>OX439472.1:58125719-58725719 GCA_949320105.2 Crepidodera aurea | reverse complement strand
ATTTACGGATCTTAAAGAGGCACCAAACTGCAGTTATAGCCAGACGATTGTGATAATTGAACTGACTATTTCTATAAGGATATCGAGAAGGTATCAATTTCTATTAGCATTTTCCTTTCACTTTTCATAATGCTGTATGTCTTTAATAAATATCAAATATTTTACTTATGAACTCCGATTTAGTACACTAACATCGCTCGTTGTCTTAAAACTGCAAGTGTATGGCAAACGGAGATTTGAAACGAGAGATTTCTCACATTCGGCATCTCTCGATAAAAAGCGACGGTTATTTTCTCTAAGAACCATAGTGTGGTGATTTTTCTAGGCAAGCCAACATATGTTTTGGGAAATTAATCGATGGAAATCAAAATCCAAAATTAACGTTGAGTTTTACTTTTTAGGACGATTTCAATTGTGTATTTCAATCAAAAGAAAAGGACTGTACCGACGCGGCAGAAGGAAGGCCTACTTGGTTGGCTGTTCAAGTACTCAAACGAGGCACAGAAGCCCAGAAACAAATTTTGGAAAAAAATTATAGTAAATATGATAAAGAATCGTTAATGAATATTTACAATTTATACAAAGAGGTGGGTCTCGAAGAGAAGTATGAACAGTATAAAGAAGATTTTTACGAAACGACCTTCGAGAAAATACAAAACTTGCCTAAACAGTTATCACGACAACTCCTTTTAGATATACTGGATTTGGCCATATTGGGCAAAATCCTGGCCTAATATACAATACAAACGTATTAGAAAACCAAATTTATTTTATCTAAAGTCCTCAGGGAAGCCAAATAGTCAAGGCTACTTCATTCCAAGAAAGTACTAGTACTAGGTTGAGGTTTTGAATACAAAATTTCATTTCAAGAAATTGTTTACGTATACCAGATAGCCATGAGAAAAGCGGATGTTTACGTCATTGCAAAAAAAATATTTAATTAGGATTAAATATGTAAGATTATTAAAAACAAAATTTTTTTGAGGTCACGAAAGATGTTTTATAAATTGGATACTCTTCTTTTTGGAAATTAGAACCACTTATTTATTACAAAGACAAGAGTATTTGAAGTACCAAGCCACCATGAACTATAATAATAATAATAAATAGTATATTCGCCAACAAATAATACAATAAGAATAAATTTAACAAATTTGCAAATAAACACAAAAACCATTGAGACAACGAGATTGTCTGTATGTGGTATAACGCATTTTAGGTATATATTTATAAGAACATATTTTAAATATATAGGTATATAAAAAAACAATAAATATTTACTTTTTTGTTTTTTTTTTCTTTAAATTTATTTTATATACAGGTGTATTTTATTTTATTTGTCAAAGATCGATTTCGTTTACGTTTATATTGTTCATAAAAATTTTTAATTTTCGTTTAAATAAATTTAATGTGGCAGACTGTTTAAAGTCTGGTAGAGAATTAAAAACTTTTGGACCAAAATATAGTGTCTTTGGCCCACAGATTTCTTTTGTAAGGTGTCATACATTGTTTTTTATTTCTGGTGTTATATGTGTGTGTTAATGTTTCTAATTCTAATTTATTAAGATACTGTTTGATTGCTATTTGTTTATAATATAATTTTCTAATACCACATATTTTTGTCTCTGCAAAAAGTGAATCAGAGGGGTATCTTAAGGGCACATTTAACATAATTTTCAAAAAAAATTTTGTGATATTTTTATACGTTATTGATACTCCTCCTCATCCAATGATTGCGTAGTTTAAATGGGGTTCAACCAAACTATGATAAATAATTCTTTTTTGTTGAAGGTCTAAATAGGAGATGACTTGTTTGAATCTATATAAAAGAAAATCAATTGTTTTTTCTCAGATTGCAGGTTTAATTTTCCAATTTCAATATGAAATGTAGGGAGTGATCGTGCGAGACTGCTGAATGGTAAATACTCTGATTTCTCAATATTTATTGACAAGACTCTATGATTAAGGCGGCTTAAGTCATTTTTCAACTGAATTTTTAGTATCGTTCGCGGAACTGATTATTTTCCCTTCTTGTTGAAGAAGAAAAATATTGTTCAAATAATCGGTAAAAAGTATTGGGCCCAATAATGTGCCTTCAGGTACGCCACATATAATTGTTTGTTCTGTGCTGTCTTGATTTTTTAACCTTGTAATTTGGCGTCGGTTTGTTAACTCTTAAACAATTTATGAGCTATACCTTTTACTCCAAGATCTTCTAAGGTATCCAATAGTATATTATGATCGACAGTGTCAAATGCTTAACGAAGATCAATAAAAACTCCCAATGATGGCATTCCTTCATCTAAAGAGGAATAAATATTTCTAGTGAATTCCAGTATAGCATCACTGGTACTTCTTTTATCTCTAAAGCCGTATTGAGATGGTGACAATAATTTAAACTTCTCGAAATAATGACTTAACCTTAATTTAATGACTTTTTCAAAAATTTTGGCAAGGGAGCTTATTAATGAAATGGATGGGCCTGATGTTTCCCGGTTCCGTAATATCGCCGTTTTTGTAAATGAGTATAACTATTGAAAGTTTTAAGGCATCCGGAAAAACTTCTTTTTCAAAAGATTTGTTGATTAAATACACGATTGGATCTACGATATATGAAGAAATTATTTTAAGCGTTTCAGATTTTAAGTTATCATGCCCTGGGGCTTTTTAATTTTTTAGCTGGTACATAATATTTTGTACCTCATGGGATTTAAAAATAAAGAGTATGGATTTGTTATAAATTATAAATAGGATAGTTCTGTTTCTTGTAGAACAAAAATTATGCGTACAATATTAATGTCAATATTTAAAAAATGTAAGACATAATTCACAAATAAAAAGGGTTGATATAATAAAATATGAGTGACTAATTTTATAACTTCATTGAAATTTTGTGAACGATTGAAGTTTTGAATACAAAATTTTCTTTAAGAAATGATTTACCTAGACCGGATAGCCATGACAAAAGAGGATGTGTGCGTCATGAAAAAAAATTTTTTTAATTAGAATTAAGTAAGATTATTAAAAACAAAATTTTTTTGTGAGGTCACGAAATATATGTTATAAATAGGATAGTTCTGTATGTAGTAGAATATATAAAAAAATTATGCGTACAATGTTAAAGTCAATGTTTAAATCCGGAGTGTATTTAAAAAATGTAAGACACTATTCACAAATAAAAAGGGTTGATAAAATAAAAGGGTACGTATTTGATGTAATCCTCTGTTCATAATAATTTTAGAATCAATAACATATGAGTGACAAATTTACAATAATTAATTTATTAACTTCATTGAAATTTCAATTAATACAAAATTTCCTTTAAGAAATGATTTACGTAGACCGGATAGTCACAAAAAAAGTGGATGTTGGCGTCGTTGGAAAAAGAAAAATTGCTATAGTTGTGTGAACCGCTCTTTTATAACTTTCAAATTGTTTTAATTTTATGAGGTTTTGGCCTTCTCTTCGCATAAGGTCTGTAAAGATATTCTAGAGAGCTAGCGGATGCACCGGAGGTAAGGGTGGAACCTTTAATGAATACATAAATAAATAAATAAAAATAAAATTAAAAAATAATAGCCAATTCAACAATAATATCATTCCCAAACCAAACATATTTTGTATCATAAGATAATAATTTTGAATTGGATAAGGACACTTTATAATTATTGCAGATTCAATTATGTTAAGGAGTAGTTGTTGAAGTCCAGAAGGTGGTGCAGTGTAGGACATTTTTAATGTCCTTGTTCTTGGGACCAAGTGTGATTTTATTTCACATCCTTTGGCAGTTATCATAAACTTAACAATATTTAGCTCCATTCTCTACTTTAAGACGGAAAAATTACTCTACAATATCCTCTCTAGAGTATTCATAGGTTAAAGTTAAACTGTGAAATAGGCGAATATCAGGCATTTACAATTTTCTTTTGAAGACTACAATTTCTGCATCGATTTCCGAAAATTTACACACCTTTTCACCATTTTCTCGATTTTTTCCAAACTTTTTCACCCTTTTCCATTTTTTTTGTTCTCAGTTTCGATAATTTCAATCGATGTTTTATCAATAATTCCCCCTTTGAGTGAATCTTTATTTAGATAATTATACATTTTCATTAGTAAAATTCCCAATTTCAAACGTATTTTTGTCCGACAAAACGATTAAAAATATCGATTTTAGGAATTGACATATTTTTTCATATACCAAATTTTCCCACTCTTTCTCACTAATAACATTTTTTACATTCAAAATTACCATTTTTCAAATAAAGCGACCTCTCCATAGTTTGAAAACCTTTTTTTTTATATTCGTCAACACCTCATAATGATCTTATGTAATATTTATATCAGTTTTTAAATATGAAGTTTGTCTTAATCGTCTCCATGGATAATAAAACTACGTTTTTTATTTCGTTGCGATTTAAAAATCATTTAATTGTTTTAATCAATTTTATAATTACTTAAAATGGGTTATGAAAAAGAAAGAAGGTTACGTTATGACAACGAAAAATTTCTTCAAATATGATGGATAATTTGGTTTGTGGCCCATATTGAAAATTATGTCTGCAATGTTCAAGTCAGTGTGTAAAATACAAACGTATAAACATATGAGATTCAGTCGATATTCAACGAAAACTATTAATAAAACAAAAGGGTACGTAATCGATATTTTCATCTAATTCAACATTTTACATTCAACATTTACCATAGGAATATATGGTAAAAGTATAAAAAAATAGAAAAACAATTAAATAAGCTTTAAATTTTCAATGGGTTGCGGTCAACACAATACATTTTGGCGAAGGATACAATAAACTCTTAAGAAGACCCTGTCTAGGTCATTTTTACCATCATTTCTTAGATTCGTTTTGGATTAGTATATTTATGGTCGCTCTGATTGACAAAAAGGTTGTGGACCGCGCGTAGCCATTTGAAGGGCCAGGGTTATTTGAGCAGCTTCCTCATTACCCTTGTCCATAATGTCTATTACAGCTGCCCTGTTTTTTAATCCTTACAAGTTTTGACTTATACAGGGTGTTTCATTGGGAGACGGTAATATTTTAACAGTGTATAGGAGTGACTGAGGTGATTCCAAATAACCCATATTTTATGGGTCTACGGTCCCTTATAGCTGAGATACAGAGTGTTTTGTTCATTTTGGTCATTTCTTCATTGGCTCCTGTGCTTTTAACCACTCTGTATAATTTTATAATATTTGGTACACATAGTCTCTGTATCTTAACAAGTTAATTGAGATATTATTAATGTTGAAAATACAGGCCCGGCTTCACTAAAAATTGACAAATACGTTCCACTCACAAACAACACCCTGTATTTTAAATTTTCAAAAATATTTTACCATATCTAAAAAGAGGACAAAAAATTGAATTTAACGATATACTTTTTATTTTTGCACATATGATTTTACTACTCACAAATTGTTAGATTTTATATTTTTGGGGCACCAATGTGGTCAATTAATCCTATTAAGTTGTAATCAATATTATTTGGCCTAATTAACTATTTTGTTTAAAAGTATGTTATACCAAAAATTTTTATCGTCATCTAGGCCTATAAAAACAGATTTACAGGACCGTACTAGGAACTAAACGTTACATTAGATTTACCTATTCAACACCCATTTTATTTATTTCCTGATGAAAAAGTGTGTAGTTTGGAGTAGAAGAGTAAAAGAAACTCTAATCAAATGTTTGTAAATGATAAAAGTACATAAAAAGCATTGTGAATGGGACGCGATCTTATTTAAAGTTGGGAATCGCTATACTATTTGTGAAATTAAATTACGTCAAAATAAAATACGTCAACAACACATGAGTCGAATAAATAAAAATGATTTTTAGTTAAATAATACCTAATTAAATTGTAAACAAAATTCAAAAATTACACAACACTTAAAAGACTAGAAAAAAAAACGAAATGACCCCCATTCTGTTGAATGCAAACCTTGTGAAAACTTAAATAAAAATAGATTGACACAGAGAACTCTAAACTGTCAATTCCATGGGCATCTAGATTTTGTAATTTTTTATGTTTTCATATTATTACTATTAAATTTCACAAATACATAGATAGCTTATTACCAAACTTACTTAATTAAATAAAGAACGCGTTTTCAAGTACTTTTATCCTTTACAAAAATTAGATTTTAGATTCTTTAACTCTCCTACTCTAAAATACACAATTTTTCATAATCAAGGTTAAAAAAAAGAAATAAAATGCGTGATGTATAGATAAATCTAATGTGATATTTAGTTCCTAGTACGGTCCTGTAAATTTGTTTTCATAGGCATAGATGACGATAAAAATTTTTGGTATAGCATACTTTTAAAATAGTTAATTAGGCCAAATAATATTGATTACAACTTAATAGGATTAATTAAGCACGTTGGCGCCCCAAAAATATAGAAGATCCGAAACAATTTATGAGTAGTAAAATCATATGTGCAATTTTTTGTCCTCTTTTTAGATATGGTAAAATATTTTTGAAAATTTAAAATACAGGGTGTTATTTGTGAGTGGAACGTATTTGTCAATTGGTAGTGAAGCCGGGCCAGTATTTTCAATATTAATAATATCTCAATTAATTTGTTAAGACACAGAGTATGTGTACCAAATATTATAAAATTATACAGAGTGGTTAAAAGCACAGGAGGCAATGTAGAAATGACCAAAATGATCAAAACACTCTGTATCTCAGCTATAAGGGACCGTAGACCCATAAAATATGAGTTATTTGGAATCACCTCAGCCACTCCTATCCTCGGTTAAAATATTACCCTCTCCCAATGAAACACCCTGTATATAACCTCCTTCGAAACGATTTCTTTTGCAGCCGGTTGGTAAATCTTTTATGCTTTGGCGTACTGAAACACTTTCTGCCTAAATTACTGTCGCATGTTTGTCCAAGTCCAGTGAAAATTGTGTCTGAGGTAATTTT
Source organism: Crepidodera aurea (assembly GCA_949320105.2). Taxonomy (NCBI): domain Eukaryota; kingdom Metazoa; phylum Arthropoda; class Insecta; order Coleoptera; family Chrysomelidae; genus Crepidodera; species Crepidodera aurea. The sequence goes on along the minus strand of OX439472.1, from coordinate 58,718,764 downwards.
TGTTATAATCACTTTTTCCATTATAATCTTCTTCATATATTGAAGGCAGTTGTGCTGTTTCGGGCAAATATTTTTAAACCCCTTAAATTTTGAAAAAATGGGGCACATTTGAGATATGGAAAATCTGTTTGCTTCAATTTTATATTTATTTACCATTCACTGTTTACCAAAGTGAAATTGATTTTGGTAAATATAATTTTGGTGTCTCAGAAATTTTTTTAAACAAGGAAGTTAGGTAATCTATTATTTTTAAATATTGTAGATCTAATTATGTGAACAGAAGAACAAAGTTAGATTTTTCGTTGGAATTTAAACAGATGCGTTCCGTTTTATCAACAATTGTGGATGAAGTAGTAGAAGAACAACTATTTTATCATAAAATATATCCAGAATTAAAAGAAAGATATTCAAATATGCTTAATTATATGTGTAAGGTAGATGACGATTATTTGTCCGGATCACTTTTGTTCTTAATTGCATATAAATATTTTGAAAAACCATCTCATCTGACTGAAGAAAATTTGAAAAAGGCTTGTATTTTAGCATGGTGTTTTAGACTGGTAAGTAAACGTTCAAAGGCGATGCTGAATTTTTTAGATACTATCGAATTGTTTGAATATTTAAAACATCACCATATATAATTGTCTAAGGCATAATGTCCTGAAATAACTACATAATAATCTATTAGAATAATCTAGAAAAGTACAATTTTGTATACATATAGAATAAGAGATGAGTAAAAGGGAGGTAGATTTTTGATATTCTTCTTTAGTACCATTTTAATTCTGTCACTCTGAATACTTCAGTTAAAATCCGTATATTGCAAAATTTGGCATGTAAGCATGAGAGTGCAGTGGGTTTGGTCTCCGACTTTCCACCAGATGCAACTAATGTTTGTAGTTAAAATTTTTTTAGTACCTCATTTAATTATTAAAGGTGACTTTTCAAGGTTTATTAAATTTTTAGCATGCTTAAATAATTATATATTTATTGAAGGTTTGAGTTCCGTCTTTCAATCCCGAAATAAACGAAAGAATTAGACATTTCCAAAAATGGAAAGACTTATTGAAACGTCTCTTTGAAAATTGAGAAAAAAATAATGTATGTTTTAAACTACACAAACCAGTTAAAGATTGTTGCTTTTGAACGACCTGAGTTACCAAAAATTTTACGTATATTAAATGATTTCCCTAAATTCTTTCCGACCAAGCTTCATTACGCATTAAACAATTATAAAATACTTCGTCTTTATTTCATCGCGGCAAAAATCTAATACTGCCTCTATAAAAGCGTATTTTGACAAAAAATCTAAGGATTGGACCTAATGATGACAAGATCTACCTTGTGGCTGCATATATGGATATTCAAGTATCTATAAAGTTTTAGCATAACCCTGGTTATCTCTATTTATGTAAATATTTTAGAATCCTGTGAGTGGCATTCAATGTTTTTGGCTCAGCGCATCCATAAATGTAAATAATGTTGAACACCATCCATCCAATGTCCAATGTCCAGTGTTTCTCACTATCACCTATGTTTCCTGCTTTTAGACTTGTGACAGACAATGTCAGAGTCATATAAAAACCTCTGCTTATAAGAGTTTCTATTTGGGACTGTATGGATAATGTATTTTTCCTAATTTATTATAACATTTTGAATTTTTAGCAAATCTCATCCGTTATACTAGATGATGACATAATAGACAAGTCAAAGTTAAGATACAAAAAGCCAGTTTGGTATACGCTACCGGATGTTGGAGTGAATGCTGCAATTTGTGATGCAAGTTTTTTCGAAACCAGTTTCATGCTCTTGTTATTAAACCACTTCTCATCTCATCCCCAGTTATTGAATATCCAGAGGGAAATGATTAGAGGCTATTCTAGTACAATGATGGCAGTTTATATGGACTCTCTCCAGTACGAAATAAAAGATTTTGAAAGATATCAAAACTATATTAAAGGGTATCCTCATGTAGTATCACCTGTTCTCTGTGCCATGTATTTGGCCAATATTGATGACCAACGGTTAGAATCTCTAATCATGATGGATATTGGAGAATATCTTAAAAACGAGGTAATATTTTCCGTTCTAAAGCATCTTTAAATAAACAACCCAAAGTTATAATACTTGGAAAACTTGTCATTATTTAAAACTATAAATTAATGTATATAACGTTGGGTCCTCTGGGGCTTTGTACCATGCTTAGTTAGATATTAATTAACGATTTAATATTATTATTATTGGACCTACAAAATTTTTTGATTCTAGCATGAATTTTGTATAACGATAAGAAACATTTACATTTTTCATTTTAAAAAAAAAGTCACGATATTCTTCGCCAAAACGATATTTGCCCGATAATTTATTAAATTTAACAAACCGAGTTTCAATATTAAAGTCTAGCATAGACATACGAATATTTAACTCAGAAAAAGATGATTAAAACGAAAACTATTACACATATTTTTAGCACATTTTGACAAGTGTCCATTTTATCAGTGTTACTCAACGTTCCATTAAATATTTACCTAAATCCATGATTTCTGAAATTGAATTGGCAACGTTGTATTTTCAACTTTGAATTTATGAGATGGCTGTCATTTGAGAAGCAGGCTTATTCTGGTTATAAATTGCTACTTGGGCATTTGTAGAAAAGTTATGTACCTATGCGTTTGTATTGGTAAATATGTTAAATAATCGTTTCATCGCACTGAATTTGTTTGTCTTGGGAGTGAGTATCCTAATATATATTTCTTTTTAAAAGAATGTGAAAAATATTTTTCCGCACAAAAAATTCTATCGCTATATTGAATCATGTTTTATAACATCTGTGAAAATTTCCTAACGTTTACCCAGAGATGTGCGTGTCAGTAGTTGTCAAAATTTGTAGGTTATTATGGTGAAAATAAATAAAGTCAAACCTTGACGTTGATATTTACAAAAATAGGTTATTTTCTTATGACGATTTTCCATCATCACTCCACCAACGTTTTCGTCGACCACTGGGAAATCGGGACTACGTTACTGAATGTTGCTTTAGAATACCCCTGGCACCAAAAGATGATGTGATTTCCATCGATGATCGATGCCAAAATGCCAAACACTGTCAAATTAAACTAATATTTATCAGTTTCTCTTCTAATGGAAATAAAACCACTTATTTTAAAGAAAAAGGGGGCTTTAATTGACGTTTTGTCTTTCTTTAATGGAAGTCGTTTTCAAAATGACATAACAAAATATATAATAAAAAAGTTACTATAGAAATAGGTTATATTATCTCTGTGTTGTCTGCCGTTGCTAGGAAATAAACTGAAAGCTTAACTTTTCTTGTAATTATCTCGGAAGATCGAATTTTCACAGAAATGAGACCTGCATTTTTGACATTTTTAGATAGGAATTAGTCTACCCTAAAAGTATCATTGAATTCTGACGAGTGGATTTTGAGATCCTCCGAACACACTCACATACAAACCTTTCTCGTTTAATACTATTTGATGATCACATACAAATGTGGCGGTAGCACTGAGCCTTGAGGTACTTCCGCCTCTGTTCTGAATGGACTAAAGTTTTATTGAAACTTATTTAAATCCCTTTTTAGGGAATATATTAGTTTAGTAATATAAACAAGATAACCAGCTGTATCCATCCATCTTTACGTTTACGCACTATATTTTTCACAAAACTTAACAAAATACGTATACCCAAAACCTGCGCGGCTCGTGCTAAACTTTCACTCGTGCGAAATAAGTCACTTTCTACACTTATTATGTAATAATGCAATATTGGTATCGTTCTACTCTACTGAATCAATTTTTTCATGTCTCAGATTTGTCAGTACTATGATCATCCAGGATTATAGTTGTAATATTTCCAAAAATTACCAAAAAATAAGGGGCCTTATCTTTCTTGACCCATATAGGTACATTGGAATTTAAAATATTAAGCGGCCCATTCATTTACGGATATTACAGAGGCACCAATCTGCAGTTATGGCCAGACGATTGTGATCAATATCCACTTCTCATTGAACTGACTATTTCTATAAGGATGTCGAGAAGGTATCAATTTCTACTGGCATTTTACTTTCACTTTTCATAATGCTTATAAACTCCGATTTATTGCACTGACATCGCTCGAATAAATCAAACTCGTTGTCTTAAAACTGCAAGTGTATGCCAAACGTAGATTTGAAACGAAACTTTTCTCATATTAGACCTCTCTCGATAAAAAGCGACGGTTATTTTCACTAAAAAACATAGTTTGCTGATTTTTGATGGACATCAAAATCCAAAATTAACATCCACTATTACTTTTTAGGACGATTTCAATTGTGTATTTCAATCAATAGAAAAGGACTGTACCGACGCGGCAGAAGGGAGGCCTACTTGGTTGGCTGTTCAAGTACTCAAACGAGGCACAGAAGCCCAGAAACAAATTTTGGAAAAAAATTACAGTACATATGATAAACAATCGTTAATGAATATTTACAATTTATACAAAGAGGTGGGTCTCGAAGAGAAGTATAAACAGTATAAAGAAGATTTTTACGAAACGACCTTCGAGAAAATACAAAACTTGCCTAAAGAGTCAGGACAACTCCTTTTGGATATACTGGATTTGGCCATGTTGGGGAAACTCCTTGCCTAATATACAATACAAACGTATTAATTCTAGACCTGGACTAGGGTCCTGTGGGAAAGTTTGAGTATGGAGAATTTTTCTTCAGGAATATTTATTAGGTGTCCTAGTAAGTTTTTTGGACTTGGGTGGACATCCGCCACCCCGTACATTTTCCAGCTATGACGTTATCAAAAATGGCGGGCGCCGGAATACAGAAATTCTCATATTTCAGGCAATACTTGACCGATTTGCATGAAACTTAGGTCAGTTTGTTGTAAATATTATTTTTAAGGTGAATAGAGATGTGTTTTAACTGCTACTATAAATAAATAAACAACAATTTCGTTAATTATATGATATTCTTTATAACTTAATAAAAACATAAGTATCATGAATGCACACAGATACTTTATTGAAATATGGTTAGATTATAATTGTTAGAGCTACACGATATCACATAAAAATGACTTAACACCGAAACATGGTTATATGATTGTCTAAAAAGGATTTTTACAGGTTGACTCTAATCCCTTACTGCCACACTTGCAAAAGGAGCAACATTTATCTTCCTTTTGTGGTTGGTAGTAGATGGTGTTTCAGTTAGAGAAGCTATCAGTGTATTGGCAATCAACAATTGTAAATTCAACTTGTTCCTTGGAGACCCCCAGAAACTGCTGAGTTGGACAGGCAATGGAACATCTTCAGAAATTTGGGCGATAAGTATGACAGTGCCGCTACCTTGTCTTTGCATTCTTTCAGGCGTTTTCGGTGATAGTATCTTTTAACGGTCAAAAACATAATCTACTCTTCCACAGTTCTTAGTTATGCCCCCGATATAGGATGAAAAAGCAGAAACTGCTTCGCCAAATGTTTTCTTCTCACTTCATAACTTTTCTAGTAGAATTTATCATAAAACAGGTCTTGTCAACTGACTTGAACAGTTTGTCATGGCTGGGGGTGCCGTACGATGTTTCTAGCTCTTTTAATAATGCACTTTTCAGTAGTTTTGCCATTAACCCCTGTTCATTGAACAATAAACAGTTATCTGATAGATCATATCGGAAGAGCTCTTGCATGTCATATGTTCGAGCTTGAGCTATTTGTATCCTGTGATGGGATAAACCAGTCTTGGTTTTGGTAGCTTTCCTTCTAGACTCTCCACTAGGCATTTTAGTGCTATGAAATGATGGGATGGTACTTGAGATCCTTCTAGTTTTGTCTTCGTAGGGTGTTTTGCGTAGTGTAGAATACAGATCGTCACCGGTCTTAATTACTTTTAGTATCTTCTCCTTTGTGTCATGTGAAACCAGTGCTTTTGTCACTAGATTGTGTAATGGATTAGGAAGCATAACAAATGGGTTACCTTTTTGAAAAATATATTTAAACGTTGAGGTTACCTGTGCATATATGTTCTGGGTTTGCTTTCTAGAAAATTCATTGTGGACGTTCAAACCATCAACACAAGCAATTGAGTCTATTTAGTCAATTTAGTTTATCTAAAGTCCTCAAGGAAGCCAAATAGTCAAAGTTATTTCACTCCAAGAAAGTTGATTTTTACAGTACTATTTTAAACTGACTATTATTATAGTACTGTTCTGTTAAAGTCAAGTACATACAAAAATAATAATTTTAGAGACAATAAATTCGAAATATTATTTCTTACTTATATTTTGAACTCATTAACAATAAACATTTATAATAATATTAAATTTATATCGATTTTAATTTAACACTCTCTATCTTTATGGAAGAACTCTCCGTTAAAAACTTCATGGTCATGGTCATGGTAATCATATTAGGTTGATGTCCACTCAGCCGATTTGACACTGGAGTATAGTGATGGATCCACTGTCACATACCGCATGTAAAAATTATTTTGATTGCTTCAAACAACGTTCAGAATCTTTTCTATACCAGCTTGCACACTGTATCATACAAGTTTTGAATTCACTTCCATGGAACCAATTGCTATTAACGCTGTGTGGCGATCTGAGTAAGTGTCAAGGGTCCTTCTAGCATTAGTATCTTTTTTACTCTATATTTTATTGCAGTTTGCCTAAGCTCAGCGAAATTTGTGGTAGATTCACTTATTTTTCCAGCACAAACTTCTAGATATAGTAAAAGCAGTTTCGCTGTTTGGGCGAACAAATGTTCTATGGTAATGTCTGGTCAAATATTTTGTTTCTAAGCAATTTAGCAGGAATAAAAATGTTTTTATTTCGTTGGAATTTAAAACGATTTAATTAGTTTAACCTCTTTGATCTACTTAAACATTTTGATGATTTTGATAGAATAATTTAGTATGTGACTCAAAATGAAAATTATTATAGAATGTTAAAGACAGTGTTTAAATACGCAGTATATTTTAAAATCCAAACAATTAAGAATGCTAAATTTAGTGAATATTCCACGATAAAAAGAAATGATAAAACAAAACGGTATGTATTTGATGTTTTAACCTAATTTTAATAAGTTTAGATTTATATACCATTCACCGTTTAACGTTATCAAATTTATTTACAGAATTACACTAAAATATCGGAAAGTTTTCTTATTACTCACACATATGTATTTAAATGTTTATTTTATTCAAAATTTCAATGCATATGTGTGAGTAAGTATATCATTAAAAATAATTCATTAAAAAATAATAAAAAAAAGTAAAGTACCTTTATTTTTGACAATATCGAAAATTGTTAGAAAGAAAAGATTCTTAGATTAAAAAATAACTTTCTAATATGTAACAATGTTTACTAACATTAAAAACGTTTTTATTTTATTTCTAATTTTTATTGAACACTCCATCGGGGAAAAGCTGACCGATACTGAGTCATCTGTTGGACGTCTCCTTATCAAGGTATGACTTATTCGGATCATGGAGCTTTTTTATTTTATATTTTCTTATTATTTATATTATTATTCCCACACCAAATATATCCTAAATCGTCTTATAATAATAATAACAATAATTAAGTTGAAACACTATCGTCGACCACTCAACCAAAACACAATTTTAACACACTCTACGCGCGTTTCGCCAACTATGTTGGCATCATCAGGAGTTGATGATAGACTAAACAATTAACTATTTCTAACAGCTATTTATACTAAATGACTAACACCCCCTCCCCCCGGCGGTGCCGAGCACCGTCATCCCCGGTGACCTAATCAGCCAAGGATAACTAACCCGCCCGTACCTAATGGATTAAACTAGTTTTACATTTACTTATTTCTATAATTTCAAATGCGTCCAACAATTTATTATTGGATACATTTTTAAGTAATTTTACATTGTTTATACTTATTCTATGATTTTGATTAAAAGCATGTTCGGCTGTACTAGACTTTTCCGTACGCCCATATTTTAAGTGAGCCAAGTGCTCTTTAAATCTGACCTGTACAGAGCTTCTAGTCTGCCCAACATACTTTCTATCACAATCCCCACAACTAATTTCGTAAATACCACTTTTTTCCAAATTACTGTTTTTATCCTTACGTTGGAAGAAGAAAGAGGTAAAAATGTAGAAAGACATACGGCATTAACATCGACAACAAAGTTCGTCAAGTCAAGGAAAAACATGAAATTTATTGAGTGTAATAAAATGGGTCATATGAAGAAAGATTGTCGCAGACCGAGCAAAAAAGAGTGTCATTTTTGTAAGAAACCAGGACATCTAATGCAAGATTGTTGGTTCAAGAAGAGAAGAGAAAAGGGATAACAGAAAAGCAGGTGATCAGGCCCTCGTAAGTGAATGAATTCTATTAAATTGTTCTGATAATGTATTAGACAAAGGCTATTGGTGGATGGACAGCGGAGCTACAGAACACATGTGTTTCGACCAAGGACGATTCAGACTAATGGAAAAACTACCTGAAAAAAGGCAAGTTAGAGTAGGAAATGGAACACTAGTAGATGTACAAGGTATATGTACAGTACAAGTAACAGCTTGGAATGGAAGCGAATGGGTGAGTACAGATTTAAACAATGTATTATATGTACCAGACTTGTCAGTAAATTTGTTTTCATTAAGTACTACATTGGATAAAAATTATGAAATGCATTCAAATAAAAATAAATGTTAATTAATAGATATAAAGGGTAAAGTAAGAGCTATAGCAGAAAGACAAGGAAATTTATATAAAATGCAGTTTAAAATTAAAAAATTTACCCAAAACATTGATATGCAGCCATTGCAGTGTAATGCAGTCATAAGCATACATGATTGGCATAGAAAATTGGCACATATTAATTTTGATCAGGTAAAGAAGGTTTTAAAAAGAAATAATATACAATTCACTGATGATTCAAAACCATTTTGTGAAATATGTCTTGCTGGTAAACAGCACAGACTTCCGTTTTCAGTTAGTGAATCAAGATCAGAGAATACTTGTAAGCTTATCCATAGTGACTTATGTGGTCCTATTGAAGCTGAATCACTCGGTGGAGCAAAATACTTTTTATTATTAAAAGATGATTATTCTGGATATAGATATATCTATTTTTTAAAGAATAAATCGGAAGTTGAAAGAAATATAGAAACCTTTATAGCTATGGCAAAAAATGTTACTGGAAATAAGATAAAAATATTAAGAACAGAAAACGGTTTGGAGTTTGTAAATGATAAGATTTCAAAAATATGTAACAAAAAAGGAATAGTTCACCAAAAAACTTGTACATGTACCCCTGAACAGAATGGTAGAGCAGAAAGAGAAAATAGGACGATCGTAGAATCTGTAAGAACATTATTACAGAGTTCTGGCCTGAGTAAATCTTTTTGGGCTGAGGCAGGAAATACTGCAATATTTTCAATAAATCGTGCAGGAAAAAGCCCACAAAAGGATCAAGTTAGATAGTGTTGATGGCAAGAATGTGGACGAGAATGTGGATCAGTGACTACCCTTCTACTATATATATTCTTTGTAACTTAATAGAGAATTCTTATGAAAAACCATTTTGTCTAATTTTGGCTTTAATTTCCTAAACTAAAATGGTTCAATTTTATTACATATTGTCACTTTAATAAAAAAAATATTAATACTGTGAGAGTCTCATATACTTTTTATTTTTAGATAGTGTAAGAAAACAATTTGGGACATCCACAGAGTCAGACATGGAAGCTGCCATCAAACTATATGGCTAGCGAAGAGCAAAATGCATCAAAAATTTGAAGTTTTAAAACGTTTTTTATAACTTAAGTTTTAAGAATAAAACATAAGAAATTTTTTTTGGTCTATCCTCCTTTTATTTTACAAAATGCTATAAAAGTACCTAAAAGTATCGCATAGAATATTATAAAAACATTCTAATGTATGTCTCAGAACATTCTCAGCACATTCTAATGGATGTTCTCAGAACGTTCTCAGCACTAGATAAGACCCTGGCCTTTGCCACATTCTAGGGACATGCATAGAATAAATATATATTGATAGAATATTCAAATATACTTTTTAAATATTCTACGCACATTCTAGGAAGGTGGTTGTGCTGTGTGGGTGGGATTACCTAATAATAGAAATAGGTAAATGTAAAACTAGTTTAAACAGAGACAAAGGATCAATTCCTCTTAGTCCGCTTTTTAGTTTAATCCATTACGGTACGGTACGGGCGAGTTATTCATCCTTGGCTGATTTGGTCACCGGGGATGACGGTGCTCGGCACTGCCGGGGGGAGGGTCATTTAGCATAAATAGCTGTTAGAAATAGTTAATTGTTTAGTCTATCATCAACTCTTGATGATGCCAACATAATTGGCGAAACGCGCGTAGAGAGTGTTAAAGTTGTGTTTTGATTGATTGGTCGACGGTAGTGTTTCAACTTAGTTGATAAACCAAAGGACTCAACGCGCCGATCGAAGATCGCCAATCCTCCGCTATCCATCGGCCTGTGAACGGGTAGCGTTCAGCCAGTCTCTACCATTGTACAACGCACTCACCCCAAAAGTCGCGCTGTATCGTGGTATACATTGACCAAAAGAAACGCGCGTAACCTGCAACGCTCTGCGCTGTGTCGTGGTAAAATACATTGCTTCGCTGGCAGTGGCGTGGCATTCAACGAGCTGTTGGATCCCGGCTTTTGAGTTCCTTTGAACCGTATTGATTTACCGACAAATGACGGGACTCAACGCGCCGATCGAAGATCGCAATTCCTCCGCTATCCAACGTCCTGTGAATGGGCAAGCTTGGAGTGGCTTTCAACTAGCTGTTGGATCCCTGCTTAAAAAGTCACTATCGAGTGTGCTACTTTAATATGTAGCTCGGGAGCCAGAGAGTGGAAAGTATAAATTAAAATAATAAAAATATGTGCGAGCGCTAAGCTGTAAACGACTAATGGCTCGGCTACACGACCAAATCATGGTTTAACTGTTCAGCATCCTTTGAAGCAGTCAATTAATGAGGTTTTTTCGTAGCATCAAAGGCGCCGCGTTTGAGGCTGTTAAATTGGGGATACTATATGTATTACACGAACTATAACCACAATAGGATAAACAGAACTCATCTGTCTGCCTTAAGTAGGTACACAGTCTACAAAAAAGGTTTAATTTTGATATACTTAGCGATTTATTTCTCTTACGTAATTACAAAAAAAATAGGGAACATATTCTTGTTTATTTTGACATATAAATTGGTGATAAAAATATTAGTAATGGTATTACTTTATTATTTTACTATTTCTTGTATTTCAATACGACTTGGAAACCAAAGCTTACTTTACATTCAATACTGCTTTTTAGGATGATTTTAATTGTGTATTTGGCTCAATCGAAAAAGACTGTACTGATGCCGCAGAAGGAAGGCCTACTTGGTTAGCTATTCAAGTACTTAAACGGGGCACAAAAGCTCAAAAACGAATTTTGAAAAAAAATTACAATATTACAATTACAAGAATCGCTAATGAAAATTTACAATTTGTACAAGGAAATGGGCCTCGAAGAAGAGTTTAAAGAATATAAAGAAAAAATACAGAACTTGTCTAAAGAATTACCAGGGCAGCTCCTTTTAGATGTATTGGATTTGGCCATGACAGGCAAGCATCTGGCGTAATATACATATACAAAATACCTCATTTTCTTACTATAATTGATTTGAATTTTCACTATGGTACCATATATATTTTCTTAATTTAATAAGTTTAATAGTTTTATTGTGCATCACTGTCCCCTTTTGGTAAGTTTGTTTTTCTTTGTAAGTATCAGTGGATTTGAACCAGTAGCGTGTTTCCACAGAGGGGGCCCTAGGACCAACAGGCAAACGGGGCCCAAAACTCAAATTTATTTTATAATTAATTTACATATTTTAGTTATTAAAACATTTATTATAATAAATAATAGGACTACAGACGTCATAATAATTTTTGATTTAACTTAATTTACAATTTTTGTCGCTGTTTTACATTCACAAATTCGTTTTTTCTCGCTCGATTGAAAATATACTACTCAGACGATCTTGCCCCAATTGTACTTCTTAGATAGTTTTTAATTTAATTTTGAAAACGATCTTTCCGCGCTGACGACTAAATCCTTAACAGATTCCAGTTTTGCAATTTGACTTTTCAACAAATCCGCAAACACAGTAGCTGAGAGGACAAATTATCACTAATATCTGCAGAATATTTACATACAAGTTTTCTTGATTCTTCATTTATTTGATTGTCCGAGAGAGTTATCAGAAATTGTGGTTGGTTACTGCATTTTTTTAGGCCAATAAATCGCTGCTCCAGTTGGTTGATGGCAATATCAAGGCATCCATAGTACACGATGATTTTGAATCTTTGTTCTCCATCAGTAAGACGTTGATCTTGGCAAAGTTCATCAAAATGCAGCTTAGTTTTTTTGACTCGTTTCTACCTCCACTTTGGCTAATTCTAATTCTAATTTCAAATCATCATATTGATTACGATCAGCCATTATTTCTGCGTGAGCTCCATCATCTAAATGTTGAGCTGCTTGTAAATCCAAATAAGGACTTTGAAGATATTTTAAAACGGTGTTAGTTGACACTAAAATTTTCGATTGTAATACTACCTGAAAAACAAATTCGAAATTTTCCATTGCTTTCTTTATATTGTGCGCTTCTTCAACTTCATTTTCGTTTATACTGTCCACAATATCAGAATGCAATCCTTAACTTGTTTGATCTAAGATTTTCTTGAATCCTGAGAAAGATTCCTGAATTTTTTTTATTTCAATTGGTGCAACGGATTCATTTTTCATTCATTTGGCGGCCGGGATGTTTCAACTTCAATCATATTTGGTATTCTACCCAACCTTAAATATATATTCTAAATATATACAACAATATATATTCTAGAATCAGGCAGTTTGAACGTTATAAAATAATCAAAGGTAATACCACGAGTCCTCCAAATTTTATCGATTAAATTTTTGGTTTTCACGAAAACGGCTTTATTTGGAAAAACCACGAAAACAAACTGATTGATAAAATCACGAGTCCGCAGGACGAGTGATTTTATCTTACACTTTACACACAAATATTGAAAATTTTCTTTACCAATTTAAATTGAAACCTGAGCTTTTATAGCTTTACATACAGGGCCACCAAGGCGATTTTTTGACTGGCTACCCCGCGAAACGGCGCCGTAAATAAAAGCGAAGAAGAAGAATGCAATGAAGTCTTTCTTAATTTAATTAATTTTAAGTTTAGTGTTAAAGTGAGGTATCTAAAAATGTTAAAGGCGTTGAAATAAACTAATAAAAACAGGTTAGTTTACAAATACATTTTGAAATTTGGTTATTAACATAGATTTGCAATACATTTTAGTATAATAATAATTGATGAATGTTTACATTTGACATTTCAAAAAAGGTAAACACAGTTTAATCAAGAAACAAATACGAAGAAGCGGTTTTATCAAAGGTAATACCACGAGTCCTCCAAATTTTATCGATTAAATTTTTGGTTTTCACGAAAACGGCTTTATTTGGAAAAACCACGAAAACAAACTGATTGATAAAATCACGAGTCCGCAGGACGAGTGATTTTATCTTAAATCAGTTTGTTTGAGTGGTTTTGCCTAAAATAAAGGCGTTTGAGTATGAAGATCAAAAATTTAATCTATAAAATTTCAGAGGACGAGTCGTATTTGAAAGGATTATTTTTTGAATCATTTTGTATTAAAAACAGAGAACATTTTCTTTACCAATTTAAATTGAAACCTGAGCTGTTATACTTTTACATACAGGGCCACCAAGGCGATTTTTTGCCTGGCTACTCCGCGAAACGGCGCCTTAAATAAAAGCGAAGAAGAAGAATGAAATGATGTCTTTCTTAATTTAATTAATTTTAAGTTTAGTGTTAAAGTGAGGTATGTAAAAATGTTAAAGGCGTTTTTGAAATAAACTAATAAAAACAGGTTAGTTTACAAATACATTTTGAAATTTGGTTATTAACTTAGATTTGCAATACATTTTAGTATAATAATAATTGATAAATGTTTACATTTGACATCTCAAATAGGTAAACACAGTTTAATCAAAAAACAAAAACGACGAAGCGGTTTTATCAGTATAAAACACAATGATTGGTTAGGATCCTGAGTTGTTATTGGCTGAAACCACAAAATCTGACTGTTTTGACAGATGAAAAAAATAATCAGTATAAAAGGATCCTGAGCTGTTATTGGCTGAAACCACAAAATCTGACTGTATTGACAGATGAAAAAAATAATCAGTATAAAACACAATGATTGGTTAGGATCTTGAGCTGTTATTGGCTGAAACCACAAAATCTGACTGTATTGACAGATGAAAAAAATAATCAATATTATATTTTATACATAAATTTTTTACCATTTTTTGGGGCCCTAAATTGCTCGGGGCCACCGGACATGGTCCGGTCTGCCCGGGTGAAACTTACGCCACTGATTTGAACGTTATTTGAAATAATTATTTTAGGCCTGAAGATGGCTTATCATCGAAACTAGTAGCCGTACTTAATTTCTTCAATATAATATTGTGGTACACGAATTCGAGTAGTTTTATTTCTTATGACATTAGACCCCATTTGAGATATGGATAACTTATTTGATTTTCAAATTTAAAAGTATAATTTTGTAAAGGGTTGTGGTTTTGAATACAAAATTTTTGCGTCATTGCAAAAAAATATTTTTAATTAGGATTAAATATGTAAGAATATTAAAAACAAATATTTTATAAATAGGATAAATACTCTTCTCTTTGGAAATTAAAACCATTTATTTATTTCAAAGATAAGAGTATTTGAAGTACCAAGCCACTATGAACTATAGAAATGAATTATAAATAGGATAGTTCTGTTTTAGTCCAGTCGACAGGTTGGCATATGTGGAATTAGGTGGAAAAGGTCGGAAGTTAATCAAACTTTGGGATGTTGTTCAGGGATGGTTAATTAATATTTTCTCAAGTTTTCGACCTCGAGTACCCTGTGCTAAAAGAGGAGCAAGCACTGTGCACTCTTACTTCACTCAACCCAAGCAGGAACTGTTCATCTGCCGAAAGTTTCCTTTTCACACTGGACTCCAACAGTCTGGCAACTCCTCTGGCTTTCACTACAGCTAGTTCGCCTGCTTCAACTCCTCCTTTACAAATAATACATAAGTCTGATCTAGATGCAGACGCCATCTCCGAAAAGTACTCGAATTTGCGTGAACATTCATAAGGCTCTCTTGAAACTATTCTAGGAAATAAGACAAACAGTAGTAGATTTTCACACTTTTGCCAGACTGTTTCCAGTGTGAAAAGGAAACTTTCAGCAGATGGACAGTTTCTGCGTGGGTTGAGTGAAGTTAGAGTGTACAGTGCTTGCCAAATAGGATACACCAATGAGAAATTGATTGCTGTCTTTGCACGTTGTGGATATGACACATACAAAGCTCCTTCTCCTGTAGCTACCCGTCGGTCACAAGTTGCGAAATTCAACGAGGAGGACTCACTAGACGAATGCGACGACGGCGAAGACGTCATTGACATCCTGATCGCTCAGGAGGACGACGAGTTGTTAGAAACAGAACCAGCGGCTAAGAAATCCCGACAGGAAATATAATGAGTACAAATGAGTATCTAATATGATATTATGTACATGTATGTCTTGTGAATAACTTAATATTATTAATTATACTAATTTTTTTCCACGAAAGGACTACGTCTTTTTTTAACTAATAGCATTACCAACATGATATGGTGACTATGGTTGGCTTTCATCAGAGAAGAAATGTAGCTTTAGTGCATTGGGATTGGGAGGGGGAAGGGGTGGGGGTGGGAGGGGTGTCAAAAGTTGGTGATTTTAACCAGGAACCATAATTACAACATTTCATTACAATTCGGGTACAACAGAAGAAATAAGGTGGAATTCTGCATTTTTTGGCATTTTTTAGCGAAATTTGAAAAATGACCTTTTCTTCGAAGCTCCATATCTCGGTAAAGAATTGACATAAAACATGTTTGAATAGTCAAAATTGTAGGAAATCTAACGCTCTGCAACAAAGTGTAGGTATATCTTTGGCGTAGGACGTAAGGGAAAAAAGCAATTAAGGAATAACCGGAGGAAGGTCGAAAATTTTGCAGTTTTTCCCCCCTCCTCTTTTAGCACAGGGTCCTCAAGGTCGAAAACTTGAGAAAATGTTAATTAACCGTCCCTGAACAATATCCCAAAGTTTCATTAACTTCCGACCTTTTTCCACCTGAAACTACCTGTCGACTGGACTATTTGTAGTAGAACAAAAATTATGCGTATAATATTAAAGTCAATGTTTAATATTAGACATTATTCACAAATAAAATAAAATAATAATAATAATAAAATATGAGTTACAAATTTACAGTAATTAATTTTACTTCATTGAAATTGAAATTTTGTGAACGATTGAAGTTTTGAATACAAAATTTCCTTTAAGAAATGATTTACCTAGACCGGATAGCCATGACAAAAGAAGATGCGTGCGTCATCGAAAAAAAAAATTTTTTTTAATTAGAATTAAATATGTAAGATTATTAAAAACAAAATTTTTTTGTGAGGTCACGAATTATATTTTATAATTAGGATAGTTATGTACGTAGTAGAACATAAAAAAATTATGCGTACAATGTTAAAGTCAATGTTTAAATCCGGAGTGTATTTAAAAAATGTAAGACATTATTCACAAATACAAAGGGTTGATAAAATAAAAGGGTACGTATTTGATCTGTTCATGATCTGTTCATAATAATTTTAGAATCAATGAGTGACAAATTTACAGTAATTAATTTTATAACTTCATTGAAATTTTGTGAACGATTAATCTTTTAAATACAAAAAAAAGAAAAATTGCTATAGTTGTGTGAACCGCTCTTTTATAACTTTCAAATTGTTGTACTTTTATGAGTTTGTGGCCTTCTCTTCGCATAAGGTCTGTAGAGATATTCTAGAGAGCTAGTAGATGAACCGAAGGTAAGGGTGGAACCTTTAATGAATACATAAATAAATAAATAAAAATAAAATTAAAAAATAATTGCCAAACCAAACATATTCTGTATCATCCGATAATAATTTTGAATTGGGTAATCTAATAAGGACACTTTACAATTATTGCAGATTCAATTATGTTAACAGAAGAAAAGATTTAGATTTTTCGTTGGAATTTAAAGAGATCCGTTCCGTTTTCCCTACAGTTGTGGAGGAAGTAGTACAAGAACAACTATTTTATCACAAAATATATCCAGAATTAAAAGAAAGATATTCAAATATGATTACGTATTTGTGTGATTTGGATGATAATTATTTGTCAGAATCAGTTATGTTCTTAAATGCATATAAACATTTTGAAAAACCATCGCGTCTCACTGAAGAGAATTTGAAAAGGGCTTGTATTTTATCGTGGTGTTTTAGACTGGTAAGTAAAAATATAATATACATTTTTGTGGTAATACCATATATAGAATACACTTTTTTAAAAACAAGCTTTTATTTAAAAAGTACTCTACTAAAAACTAAAAAATAACGTTAAAATATAGATCTTATTAAAATATGAAAAATAAATTTGGAAAGCTCGATGCTTTATTTCAGAAAGGACCACGCACCAAGTAAAGATAAAAAAGGTCCCGGTCAAATTGGCTGAAAATTTCGTGAAAAACTTCAAACTTTTCTGAAGTCCGAAGAAGATCATATAACTCAATTACTTTCCCGGCCCCTCGCCAAAGGGAAAGTATTGTGGACGCGCTAAAAAAAAAAGTTGAGATAACGACGGATATATCCATTTTGAGGTCCCCTGAGACGATTAAAACGATTTCCAGATGGAAGTCTGTCTGTCTGTGTGTCTGTATTCTTCCACGATAGCGTCCGCACGCTTAATCCGATTGAGCTTAAATTTGGAATATGGGTTTCGGGTGATCGGTGGTTGAACCCATTTTTGGTTGAAATCGCCCCACCAGGGGGCGCAGGAGCCCTATGTACATCGCGAAAAAAATATAAGACTTAAGTTTTTATTTGATATTTAGGTGCCTGACTGGCTTGTAAATTCATCCTGAAATTTTTATTCCTTAATTTTGAACCTAAACTAAAAAAAAAAATTTTTTAAACTAAAAAATCGCAACCCGTATCGTCCAAACGCTTGATCCGATTGAGCTGAAATTTGGTATGTGGGTATCGGATCATCGCGGAATGAATCCGTTTGTTTTTGGTTGAAATCGCCCCACCAGGGGGCGCAGGAGCCCTATGTACATTACAAAAAAAACAAAAGACCTAAAGTTTTCATTTGGTATTTAGGTGCCTTATTGGCTTGTAAATACATTCTGAAATTTTCATTCCTTAATTTTGAACCTAACCTAAAAAAAAAATTTAAACTAAAAAATCGCAACCCGTAGCGTCCAAACTCTTGATCCGATTGAGCTGAAATTTGGTATGTGGATATTGTGGATATCGGATCATTGCGGAATGAATCCGTTTGTTTTTGGTTGAAATCGCCCCACCAGGGGCCGCAGTAGCTCTGTATACATTACAAAAAAATCTGTTGTGTCGCCACAAGACTTTCCCGGGAGTTACAAAAAAAAATTAAAAAAATTAATTTGGTGTCCAAATCAAATGATATTTGGTATCCCAAAAAAAATTCGTTTCAAA
The DNA here is from genome assembly GCA_949320105.2 of Crepidodera aurea. NCBI lineage: Eukaryota > Metazoa > Arthropoda > Insecta > Coleoptera > Chrysomelidae > Crepidodera > Crepidodera aurea. Next base: position 58,700,060 of record OX439472.1, on the reverse strand, counting down.
TTTTTTTAAAGTAAAAATGACATTTGAAATATTATAAAAGGAAAGACATTTCACATGTCAAAAAAAGTAAAACAATTTTTTAGGGTCGCAATTTTGTTTACTGTTTCTTTGACATGTAAAATGTCATGTGGATTTTAAATTTTAAAAATTTTTTCCATTGCTTAGTTTTAAAATTAAGGAATGAAAATTTCAGGATGTATTTACAAGCCAATAAGGCACCTAAATGCCAAATAAAGGTCTTCTATTTTTTTGTAACGTACATAGGTCTACTGCGCCCCCTGGCGGGGCGATTTCAACCAAAAACAAACGGATTCATTCCGCGATGATCCGATACCCACATACCAAATTTCAGCTCAATCGAATCAAGCGTTTGGACGCTACGGGTTGCGATTTTTTAGTTTAAATTTTTTTTTTTTAGTTTAGGTTCAAAATTAAGGAATGAAAATTTCAGGATGTATTTACAAGCCAATAAGGCACCTAAATACAAAATGTGTGCGATTTTTTAGTTAAAACAAATTTTTTTTTTAGGTTAGGTTCAAAATTATGAAATGAAAATTAGTAAGTATCAAGTAAAAACTTTAAGTCTTATATTTTTTTGCGCCACCTGGTAGGGCGATTTCAACCAAAAACTAATGGGTTCAATCCTCGATCACCCGAAACCCATATACCAAATTTCAGCTCAATCGGATTAAGCGTGCGGACGCTATCGTGGAATAATACAGACACACAAAAAATTGCAACCCGTAGCGTCCAAACGCTTGGTCCGATTGAGCTGAAATTTTGTTTTTGGTAGAAATCGCCCCACCAGGAGGCGCATTAGCGCCTATATACACTGCGCGTCATATAAAACTGGTACACTTTTTTTCCGAATGTAAACCTAACTTAATTAATCAATCAAAATAACCGTCACATTTGTCAAATTTGTCAAAGCGCATATCCACAATGCCAGCCCATTTAAGTAAGTTTGATCAAATCCGAGTAATTTCCAAAATAGCTTGGCAGAAGATGAAAATTTAATAGTAATGGAGCTATGACAAGTTATTAATTATTGAATTGAAATTTTTAATTTCTCCATCTCGTTTTATTGCTGTAAAAAATTTAATTTTATCGTTACATCTACTAAAATTTTTGTTGACCTGGCATCACTGCCCTAGAAATTATAACATAAAAACTTGTTTAGTATTAACACATTTTAAAAGATGCATTTACACACCTAGAAAAACACTATTTTCGATTATAAGAGTTGTACCAGTTTTATATGACGCGCAGTGTACATTACAAAAAATAAAATACCTAAAGGTTTTATTTGGTATTTAGGTGCCTTATTGGCTTGTAAATACATCCTCAAATTTTCATTCCTTAATTTTAAAACTAAGCAATGGAAAAAAATTTAAAAAAAAAAGTAAGCAAAATTCCGACCCTAAAAAATTGTTTTACTTTTTTTTGATATGTGAAATGTTTTTCCTTTTATATTTCAAATGTCATTTTTACTTTAAAATAATTCGAATTCGAATTTTTTTTGGGACTTTAAAAAATTTTAAGACCAAATTAATTATTTAATTTTTATTTTATAACTGCCGGGAAAGTCTTGTGGCAACAGATTTTTTTTTACTTTCTCGACCAGTGTCTATCAAAGTGCTGTTAATCGTTATGAATAATTAGCAGTGAAAATGGAAAGTGATTAATTTTTGATGGAATTTACTCCACCTGAAATGTCGGCGGCGGCTAAAATTATCTGCTTAAAACTGCTGCCCCAAAAATCAAAAGAAAGGTAGGTACACCTATTCATACAACTAGAAGAAATATAAAAGGCATTAAAGCTTCTTTTTCTAAAGATATTATTTAAATTATGTTAATAAATATATTAGAATTTTCTTAAAAGCATAATAAAATATTATTTTTAAAATTTTATTTTAAATCCTAAAATTAATATACCCAAAGATTAATATTTTATAAAAAAAAAAATTAGAATATTAAAAATGTTGGAGACGTAGGAAAAATAGTGCACATAACTCGTTGGAAAGTGCATTTCTCGTAGTCGTTACGTTTCCGCACTCGTGCGTCACTTTCCACTACGTAATATACTATTTGAAGAAGGAGTTTTAGGAAAATGCAGTGACAAATGTCAAAAATCAAAATAAAATCTTCAGTAAAGTCTGTTAGTAGCTATGGAAACAATATTTCATTCCTAATTTTATGCCTTCTTCTTTTTCTTAGGAAACTTTCTTTGTTGTCCATAATTAGTTAATTGGTTTTATTACTTATCTTAAATATTTTCAGCATACCACATGAGCGCTGCAATCTTAATCCGAGTTACCTATACAATGCAGTGATAAAACGAATATGTTAAAAATAACTATAAACCAAAGAGCACAATCAAAAATCCTGAGAGAAAAGGATAACCGACACACTTCATTAAAGAATTAATAGCAGAAAGAATGGAAGAATACCCCAACCCACTCTTGCAGACCCTTCTGCAACAACCAAATAGTAGAAGACTGAAACGAAGACTATCAATCAAGACTCGAGACTTCATCAGCGGAAGAATCCTCATTACGTCATTTCCCGGACTAAAATCTTTACTTAGTATACTATTAGCACATTAGCTTATAGAAGTTTTATTGTGATTGATGAATGTTATGTAAAGAATATATAAAGAATAAAAAAAATATGCCTGGCGATGAAGATTTGATCTATTGTTCCTCTGACTTTTGTCCATGTTCTGTTGTAGTTGTATCCTTTTTCCCAGTATTCTAAGAAGCTTTTTACATGCGGAGCTGTCTGTAACTGCTGCATTCTTTGTGGTCTCCTTTTTTAATACAAAATATATGCTGTGGTCTCCATCAGATATAACACATAAATAAAGACTTACCCAGTATGTTTTGGTAAACCCATAATATTTCGTATATTGAACAATGTTTCCTTTCTTAGAGTTAACATTAATCCTCATGATGCATACATACATTATATTACATCATACATTTTTGTCTTGTTTAAAATAAATATCAATAATTGCAAGTTTTGTAATTTTTTTTACTTTACCGATAATGTTTATTATGTCATTTTTAACTTTCAGACAGACACGTCCATGTTAATAGATGATGACATATTTGATAACTCGAAATTAAGATACAAAAAACAAACATGGTATACGCTACCTAGTGTCGGGGTAAAAGCTGCAATTTGTGATGCTAGTTTTTTCGAAACCAGTAGCATGTTATTAATATTAAATCACTGCTCGTTCCATCCACAATTTTCAAATATTCAGAGGCAAATTATTAGAAACTATTCCACTGCTATGATTGCAAGTTATATGGACTCTCTCCAACATGAATTAAAAGACTTTGAAAAATATCAGAATTTTATTAAAGCATATCCTCTTAGCATTCCACCTATTCTATGTGCGTTGTATCTGGCTAATATTGATGATCAACGAATTCATTCTGCAACCAAACAGATTTTGATAGGTATTGCAGAATATTGTAAAATAGAGGTAAGATCATTCATAGGATAGTCATTAGGAGCCCTTCTTGCTTCTTTTCTACATCTGCCAGTTATAGAAGGACCTTAAGCTATTTTCTTATATTAATTTTAGGATGATGTCAATTGTGTATTTGGTTCCATAGAAAAGGACTGTACCGATGCGGCCGAAGGAAGAGCTACTTGGTTAGCTCTTCAAGTACTTAAACGAGGGACAGAAGCCCAAAAACAAATTTTAGAAAAAAATTACAGTAAAAATGACAAAGAATCGCAAATGAACATTTACAAATTATATAAGGAGATGAACCTCCAAGAGGAGTTTGAACAATATAAAGAAGATTTTTATGAAACGACGTTTGAGAAAATACAAAACTTGCCAGAGTTACCAGAACAACCCTTTTTCGATTTACTGGATTGGGCAATTATGGGCAGACTCTTGTCATAATATATAGTACAAATGTATCATAAATCAACTTATTTTTTTTTCAAATTTTAACTCTTTCATGTAAAATTATATTAAAAATAAATCGTTTTTAAATAATACTCGTCAGTTTTACATATACCTAAATTTAAACAATAATTGGTTCTGCAAAAACTTATATGGATTCCGACCCATTATATTTAGTGTTTTGTTTCAACCTACGTTTTTCGAGTAATTAAAGTAAGTATACATTTTAATAAATAGCTCAAAATTGTACATGATGATTTAAAAAAAAAGACATTCGTAGTTTTCTTCGTTCCTTATTTGCATTTTTTGAGAACATTTACCACAGTAATGTATATTTTTTTACACCATCAAAAAGTAGAGATTTCAACGAACAAAAAGCCCACCGAGTTTTTTAAAAAAGCAGATATTTTGACGTGAGAATTTTCGATTAAAAATTAGACTGCTTTTTCGATATTAAGTCAAAATAAGGTTAAAAAAATAAATATTTTAAAACAAAAAAATTACAGTGTGTTTGGGACATAAAAAGGTAATTTTTCACCAAATTTCGTGAAAAAAAAATTTTTTTTGTAAAAGATTAAAATAAAAGAACAAAAACTTGGTGATTTCTGAAGCTCATAGTGGTTTCCTTGTTAGTCCAATTTCTCTTTTCATGAAATAGAACCACTTATTTTGTTGAAAAAGTTTTAATTTTTGACGTTTCGTCTTCTAAGTCTAAAATTTTACTATACAAACAGAACATTTGATAATCTCACAAAAACAATTTCAAAATCTTTCTCAGTGTCCTATGTTGCTGTCATATTTTTGTAAGATTATCAATAATAATATTTATTATTATAAATTTTGTTATGTCATTTTGAAAACGACTTCAGACTTAGAAGTCGAAAGGTCTAAAATTAAAACTTTTTCAATAAAATAAGTGGGTCTATTTCATGAAAAGAGAAATTGAACTAACAAGGAAACCACTATGAGCCTCAGAAATGAAGTGTAACCTTGTTTTGGTAAGCCAACGTTCTCAGTTTCTCGATGCATTCTCATACATTATTTTATGACCTATTATATTCTTCTCTGCCACTTGACTGACATGCTTATTTTCTAGTCTTAGATCAGTCTGTGTATCAGAACTACACCTTGAGACTTGTACTGGGTTTTTATCTTTAACGCTTTGTACTGTAATCTGTTCCCATATCTAGCTCGTCCCCAACTACTATTCCTGTTATACACATGTACACTGATCTAAAGTTTAAGTTGTCCAGTATATTTTGCAGCCTGCAAATACCTAATCTTGCCTTTTGATAAGCCTAATGTATGACTTGGAAGTTTTCATTACAATTAATTTTCTTGCGGAAATGTTCTATCTTTGTTTCTCTATCAAAAGGTAATAAATTAAAAATAAGGTTTTAGCCACTAATTTTGCAATGCGTCAATAAATTGTAAACTAATCCGTGTCTTTCAGTATTTAATTTGTGGTTAGCAACACCAAACCGTATGCATTACGTTTAAGTTCAGTTGCAAGTGGCTGGTCGTTGAAAATTTAAACCAACCGCGATATATCAAAAAGTTTTGGTTTCAATTAAACCTGTCTCAAACTTGTGATTAATTGCCGTTTATAGTACATTTTGTCTTATCGGGAAAGTTGAGGCTTGTAAATTTTCAATAAACGTTTATTGCATGTGAAAATTTATCGTTTATTGGAAAACACATAGAAAAGGAATGAATCTGCCGGAGAAATATTTTTAAGGCACTTGATAAATTGTTCGGATTGTTGGCGTGTGTGATACATGGTAAGATTATTAGGGAAGTTAGAGAATCATTTGTACTTTCCCAACTGTATTAGTTTTAGTAGTATTAATATTTTGAAAAAAATAAGGATTTTTCAAACAAGTCATTATGTGGCGTAGCATGATACAATATGACATATGAAACATAATTTGAATTTTTTTCAAATAGATAAATAACTTAAGTAGATTACACATTTTCTTTCTAAATCGGATGTATTCGTGTCTAACAAACAGACCATAAAAGTGCACTTTTGGTAAGAAAATTTTTAAAAAATCGATAATCGTATATTACGTAACAAGTAACATAGAGGCGAGTGCGTAATTTCATGAGTGCGTAATTGCTTTACAACACGCATTACGTACTATACTTTACCAACGGCCATATACAGTGTGCCAAAAAGTCTGGACTTATGACAGGGTACTTAATTTCTTCAAATGGGATACCCTGTATTTATCTTTAGATTTTTTGAACAATTTTATTTCGAACAATTTTAAAAAATTCTCTTTAAATCCAATAGATTCCCGCCTCACTATCACTTGACATATTGAAAATGTATATGTATTCTTTTTTAACAGTATGTATCTTATAATCATTAATTATAACTTATTTGTCTTTCAAAAAAGTTTGTATTATTTTGATTGACAGTTGCTATGACTACGCTGATGACGCGATCACTACCTACTTGCGAATTATTAAATATTCCGCTTACTTTTAGGTATAAACTGTGCGTTTTGTTTACCAAAACCGTGCGATTTGTTTACCGTGCGTAATGAGCTATATACTGATGCTGTGTGTCGTGTGTTTTTGCCTGTTTTCTATAGTGGCCGTAGGTAAAAGCAAAAATCTTTGTCTGCGAGTTTCATCATAATTTTTTAATAACTTTTACTATGGTCGACACCAAGGTTTTGTTCAAGCAATAGTTTCAAAGTTAACTAGACTTTAAAACGCATCTTTACATACAATTATCAAAACTTAGGCAATTTCTCTCACCACAATAAAAAAAAATATCTCACTAATGGAATAGAAACGTAAAGAAAATCTGGTTTGAGATTAATAAATCAACGAGGGTTTAGGATAAAACGGAAATCGTATTTTTTGCGTTATATTTTTTACATTCTTCTTTTGTGTTCAGAAGCGTATAATTTTTCGTTACTTCCATACATCACGATCTCTGAAGCGGAAATTATTTTTAACACTTTGGTGATATATTTCATTTTCAGTTTCTATTTGCATTTTAAATATTAAAGGGTGTTTAACGGAGCTAAAAAATATAGGTAGGGAGGCAGAAGTGAGGACGACAGGTTTTAATAAAAATAAATCAGTTTACTTTCAATGCCTTTGAATCGTTAAAAAATCTTTATATATCTAAAACAGCCAGTATTCAGGCATTCAAATATTTCATGGGTTAGAAGTAAAAGTGAAAGTGAAAATACAAATCTTCAATGGTATAAATAACGGTTTTTTAAAGATAAACAATAATCCTACATTAAAAATCGTACGAAATTCAAAATCCACACAAAAGGCAAAGTACGTCCTGAATAAATTCTCGTATATAAATAAAATTCCTTTGCTTTTTTATTTAAAAAAAAACATTAAGTGCACATAGGTTATCCCAGGACTTATATATAGATGGGATGGGGTTAGAATAAGTTTTTTATATAATTGTTTTTTCTAATTTCAGCCCTATAGACACAGAAAACTAGTATTTTTTAAAGAATAGCTCCACAATAAACAAATATTCTTTATAACAATCTGTCCTCAGTCTTAATAGTTAACTTTTTAGGCAAAATTGAGACAAATCAAGAGGACACAGTCCCATGCAGTTGGATTTTCTTGTCATGCCCATCTATTTGAAAAAAGGAAGGAACCCCATCATACATTTCAAATGGAAATAATATCAAGAATCCTTATGGCCCGGCCACACCTAGGTCCATCATGAGCCATCATCTTTTTGTAGAAGAGTGATGGCCTGTAGTGCTGTTGGAAGCGGTCCGACTGCACACATCAAAGGAGGCCAGCATGCGCAACAAAACTGGCCCATCTAGTGGTTCACCGTGTGAAGCAAACCAATAAATTAATAATCAAAAACTGACTTGGAATAGTGTGTGTGGGACAGCGTACAAACTGTCAGGATGTTACAACTTTAAATTACATTATTTTTATGTCACTTGACTTGAATAGTAGTTTATGATGCAAGGACGAGAAGTGTTACTTTTTCGGACCATTATGGAGTTTGCCGGCTGAGACGTTAGTAGAAGCCGGTAAACCATAAGAGAAGAAACGATGTACGATAAATGATATGGCACAATCCCACATTGTTTTCTAAATGATCTCGACCACTAAAAATTGGTCAAGTATTTAATTGATCAAAAAAACGCAACTGTCAATTCTAAAACAAAAGAGCAGCAGCGTTTTTCTGCCGTTTTAAAATATCTATTCACCATTCCCGAACACAACTCCATTTTTTAAAACCAGAAAATAATTAAAATTTCCAGCAAAAGTGGTCTCGTTCAATAAAAATCTCTATACTGAACAGTGGTCGAAAATCCAAATAGGAGTGAACAAAATGGAAAAAATTTATCTAGTTCCTTAATATATTTATGTAAAAGTTCCAGCAATATTTTTATATTTTGATTCGGAAATTCATAATACCACAGTTTTAATGACAGTGGTTCAAAACGGTTGTTATACAGGATTGTTCAAAATAGAAAAATTTATTGATTATAGTAGGCATTTTAGTAACGTTATTTGCTTGCAGGAAAGATCAAAGGGTGGGTATATTAGTCAAAACTGAGAGTGAACACACCCATTCAATTACCATATAATTTCCAATAAACTAATTCGAGTCTACTTTGTGAATTATTGTCTTTTTAAAAGATTATAAAATCACAACTGTAAAAAAATGATAACATTGCGAAACAAAGAATTTTCCGACTCTTAAAAAAGTTACAGGATGGTTCATTTGAAATCACAAAGTTGACTTATTCCCGAATACGCCATGTAATTTCTGGTTACTTTATCTACTTTTCGTTATTTTTAATGTTAAATAAAAATTCCAATGTCCATAATCAAAACGAAAAACTGATTTTCCAAAAAAAAAATTTTCGCTCTCTCAGATATCGATGTTCGACCACTGTGCTCCGCAGCACAGAAAATTCTAGCTTTTTGGTAAATTGAAAATTCATTGTTTAATGGAACTTTTGTTGAATGGAATATGTGAATAATTAAGGGCACGTTTTCCAATTTACTTCGACGTTTAAAGTAGTTAGATATACTTAATAGTCAATAAATGATTTAATTTTCTTTGAGAAGGATTTAAAAGCATAAATAAAACCTAATGAGTAACCTGGATTCAGAAAAATATAAAATTAATATACTAATATAATAAATGAAACACAAACTCATTACCATATAACTAGGCCTTCTTAAGGCTTTATAAAGCTAAATTTACACAATTTTAAGATATTTCAAGTCTATTAATATGAAACTAAACGACTCAATCCTTTCACCAGTTTTGCTGTATGCAGTGATGCATTATCATGAAGCAAAATTTCTTTCTGTTGTCTCTTTTGATATTCTGGAAATTTCTCACGCAATTTTTGGTTTAAATCGATCATTTTTTGTTCAGGTTTAGCAGCTCATAACAGATAACAAGGTTCAGATTCCCCCAAACACATTGTCTTCCGTTGATAGAGATTTGGCCTTGCAATCAATGTCGCTGGTTTACCCGGAGTTACCTATGATATTTGATCTTCGGATTCTTGAAACATATTCATTTTGCAATTAGATGAAGTAATAATTTTCTTTTGTACCTGGCGAGCAGCATATCGCAAATAGTTTTTCGGTTTTTCATTCAGTTCATGTGGAACCCATTTTCCCAATTTCTGCATTTTTCCCATATCTTTCAAACGTATGGAGAGGGCTTTTCGTGTCACATTTAATCGATCCGCAAGTTGTTGTTGCGTTTGAGCGTCATCCTCATCCAGCAATGCAATTCAGCGTCTTCAAACTTTTTCAGTTGTCTCCCAGGCTCTGATTCTTCAAATATACTAATATTATTTATTGTTTTTTCAGAGTGAAATCCCTGCAATCTGTTAAATAGGTAAGTTCATTCCCTAATTATAAAGTATAGTAACTTATTTATAAAGTTTATAAAGTACAGCTGAGTATATCACAAAGGCTGGAAACAATACTCGACATCCTCGCTCTTTACTTATTGATGTATTCCCGCAGACTGCTGCAGTCACAATAATTTAAATTAAAAAATCGGATGTGGCCATGCACATGACTTTACCATACTTTAACGGCCCTACGGGCTCATAATCCGATTACTCGTACATATTTAAGGCAGGCCATGCCTGGCAAGAACGTACAATTGTCTTCATGAAACAAAACACTTCTACTGCGCTTGCGCTATTATGCAACTATGTTATTCCATATTTTATTTTTAACTCGCTTATAATACAAAATTTGAAAAAAGTTTTTAAACAAAATTTATAGTAAATTTAATTTAAAATAAATTTTTTCTCTTAATATTTTTACATAAACTTAATAGAAACGATAATAATTGCGAAAATCTGAAAATTCTCAAGAGTAAACCCCCACTTCCGGTTGTCCGATTTTGCCCAAAATCCAATCAGCTCATTAGCAAGTTGTAAAAATGCTAAATTTGATTAGGAAATTCCGACTGCAGTTGGAGTTAGAGCGCATACAAATTTTTCCGGACTACATACTCCATACTCCATACATACATTTTCTGGAAATGGTCTTAAATGACTTAGGGGGTCTCAAAACATGTAAATCCACTGTAAGCTGAACTTTTTTTTGCGATTACAATACTTTACCACTTCGTATGGTAAAGTAAAATGAGGAATATCAATAAAATGATTTATAGAAATGTTGCAAATCTAAAAAATCTTAAAAGTGGCTGTAGTAAATTTAAACATTTTGTTTTAATCATTCCCAAAATTTTCTTCTGACATTACTATTGACGGTCAGGAGACCTAATATCATATTTTCTTTTGACTTTATATATAAACTACGCTCTCCAAATAAAAATTAATTAACAGTTTTCTGAAATTTCATACACTTTGTGCAATAAATTAAGTTATCTATAACTGAATACTGAATAACACTAGACGTACAACTCTAGCTAATTATGTTAACAACAAATTATCTGTTAAATTCGAATAAAAAAACTCTAAAATCATTAGATCGTACAGATGTATTCGTCTGTCTACAAAAGGACCAGAGGCACCTTTCTTATGGGAAAATAGCTTTCCGTCAAATTATCTGAAAAGTTGGTATGATGTAGAACTCGATGCTCTAACAAAAAGTGTCCATTGGCCCAAACCGATCCTATGGCTAGTTTTCGAGGTACAGGGAGTTAAACATCGGAAATGCCACTTTTTTGTAACCAGATTTCTCATAACAGACCTGTTTTATTCGCATTTGTTGTAGAAAACATGAATTATAGATTATTTAGCAACAATATTTTATAAACAATTACTTTACAATTTGGTTATTTACAGGGTGGTTCGAAAATAAGTAATAAGGTTTTTTTGAAGAAATCATTTTTTTTTTATAACAGCTTTAAAAATACAAGAAAATCTCATTGCATCATGAATATACAGTTTAAGTTATTACTTCTTGATGATGAATCATATTTTATACAGGACGACTCATAAATGTAGTTACAGAAGGCATATAATGTATTTTAACTTTAACGAATGGCCCCGTACAAACGATGTGTGATAAACATTTTGCATGATCTTAAACAAATGTACGACCTGTCACTCTACCACCACTCTATGTCATACAACGTGTTAAACTGATTGCAAACACTTTAAAAATTAGAAAACCTGTGTTTTGTGCACCACCCTGTATTTTAAAAGTTTCTCCGTCAACTTTATAAATTAATACATTTTCAGATTAACAGAAGTTGAGTATTTAACTGAGCAAAATTTTGTTGTATTCCTATGACCAGTTTTCCTAAAATGTGTACCCATAGTTACTAGTTGTTCTAACATAATATAAAAAAAGGTTACTAATTATGAAAACCGAAGGATGGGTACACATTTTAAGAAAACTGGTCATAGGATTACAACAAAATTTTGCTCAATTAAATACTGATCTACCGTTAATCTGAAAATGTATTAATTTATAAAGTTGACGGAGAAACTTTTAAAATATAGGGTGGTGCACAAAACACATGTTTGCTAGTTTTTAAAGTGTTTGCAATCAGTTTAACACTCTGTATGATATAGAATGGTGGTAGAGTGACAGGTCGTACATTTGTTTAAGATAATATAAAATATGATTCATCACCAAGAAGTACTTACTTAAACTATATATTCATGATGCAATAACATTTTCTTGTGTTTTTAAAGCTGTTATAAAAAAATGATTTCTTCAAAAAAAACCTATTACTTATTTTCGAACCACCCTGTAAGTAATCAAATTGTACAATATTTGTTTATAAAATATTGTTGCTAAATAATGTATAATTCCTGTTTTCTACAATAAACGCGAATAAAACAGTTCTGTTATGAGAAATCTGGTTACAAAAAAGTAGCATTTCCGATGGACCAATGGACACTTTTTTTCAGAGCATCGAGTTCAACATCATACCAACTTTTCAGATAATTTGACGGAAAGCTATTTTTCCATAAGAAAGGTGACTGGTCCTTTATGACATAGTGGTTACTACCATGTAATAAACCAAAATGAAATTTGCACAACATATAATTTTATAATCTGCTACTGGATAATGTAGAATTCCAAGAAACAATATTAAAATATCTGAAGCGCAAGAAGGCATAACATTATTCATTTGTTCGTTCTGAAACGAATTTATTAAAAAAAGGAAACAATACCTGCTTAAAGAAAATCCAATTTCATTCTTTTTTTTTCATAATAACTAAATTTTCAAAACAATATAATTTTATTTGTTTTTGTCAGACCCTTTACATTTTTAATAAAATGTCCTTAAAGAAATAAATTAGATTTAGCGTTTACCATTGTACTTTTGTCTCTGACTTTTAAGGAAATAAAAAAATTTAGATTAAAACGATTGCCAGTAAATAAATATTTAAAAGGATAAGTGATAATTTATTTACCAACTAACTTTTGCGAGCTTTCTTTTTTTTTCAGATAGCATGCGATGTATCCTGTCAAATTTTAACTAATTTAGTTTTTTTTATTATCTATTACAAAGTAAGGAAGAGCTCCGATAAAGCAACAATAAGTTGTTATCATCTATGAGCTTTGGATAGGAAAATTTCTTAACTAGATTACAAAAGAAAAGTAGAAAAGAGGTAAAAAACTGTGAAAAAAGTCGAGAAAATAGTGAAAAATCAAAAAAAATTTTTTGGGCTAAAATTGTAAATTTGTCCAATATACTAAACATCAATTTTATCACTATTCGGGTTATCTCTCTATCTCAATGTTAAACCATTTTTCCTATATCTTGCCAATATTCTTGCTTCTTCCTGTGTTTTTCTTTTGCTTTTTAGAATTTCGGCGACTCAATTGTTCCAAGTCTTCCACTTTTTTATCTATGTTTTGGCATCTCATTTTTCTTGACACTTTAAATTCTTTTCCTTTATTTTTTCATTTTTTATCTGTTTTTTTATACCTACCATCTTATTTAAATATGGTATTTCTACAGGTTTCAGCATTTTCTCCTGATTTTTATTCACAATATTTGTTTCGGTGAAAAGAAGTGAAAAGTTATGAAATATTACGTCAAATACAAAAATCGATATCAAAATTATTTTTTCTTTTACATGAAAATACACAGAAAATTGTAAATTTAAAATTAACTTTATAAAACTCAAATAAAGAATCTTATCTCCCATCAAATAATAAATGAAAAAACCTTTCCCTCGTTCTTTGTGTCATTTAAATAACATTAATTTTAATAATTTATCATTTTTATCCATAATGAGCTACTATAATATCCAGACACAAACAATTTTGTTTTCCAATGTTTATGTTCAACCTTTATTGGAAAAGGGATTAAGGTCCATTATACTCAAGAGCAGAATATACGACTCTCGAGAGTTACCTTTTATGAAAGCTTCTAAAGACGATAAAAATATTTGAGTAGCTCTGTTAGATTGGGGAAAATATTAAAGGCCAAGATTTATATGATTCGCAAATGTATTCACTTAGGAATTTGCTACGGTTTTATTTATTTTGTGGCATAAGGAAAAACTGCTAATAAAAGGAAGATTATATTAAAGAATGCTCGGCAAATTTTCCGCTTTTCACGTAAAATTAAATGTACATTTGCATAACTACACTTTTGTATTCAAATGGGGATATAAAAAACTAGTACTTCGTATTGTAGCTGAAGTATAATGATTTCAGAAATAGACGTCGTTAGAATAAGAAAAATTTGTAGTTTTGGAATTAAGCGGATTATTTATATTTTACAAAGTTGTTAAAAATCTAATTTAACTTTTGTTCTACATTAAACTTAAACAAATAATGTATTATATATATAATCAATCACTTTAATATATTTCTAAATATTGTTATTGTGGTGAATATAAATTTCGACAGGTAGTTTCCAACCTATCATGCCCATTTTAATGTTTCTAACTAGTCTAGACAAGTAAAAGTCCATTAGATCATCTTTATAATTCCCGTATAAACAAGAATTTCCCCTTTTGGTCCTTAGAAGCCGAATTGACGAAAAGCGCACCTTTCCACATGGTGATTTCGAGCCGAAGGATATTACAGATGGTTCATTAGCAAAATTCAACAAAAATACTTTTCATTCCGTTAACTAACATCAATAAAATAAAGCTACATTGAAAAGTAAGATATAAGATCACATAAATCACATAAAATGGAGGAAATAGATAATTTAAAAAAACGTGCAACTCTAAAATCACAATGAATTAGAATTTTAAATTAGTCTTAAACCAGTGCAACTCTGAATGTTAAAAATCAAATACAAAATATTAAGTACGTATACAACTTTGCTTCCGTCGTTTTCCTATAGATGACTTTAGCAGAAGTAATGGCGGAAATAAATGGATCATAGACGTCATGCAATAAATATTTTTCATTGTTTATACCAGCTACTAGTTGAATAGAGTTCACATTGTTCACAACAAAAGTTTTATTGACAAATATGTTTTCATTTTAACTTAATTATCTCTCCTACAATGTTGCGTGTTGATCGATATATCATCCCATATGAGTGTTTTCAGTTCTTTAAAAAAAAAATGTGTTTTTGGAATGCTTGTTGTTATTGTTGAATATTCATTATGAAACAGTAGGACGCGCAAATGAGAGCTAAAAAGTGGACACCTTTACTAATTATAATTATTGTTCTCTTAAAAAAAGGGGCTACAAAGTTTTCTAATACACCCGTCAACCATAATATGGCGTTAAAAGAGACATCGAAATATATAAACTTTATCCATAACAGATCGAACTTCAATTTTAGTTTGGAAAAATCTTTTTCTTTAAATAAATATGACAACTGATGATATTTATCGAAATTATGGATGCATGTGGAGCTGAATATAACTGTCGGGTTCTTCTCTTTATAATTTGCAGAACAAAAAGGATTCTATACATAGCACACAATACAGAGTTGATAAAAGAAGAAGCGGCACATACAATTCTCTCCATTAGTAAAGCGTAAGTATGTTGTATAAGGTCTCCGTTGTTCTCAAGGACATTTATTACATCTCGTTTTTTGTTCTTTGGAAATATAAGTGGAAAGATTTTTATTTTTAACAATAATGTTGTTTACGAGATATTTGATCCAAGATACACATGTTGATCGTGTGGAAAATAGCTTGAATTAAGTTCTAATTTGATTACCTACATACATTACTGGTTCTTTCTTATCATCTGTTTCCATTATCTCAATTCCGATAATGATTTTTCTTTTTTCATTAAACTTTAAGTTACTAATTCCCATATCTTACTAATATGTTATGTTTATTATTTTACTTTTTATCTTACTAATCTGTAATTTGTATATCTATATATATGTTTTGCGTACTTTCCTGCATGTATTTCTTAAAAAAACAAGAGTGCCCAACCAAATGGTTTTTACAGCTATTATTCCTCCTTGTTTATATTCCTAGAATATTGCACAAATAAAATCACATTCAAAATTCCTTTCCTCAAGAGATATGTAGATAATCTTATCCTCTCTGTACCAGGAAACTGTATCCATGAACTTTAAATATTTTTAACAGTTTCGATCCTAATATTCAGTTTATTGTTGACAAAGAAACTGATAATTCAGTTCCATTCCTGGATTTAAAACTAATAAAAACGAACGACAATAAAATAATTACTAGATGGTACGGAAAACCAATTAATAGTAATCGGTTCCTAAATTTTCATTCAAACCATCCCATGAAAATCAAAATAAATTTAATGAATAATCTCAAAAACAGAGTGATTAATAACCTCTCATAAAAGTGATTGCAAAAGTAATGTGAGATCTTGTCGCCTTGCTGAACATGTAATAGATAAATATCATGTGATTAACTATAATAATGCCAACATTCTCGATAATGAGCGAAATCACAATAAGCGCCTCTTTCTTGAAATGTTTCATATAAATAACAATGAAAAATCAATCAATAAAAGAACAGATATCAATGACCTCAGTACAATATTCACACATCTATTAAAAAAACATAAAGAAAATTTCTCAACTCGTCCTCCTTGAATTGATTTTTTATACAGGGTGAGTCACGGTAGACGCGACGGAGCATTGCACAGTGGGGCCAATCCAAAATTTCTGGCAAGCAGTGAAGAATTTAACGAATTGACTTTAAAATCTTAACTCGGGGGTTTTGGGGTTCGCCAATCACGAATCTGATGTCAGAATTTCAAAATTCAAAATGGCGGCTTCAATATGGCGGACGAAGATTCGAAAGAAGGTGCAAATTGTTCTAAATTTCGTATACCGGGGTTTTCTAGGTCGCTGATTACAAATCTGATGTCAGAATTTCAAAATTCAAAATGGTGGCTTCAATATGGCGGGACGAAGATTCTAAAAAAGGTGCAAATTGTTCTAAATTCCGTATACCGGGGTTTTCTAGGTCGCTGATTACTAATCTGATGTCAGAATTTCAAAATTCAAAATGGCGGCTTCAATATGGCAATGTTCATTGCATGTTCATTGCATGCTACAACTAGAAATCTTTTTTTAACGCTAAGCCAGTCTTCCTATTTTTTTAAAAAATTTCTCTGGACTCTATTTGTGCTCCACCAGTTCCCCTTCATTTTCGTACATAAAATCTTAAACTGTTGATTTACATCATTTCTTTCTTGCATACATTTTCCACTTTTTTCTGCAATAGCTTTCCGCATGATATTTTCTTGTGTCTTTGCCTTTTAAGAGAAGGAAAATATCTTTTCTTGTGAACTTCACCTCTTCATCCCTCGATCTTAAATAATTAAAACGTAAATAATAATAAGATAAGTGCAAAGCACGAAGCACAGTTAAATATCTTGTATTTTGATAACACATTCTTATATTAAAAAATTTGATAATTTAAAACAAATTAATGAATTTATAATTCGCATTCATATAATAACTTTCATTTATTCATTTCACAATCAAAAACCATTAATTAATACTAATTAATTTAAAATAAATACACAAAATTGCAAGTAACCTCTGCTTGAAATGCCTGCCTAATTTGTACACAAGCGCGCGACTAAACTAAAATTCATATTACAATTAAAGTTGCAGCAAGTTGCAGCTGGTATTGAAATGCGACTATGATCCGAAAAAATTACAGATGAATACACTTTTCATAATAATGGATTAGTTAACCGTCATAACTTTCATTATTATGATACTCAAAACCAGCATTTGTTCCACACAATAGATCATCCGAACCGGTGGAACATTAATGTATACGGTGGAATTATAGGCGACCAAGTTATTTGCCCATATTTCTTTGATGGCCATTTAAATGGGAGAAAATTTTTGCAATTTTTAAGAAAAAGTTTCTGGGAACTGTTGGAAAATGTATCTTTAGATATTAGACAAAAAATGATATTTCAATAGTCTAAGCTGATTAAATACAGGGTGTTATAGTTAGACATTACGGTGGAAAAATAATGTAAAATTTAACAAAAATAAAAAGTAACTCCAAAATTAATAGATTTAGATATAATAGACCTTTATAATTTTTAAAAGGTAATGCAATTTGCTACATAATAGGATTATAAAATACAGGGTGTCCTATTTAAAATAAGAACGACATTGTCGTTTGAATATGTCATTAGAGAATGGCCCCATTTTGGACGCCCTGTATAATTTTAAACAACTCTAAATACATTATTGTTTTCAATTATTAGTCTAATTTTGTTCAGTTAAAATTGAATTTGGCTGATTCCATAGGTTTCGAAGATATTGGTGCTTCCATTTTCAGAAATATCAAAATATCTCGAAAACTAAAAATCTTAGGCATAGGGAAAGTTATCTTATTTTTAACGTATAATCTACAAATAAAATATAGGGTGTTCCATAAGAAAAAATATAACTTTGATACGCCACACTTTTTTGGGACAACCTGTATATTTCAAAATAATTTTAAAATGTAGCCTTTATCAACCCACATATCCATGAATAAACAAAATTTTCAAAATTTTAACCGTTTAGCCACAATGCTCCGTCGCGTCTACCGTGACTCACCCTGTATGTTTCAATTGTATAGGTACTGATTTTTTAGAAATTATCATTTTGTCATTTTAAATTTTAACATTGATATTTCTTTTTGTATGTAATTTTTTCTGAATTTCATGTTATGTGTCTTGATAAAGAAAATAAACATTTTCGAAAGCTCGAAAACTCAAAACTACAGTATATGTTGATACGATGAGCTATAGCTAGATCTTGGCCCCTGGGCCTTAATGGAGAAATAATTGTGGCCCTTGAGCTAAAAAGTATGGAGACCCTTGCTCTACACGATAGTGCGTTTTCAAATCGACTATCGTACTGATTATGTTAACATTCGTATTTTAACTTTGTGTCCTCAGGGGCAGGAGTAATGTTTTACCATTTAGTTTAGACTGTTTAGAGCACCAATCGTTGTGAGGGTCCAAAAGGGATAAAAGTTAAAATTTAGGTATGAGATTGTGCATTTGAAGGATATTGTAAAGGTAATAATACTGCCCTACTAAGCACAAAGGCTAAAACTGAGAAAATGAGTTTCAAAGTTCTAACTTAATTCTTTTTAGTTTTTTGAAGTTTTAAGATTTTAAAAATATTACTACCATTAATGTAAAATACTTTGCTTTGATGTATTTTGTGACGTTCGACTGTTATTTTTTAATATTACCTAGGAACAGATGTAAATAAATAAAAACGTGTAACACAGCCTAACAAACCATCTATGTTTTAAAAACTGAAAATACATACTTGCGGTATAATTTTGCATCTCAAAGCCTTCACCCCGAAAGCCTTTAATGACACTTACCGCTTATCGCTCATGATGTTGCCGATGCCTAAGTGAACCAATCTGAATATTCACGAGTAAGAAATTATACGTAATAGTACCGATTTTCGTTTGATTAATTCTTGGTATTTTAGGTCTCAAATTTGGATTCAGGTAATTCTGCTTAAATCCAATTCAATTTTAATCATCGTCTTTGTAGTAAGTTCGTTTTAAATATTCACATTATTTATGTCTAAACATTAAATTTTACATTTGCTGGTATTTAAAAAATAAATATGCACTGATATTATATTATAAAAGTATTTAATTAAAATAAACGAATCAATTCATCCCTAGCTATTCGTTAATGAGAATGTTAATGACAATGTGAATATTCTCTTAATTAAAATCTGCTAATTTGATCTGACAAAATCTGCTCATTGCAAACAATCAGTTTGTTTCCAAGGTACATCCTAATTAGTAAATTAAATCTTATTTTCTGAAAGCACAACAATTTTGATTTAAATAAGACAACAAATTTTCACTTAGAGCAACCAGTTATTTAAATCTGATGAACCGGATTTTCTGGAGACTGTACAAACAATTTTCTACAAAGTTCATTTTGAAATCCATTAAGTCCGCTACAAAAACAAAGTCAATACGGGAAATTTATTAGATAAAAAATAAAGTAAATAGAAGTTTAGACAAAATCAAGTCATCTGTCACATGTCATCAATGTTGCCAACTGGTTATATTGTACTACCAACTTAAAAGTGCGTTTCAATCTAAGGAGCAAGCCTCTAGTTGTGACTTAAGGCTCTAGTTGTCACTAAAGGCTCTAGGTGTGAGTACACTGTCAAATAGGAATGCAGACAGAAGAATACAACTTTGAGAATGATTTGACGACTCATACATCGGTAAATTACTATGACAAAACTCATCGTGTGTTTAGTGAAGGCTACATTCAGTTTCCCAGAAGATTAATTTGTGCGCAATCGATTTGTGGGTCCAATATTTGTTAGAAAAAAACATTAGACGAACTCCTAGTGGTAACAAAATTTTGCATGAAGAAGACACTCGTCACTACTCAGCAGCCATGTTTGAATGAAATTAATCTTTTTCTACTAGTTTATTGCATCTATTACAATGTAATACAAAAAGTTTTGATATTAGGCAAATTTCAGGAATTCCTCAGATTACCCACCGCATATTCAAATATTCACTTTTTAAAAACAGGCTTAAAGCAAATAATTTTCCTAACTTTCAGAAAAGCTCGTCATACTAATTATCATTAATTAGGTTTATTAATTCAGAAAGTATCCTTCAAAGGTTAATATACCGATTTTTTACTACTGACTAATGTTTTAAAAAGCTTGTTTCTATATAACTTCATATATCTAGAACAGTTTTATGAGGCAAACGCTTACTCGTTATGAAAAACGAAGTTAATCTAACAAACGTACTCTCGTAAATATCAGGGACAATTTGATAAGAGTCAAACCGGTCGTTTCGGTAACATCCAAATCGTATCTTACTAATCTTGTTTCCTATTTATTCCAATGATAAAACGATGTAAATATGCATGAGAAACATAAACGTGAATGTATAAAAGCTGGATAATAATAAAGCTCAATACCCGACAAAAAATATTGGACAGGGTCAGGCAGACGGAGACTGCTGTCCATGAGAAATAAACTTAGTCTAATATATTTACATGTTTATTCGCCACTGCTTTTATAAGTTGGTAATTATGAAAATTATAAAACACATGTTATATTCTGTGGTTCTATCAAAAAAATGTCTCGAATATAGCAGTCTATTTGGCGGGCATCCATAAAGCTCTCTTTGCTAATTCCGTCTTTTTATTTGATCTTTTGGAAATCAAAAAAAATTATATTTCAATAGTGTAGTTTCTTATATTAAAAAATGAATACAATAAACTAGCCTTTGCATATTTAGATTAGAAAGCTATATCTAAATAAAATGACATTGTTCAAAAATCACATTATTGATTTTAACAAATATATTTTAATATGTTGTTTGTACTAACCTAAAGTTTCTTTCACCTGTCAATAATTTCTAACTTGCACTTTTATTAAAAAAAAATATTTGTAAGTCACTGGATATCGGAGAGCCAACTTTGGCAGTATTTATTGACCTACAGAAAGCATTTGATACTGTAGACCACGAGCAGTTATTGAAGGTTCTAGAAAGTATTGGTTTCAGAGGAACTCCATATGAGCTTATGAAGGACTACCTTTCAAATCGGAGTTAAAATCAACTGAAAATTGAACGAAGGACGAGTTCTCAAATATGGAGTGCCGCAGGGTACAGTCTTGAGGCCAATATTGTTTGTGATATAATGATCTATTCAACATTCAGACTTGTGGAGATGTTGTGAATTTCGCAGATGATACTGCACTCATTTTCACTGGAAATACTTGGGAAGCACTAAAAGAAAGTAAACTTTTGACAGTAAATTTATTTTATCCAAAACCTACTATATGCCCTTCGCTTATCTTTCTTCTAATTTGCCCTTATTTGATAACTGATAACACCTGAGGTGGAATGTTCATGTACCCTATGTATAAAAAAATTAGATCATTGTTATGGAGATTCAAATATCTGAAACAAATTTTTAATGCAGATCGATTGAAAATTATATATCATGCACTTGTTGAACCACATCTCAATTACGGTATCCTTGCATGGGGCGGATCCACAAACAATGATTTAAAAAGATTAGAGGTAACCCAAAATTGGATACTCAAAATTATGCTAAATAAAGGTTTCAGGTAGGTACTCCACAGAATCTCTGTACAATCAGTCTAAGCTCTTCGATATCAGGTAGCTCTTTTGTTATTTGCTATTGGTGAATCAACACAAGCATAAATAAGAGTTGGTGAGTCTCCAACATGATTATTCCACAAGACATAGAAATACTACTTCTAGAGTTCCACACGTTTCCAAAACTATTACTCAAAGAAGTTACTTTTTCCTTGCTCCTCGAGTATACAATACTTTGCCTTACTACTTGAAAAAAATTAGTTCTTTATCGCTTTTCAAAAAACTATCCAAAAATTGGATTATCAATGAATCCAGAATTTACATTCATAGCCATATTTTTGTAAAAATCCTATATGTGTTTGTTAATATTACCAATATGTTAATATTACCGCAAACAAGTAGTTAGGTATCTACTTTTAGCGGCTGTCTTCATTGTTTCTTTCCTAATCTTACTCTGAAATGTACCTCTTCTACTATATTGATAAATAAACATTATTATTATTATTATTTCGATTTTTTCGAATTTTTTTTTCCAGTCATATTATCCATTTTCTACATTACTTTAAACTTTTAATTTTTTAACTTTTTTACTTCTTCTATCTAAGCAATTTTATCATCATCATTTATTATTATTTTAATTTTTAATCCTTGTTTTTTCTAATTTACAATTTGTGTTATCTTTTAATTCTTGTTTACTCTATTTTCTTTCGTTTTCCATTCTTTTACAACTTTTATTTAGCATTATCAATTGTTATGTTAATATACAAATTTCAAAATTTATTTGTAAACTAACCTGTTTATTCGTTTATTCACACACATAACAACAGTTTTTAAATACCCAAATGCTTAAAAATCGATAAATCTCTTTAAAACTGACAAATGTCAAACTCTATATCCGAATTAAGCCAAGCGCAATCACGTATGCCTTGGTGGCCCTGTATTTAAAACTATAACAGCTCAATATTTTTTGATGTTTCAATTTAATACAAAATGATTCAAGCAATAAACCTTTCAAATACCACACGTCCTCTCAAATTTTATAGATTAAATTTTTGGTCTCCATACTCAAACGCCTCTATTTCAGGCAAAACCACTCAAACAAACTGATTTTTTCCAAATAAAGCCGTTTTCGTGAAAACCAAAAATTTAATCGATAAAACTTGGAGGACTCGTGGTATTATCTTTGATTATTTTTTTCATCTGTCAAAACAGTCAGAATTTGTGGTTTCAGCCAATAAGAGCTCACAATCCTAACCAATCATTGAGTTTTAAACTGATTATTTTTTTCATCTGTCAATACAGTCAGATTTTGTGGTTTCAGCCAATAACAGCCCAGGATCCTAACCAATCATTGTGTTTTATACTGATAAAACCGCCTCTTCGTATTTGTTTCTTGATTAAACTGTGTTTACCTTTTTTGAAATGTCAAATGTAAACATTTAACAATTTTTATTATACTAAAATGTATTGCAAATCTATGTTAATAACCAAATTTCAAAATGTATTTGTAAACTAACCTGTTTTTATTAGTTTATTTCAAAACCCCTTTAACATTTTTACATACCTCACTTCAACACTAAACTTAAAATTAATTAAATTAAGAAAGACTTCATTTCATTCTTCTTCTTCGCTTTTATTTACGGCGCCGTTTCGGGGGGTAGCTAGTCAAAAAATCGCCTTGGTGGCCCTGTATGTAAAACTATAACAGCTCAGGTTTCAATTTAAATTGGTAAAGAAAATTTTCAATATTTGTGTGTAAAGTGTCTTTTGCATAAATGACTATGTTCTTTGTTTTTAATACAAAATGATTCAAAAAATAAGCCTTTCAAATACGACTCGTCCTCTGAAATTTTATAGATTAAATTTTTGATCTTCATACTCGAACGCCTTTATTTTAGGCAAAACCACTCAAACAAACTGATTTAAGATAAAATCACTCGTCCTGCGGACTCGTAATTTTATCAATCAGTTTGTTTTCGTGGTTTTTCCAAATAAAGCCGTTTTCGTGAAAACCAAAAATTTAATCGATAAAATTTGGAGGACTCGTGGTATTGCCTTTGATAAAACCGCCTCTTCGTTTTTGTTTTTTGATTAAACTATTGTTTACCTTTTTTGAAATGTCAAGTATAAATATTTAACAACTTTTATTTAGTATTATCAATTATTATTATACTAAAATGTATTGCAAATCTATGTTAATACCCAAATTTCAAAATATATTTGTAAACTAACCTGTTTTTATTCGTTTATCTTAAGACACAACACCGCTCCATCCATAAATTCGTTTAAAACTGTCAAGTAATGTCAAAGTCTAACCGTTACCCTTAATAAATAATCTTAAATGCCTACTACTAGATAGGCAACTTATATTACGTTAAAGCAATTATATCAATATTTGGCGTTTAAATGTAAAAGAAAATATCGAACTTTTGAGTGTAAAGTGTCTTTCTCTGTTTTTAACACAAAATGATTAAAAAAATAATCCTTCCAAATACTACTCGTCCTGTCAAATTTTATAGATTAAATATTCGGTTTCCATACTCAAACGCCTTTATTTCAGGCAAAACCACTCATACAAACTGATTTGAGATAAAATCACTCGCCCTGCGGACTCGTGATTTTATCAATCAGTTTGTTTTCGTGGATTTTCCAAATAAAGCCGTTTTCGTGAAAACCAAAAATTTAATCGATAAAATTTGGAGGACTCGTGGTCCTTTGGTAAAACTTTCACTTCAATATCTGATATTATTTTGCATCATTATAGTTTTCGAACAGTATATAGCAGATTCTGCAAATCTACAGCAAAGATAATATTTATGTGTAGTATTATTTTTTCAGAGATATTCAGTTTATCATGATTGACGTGAGAGCTGTAGTCCCGCCAATTTGTTTTTTTTTTCGTTGCGATTTTAAAGCAGTTTTGAATATCGGGTGTAGGAAAATACTTACATATAATATACACATAAACTTTTTTGCTTAATCGAAAAACTTCAAGAAGTAATATGTTTTGAAACATCTTGGCAGGCATGTGGGGAAAGTTATTTCATTTCAAACCAAAAATTGAAACCATAGAAAATCGCACCTCCAGATATTTACTTATCCAATAAGTTTTTCAACTTCATTTTATACCATGTTTGTGTGGTAAATAAAAAAAACAGGATTGAGATTGAACTGATTTTCGCGGATTATCTATATATGAAAAAACAAACTTTTCTTTGTTGGAGCATTGAATTTAAAGCGTCGTATTCTTTCTTACAATGTAGAACGCTTAGAAAAAATGGTCTTATTTTAATTTATTATTTAACATATGGAAATAATTACTTGGAGACCAAATTTTAATACCTTAATCAATTTTACCTTTATTACCCCAATAGTTTAAAATTATTTTAACGCACTACCTAGTACTCTCGTTGAGATTTGGTTGACTAAATTCCTCAATTCTTTTATATTTGTCCGGTTTCGCTCTTTTTCTTCTCGAAAAAAGTCATAATCATTGTCAAGCTAACCGTTTTTAGTTCCAAGACTAAGTAGATTTTAGACCTGTATAGTACCAACTCGTATGCACCCGTTATAACGATAACCAGTCGTTCAATTCATTATCACAAGTTACCAGATCAACAGATTTTTCAATCAAAATATCCATCAAAATTTTATACATTCATCACACCATTAGTTGACATTTTACGAGCTACAATAAAAACAGATTATGTATGATAAAATAAATGGAAAAAGGCATTAGCAAGATTGACTTCAACGTAGTTTTTGATTGATTGCCTATAAATATCATTATCTACGTTATCTAGCTGGATATTTTACATCTATTTTATGATTCGTGAGTTATTCTTTGGTAGATCAGATCCGGTCAGAATATTTTTCAGTTCTTTAAAAAATTGTAGAGCCACAGCACATATGCAATATTTCTTAAATTGTTTTAAAAAAGGAATGTTGCAAATACAGGGCTTTTAAAAAGAATTTACGATACTGTCCTAAATACGGACCTACACTTACACTTTGAAAAAATATTTCATATTTCATATACAACGAACAAGAACTAATCACAAAGTGGAAAGTTAAATAACTGAATCTCGTATTACTATAAGTTAGCTCGTGCGAGAACTTTAGAACAAAATGAAAAAGCCAAAGTTCGTTTGATCAACAAAATACCAAAGTAAGCGACATGTTATGTTAAGAAAACTCATATTAAAAACAAACTGAAAAACAAATTTAAAGGTCCTTTCGAAATTTTAGAAATTTATCAAAATAGTTCCATAATTCCCTAATACTATTACATAATAGTTATTTATGTAATAAGTGGGTAAAGTGGCATTTTTTTGACGAATGTGAATATTGTCACATAAGCCAAAAAATGCTTTTACACACTATAGTTTAGAGAAGAAAGGAGTGCAATAATTTAATTTCTAGAAGTAGTTCAGGTTTAAAAGATAGAAATTTTATATTTAACTCATCCTTCAATGCTTATTTGTAGTTAAAATGATAATTTTAATACATTTGATCGGCCTAATAAAAGATTTCGTTTGATTTAATCATGTTTCCATGGTTTTTACAGTAATAAACCTGTTCGTTTCACAGATAAGTCAGACTTTATTTATTCATAGCCGTATCGTATATGTATTTTAATTGATTCTGAATTTTGTATTAATGTATATTTTAAAATGGCTTCATTCTAAAAATATTATGTCCTCCTAAATCCTTGAAGGCAGAATTACTCGTAATAGCAAAGCAACGTAAAAACAAATTCAAAAAATATATTATAGATGAGATGGCCCGACAAAAAGCAAATGAAATTCTCAGATTGCCTACTTACCATGCAGAGTTAAATCCCATTGAACTGATCTGGTCACAATTAAAAGGTTGTTTTTCAAAACAATACAACATTTAAATTACCTGACGAGCGAAATTTGTTTTTGAAGGCAGTTTCAGATGTAAATGGAGAACATTTGAGAAAAATAGAAAATTCATTTTGGAAAGTGGAAAACTTAATAGACCCTATAATAATAAACCTCAGAAAAGGCAATGATAATGATTCCAGTATAGTTATAGTGAAGACAGTAACTTTTAAAGATAGTTCTTGAACTTAATCTTTGATTTTAGGTACTAAAGTTATTTAATGCCAACAGATTAAAAAAAGCTTAATCCTATTAACAACATCCTCCGTGTTATTTATTGGTTTAGTTTTATTTTTATTTTGCAAAGTATATACGCCTATGGAATGTGACGTTATATCCCCACTTTTACTGCACTCCTCTTTTATTCATAGTATAATTGCATACAATATTTTTTCTATTACCGTATATATTGACCACTAAAATCAAAAATACAAAAGTTACCTTACACACTAGTGAACGAAGTTAAAATTATTAAGTATACCTACAAACATTAATAACAAAAATTTTTTACCTTGTCAAAATAAATTCGATTTTATAATAATAAATAAATTTTAGAAACTAATTGATAACCTATATACTTTTCCAACGTGTTCTGTGATACTAATAAAATTTTATATTGACAGATTTTCTAATCCACACATTACTAGAATATGTTCCTTCTTAAAATTTCTATTGCAGGTTTGTATATGAGGAATATTATCCTTCTTTCGCTAAATCAATATGCCGACGAAAATTGAGCACATTTGCTATCTCAGTTTAATTTTGCCTTATATGGAATATTATCCTTTTTCAACTCACCGATTCAATTAATATATGAAATTTCTCCACAATAAAGTATTAGTCAAAAGTCTATATAAGCCTTAAAAGTAACAAAACGATGACTTTCTTCATTTCCTCTTTTTGTAAATGTGCTCAACAACAAATCAGCGATAAGATTTTGTGAAAAAACATAATTTCTATTATAACTTCACAAGCAATCCCCATTTTATATCAAGTCATAGTCAAATTAGGTGGTAGATGAAGGTCTGGTACATCGTACTAGAATAATTTATAATAATGTGAATATCCATTTCACTAAAAGGTTGAGAAGGACCAATGGCTTGCTCATCACCCGAGTTGACTTACAGACACTTTATCTATATTTATTTTTATTTTTTTTAAATAATTTCTAAGTGCTTAATAAACATAAAATAGGGAGTGATTTCTTTAAAAAAACTGAGAAAATAATCTATTTAAGTTTTAACTCGACCTGTTTAAGTTTAAGGATGCGTATAATTTTCGTAAATAAATATTCACCGAACAAATTGTTCGGTATCTGAATTCGATATGTGTGTTTGTTTATGAATTTTAAAATTATGACTTCAGATTTTGATAGAGCATCAAAAAGTAAGCTTAGGGTTTGATGTGCCCCTCCGTACCTCTTCGAGAACACCTTCAAAATGGGGTCCAAAATATGAAAATTTTTAAGTTTAAAATAACATTGAATTTAAAGTAGACGATTTTGGTAAAAGTGAATAGACTTGGCTGTGTTGATTAGAATAAGAACTGTCATTCTAAAATTTTATTAATACTGTCTTTACAATTTGTTCGCTCTATAGTAATGCTAGAAGAGCATTCTCAACTGGTTTTTTATACATTTTATTTGACACAGTAGTGTGACCCTGTAGATTTTATTGTTTACAATTATTATAATGGCAATAACACAAAACCAATACCTTGATAAAACCCAGCACATCAATTTTTTACAATTTACTTCTCTTTCGTATTATCTGCAAAATTTTCCTTTACATAAAACCTTTTAAAGAGTTTTATCGTTAACCGATCCTGTAGGCAATCTAGGTAATGGATGGCCATTTTAAATACTGGTGGACCCAAAATGGAGGGAGACATAAACAGATAAAAATGTTGATGAAGATATATGTGCGGTTGCTTGAACCCTTTTATCTCAAATTTATATATAGTAGAAGTATCCGAGTCGATATTTGAGTTGAACGAGAATATTGACAACAATATGAAATTCTATGCAAAGAAAAATATAATAATAAGTATGGCTAACACTGAAGAAGTCATTCATGGGTAAATATTGTTTAGAAATGTTAATTTATAAAACTATAATTTTAAATAATTTTGTTTGTTTTAATTTTGATTTAATTTAAAATGAAATTAATATTATTTTTTTTTTATTTAATATTTTTACTTTCTCTATTTACTTTACCATTGATTACAAATTTATTGAAGCTTTGAAAAGCACAAAGAACAATTATGAGGAAAAATCTTTTTTTTATAAAATTAATTAACTAATTAACTCTGATTCATACTAAGTACCTTTCATATGCCTATACCATAATATCTAAATACAAATAAAAAAATTAATATTAATGTACTCTACCACCATCTAACGGTAAATACACTACAATATCTGTATTATTACATGGTGTCTTGTAAGTATGGAGCAAAAACTATATAGTATGACTCAAAATAATATATAAAAAAATTAAATAATCGAAAGTTCAAGCCCCTAACTGAAAAATGATGCCTAAAAGTTAGTTTTGGCAAATCTACAAAGCAAAAATTCCCATTTTGCGATGGATGTTGCAAAGTTTTTAATTTTGTTTTAAATTATCCGGAAAATGTAAAAGTCCTTGACAGTCTCCTAAGAAGATATTTTAAACATAAAGAATTCTTTGACCTTAAAAGCCCTATATATCTCTTTAATTATATAAAGCTTATGCATAACAACTTAAACTCGAGGAAAGTTGATACAAGTGTGGATGAAAGGAGATCCTCCTAGCAATCCCTGTTAATAAACGGATTCCCTTTGTTTTACTTCCGTTCCGTAATAAACTAAAAGACGGATGTCTGGGAAGGGCACAAAAAACACTTCAGTCAACATTTAATATAACTTGGTATAATTATAGACAATTCCGTTTTATTCTGGTCGACACTATTAACTCTACTATGATAAATACTCTTTTCTCGAGAAGAGTATTTGAAGTACATATTTTAGTTTGCTATTTTCTCTACATTCAATTTATATACTGTAAACATATGAAATCGAAATTTTTTTAAATTTGCTTAAGGGTGTTTCACTAACGCGTCATAACTTCATTCGATATTTCCCCTTGACCCGCGCAGCAAAAGTAGGCGTACCTAAATATAAATCTTTTCCAAACTTTGGCAACACAGCAAAATACATTTACCAAAAGATATTGCCACCGCATAAATAAATCATTTATGCATTCTTAGTAGCCAGTGGCCAGTGGCGTGCAGAACATAAAAATTAGGTAACCAAAACCATCCAATGTTTTAAATAGGTAATGAATTGAGGTATGTTTTCTTTGATTTAACCTACAAAATTTTGAATCTGTTACTCACAGAAAAACCTAGGTCTAACAATTATTAAAGAAATTATTTTTTCTTCAATGCGTTAGATAAAACCTTATATCAAAATATTTTTAATTTTTTTAATTTTATTGCACTTGTATAAAAGCTTGTTTTTAATTTTTTTACCGCCTAAGGATGTGAAATAAAATCACACTTGTTCCCAAGAATAAGGACATTAAAAATGTCCTACACTGCACCAACGTCTGGACTTCAACAACTACTCCTTGGGCTATATGCCCCACCAGGTATTGAATTACGAAAGTCCAGACGTGGTTTGGCGAGTCTTTAAACCAAAAACTTCGATTTTGTTATTAAAGGAGCTTGCCATTCTTAGACCGGTTTCGGCATTATTGTGCTTCGTCAGTAAGAAGCAGGCTAGCTCGACATCCTGTCTCTAAAGGATGTCTGAAAATGAATTCGACTCGCCTCGTTCTTGGTAAAAGTGTTTGCGTTAGAGCAAGTGTATCACGAACGCAAACGCAAACACTTTTATCAAGAACGAGGCGAGTAGAAGTCATTTTCAGACATCCTTTAGAGACAGGATGTCGAGCTAGCCTGCTTCTTACTGATGAGGCACAATAATATCGAAACCGGTCTAAGAATGGCAAGCTCCTTTAATAACAAAATCGAAGTTTTTGGTTTAAAGCCCCGCCAAACCACGTCTGGACTTTCGTAATTCAATGCCTGATGGGGCATATAGCCCAAGGAGTAGTTGTTGAAGTCCAGACGCTGGTGCAGTGTAGGACATTTTTAATGTCCTTGTTCTTAGGAACAAGTATGATTTTAGTTCACATCCTTAGGCAGTTTTGTTACGCCCATGGTCCTTTTTTGGAATTTTTATGGTTCAAAAAATTCCACCTTCGTGTAGTTAATTTTTTTAAGCAATTTTATTCATTGATAGGTACCCTTCTTAGCTTCTTATCTAAAACTATGTCAAACTGTTCACAACGGCAGAATACAAGTGCATTAAACAGATGAAACCGGTGTCTTGGAAAACACAAAATGGTCTAATTTTCAGATGGATAACTGAAATACAAATCGGCTTATAATGCAGTAAACCACATACCTCAGATCATGTATGCATCATATGAGAGATGGGAGACATAAAACCAAATGTCATTAGCCTATTGTATATTAAAATTTGCGACTTTGTTATAATTTTATTACAAGAATCCTGTTCGAAGTATTCGACACTAATGAACTTTTTTACCCTTTTTTTATTGATTGAAGTAATCCACTTAAGTTATATGGGACTATAATTTGTAATGTCACAGGATTAAAATTAAAAATGTACAAATGTACCCGCCGATGTCGAAATACAAAAACATTCATAACCTAATTTTACTGACTTGTCAGGAAATTATTCTGTCAAATCAGACGGTTTTTCCGATTATTATTTGTGAAATTGAAATAATACAGAGTGTTAATGAATACGCATTACAGATTTTTACTTTGTAAAGTGAAAAGTGTTCTCTCTATTTTTACATGTTCTACATACTTTAAAAATCTGTAATAATATTCATTAACACCCTGTATACAGGGTGGTTCATAACTATTGGGACATAGGCTTAGTGCAAGTTATTGGGACCAAAATATTCTGATAGGACCAAATATACCTTAATAAAATATTGCTGTGGCGTTAAAGTTGGAATTTTTTTTTCGTTTTTTTCTGATAATGTCCCTGTATATTTATCAATTGTTATCAAAATCGGCACAGAGGCATAACTTTTGACAAGGACTATTATTTTATGTATTATTTCTCATTTTGTTATAGGGGCGCCACGTGAATGATTCCTGATGATGAAATTCAGTGGTATCTTTTTTTGACGAAACTTTTTAGTGATTTTGATTAGACAATATGATTGGGAAATTGGAACCTTTGGTTGATCAACTAAGTTGAAACACTATCGTCGACCACTCGACCAAAACACAATTTTAACACATTCTACGCGCGTTTCGCCAACTATGTTGGCATCATCAGGAGTTAGAAGGAGTTAGAAAATATGACGTAAACATCATTTCTACGTAATATTGATACTCTTGTTTAAACACGATTATTTTTTTCATCTGTCAAAACAGTCAGATTTTGGGGTTTCAGCCAATAAGAGCACAGGATCCTAACCAATCATTGTGTTTTATACTGATAAAACAGCTTCGTCGTTTTGTTTTTTGATTAAACTATGTTTACCTTTTTTGAAATGTCAAATGAAAATATTTAACAATTTTTATTATACTAAAATGTATTGCAAATCTATGTTAATAACCAAATTTCAAAATGTATTTATAAACTAACCTGTTTTTATTAGTTTACAAATCGCCTTTAACATTTTTACATACCTCACTTCAACACTAAACTTTTTGTTCATTAAATATCAGTTTTTGAACACTTAAAATTAATTAAATTAAGAAAGACTTCATTTCATTCTTCTTCTTCGCTTTTATTTACGGCGCCGTTCCGCGGGGTAGCCAATCAAAAAATCGCCTTGGTGGCCCTGTATGTAAAACTATAACAGCTCATCATGAGGTTTCAATTTAAATTGGTAAAGAAAATTTTCAATATTTGTGTGTAAAGTGTCTTTTGCATAAATGACTATGTTCTCTGTTTTTAATACAAAATGATTCAAAAAATAATCCTTTCAAATACGACTCGTCCTCTGAAATTTTATAGATTAAATTTTTGATCTTCATACTCAAACGCCTTTATTTTAGGCAAAACCACTCAAACAAACTGATTTGATTGGTTTTTCCAAATAAAGCCGTTTTCGTGAAAACCAAAAATTTAATCGATAAAATTTGGAGGACTCGTGGTATTACCTTTGATAATTTCACCCGTTTTCGAGAAAAACGCGATTGAACAGTTCTGAGAAGGGGATTTCAAACAACAGACAATAAAAAACTTGTGACATAAGGCTTCTATTTCAACGGTTTATAAAGCAGAATTAATAATAATTTAACATAAAAAGAGCAGACTTAAATTAAATGTTCTATGTGGCCTCCTCCGATCTCTATGCCTTTTATAATTCTTGTAATAAAGGATATCAGAGAAAACATTATAAAATTACCTGTTCAATTGCGTTTTTCTCGAAAACGGGTGAAATTATCGTGTATAAACAAGAGTACTAATATTATGTAGAAATGATGTTTACGTCATATTTTCTAATCAAAATCACTAAAAAGTTTCGTCAAAAAAAGATACCACTTAATTTTATCATCAGGAATCATTCACGTGGCGCCCCCTATAACAAAATATGAAATAATACATAACATAATATTCCCTGTTCAAAGTTATGCCTCTGTGCCGATTTTGATAACAATTGTTAAATATACGAAAAAAAAAATTCAACTTTAACGCCCTGTATCTTATTCCACAGCAATATTTTATTAAGGTCCTATCGCAATATTTTGGTCCCAATAACTTGCCCTTAGCCTATGTCCCAATGGTTATGAACCACCCTGTACAGCATAATTGCCGACTAATTAAATTAAGTTTTTTCGATATGTAGAGATTATGCGTTTTTTGCGTAGAAATCATTGAACAATACAAAAAAAATAACATTAAAGGTCAATAGCGTAAAAAATGAGGGGAAAAGATGACATATTATTGCAAATGCTGATACTGGATCAAGTACTTTTTCCAACATGATATGCTACTTTTAATGCACAAGCATCAACAAGTAAAATTTGAAATCAGTAAATTAATCCGTTTAGGAGTTATTAAATGTTATAATTTAATTTTTCTTTAACATAAACTCTCCGTAATTTGAAAAGTTGGACCACTCAATACTTATACAGGGTGTTTTGTACTTAAACTGACATACGTTAACTGTGGATAGAGGACACATAGAGGGTTCAGAAACCCTCATATAGTTTGGGTCTATCTCGCTTTATTACAGAGTTTTATCAATTTTGGTCATTTCTTTCAGTCGCTGTATATTCGGAACCACGCTGTATATTTCTATCAAATTTGGCATGAATATTCTCCTTTACAAGGACAATCAATAATGTAAGAACATTCAAAATCCAGGTCCGTCTTTAAAAAAAAGTTATCAAAATCATTTTGCTTTAGAACAACACCCTGTATATGGAATTTTAAAAAATGTATAACATATTCGAAAAGAGGGGAAAAATTAATTAGGATTAAATATTTTATTTAAATGCACATCCCATTTTACTACCAAAATTTTAACATCAAACTTAAAATTTATAGGATTTATTATACATTTATTTCTATTGGTATTTTCATCATTTATTATTACTTTTTATTAAAAACTTAATTTATTGTTTTATTAATAACATCCTGTATATTATATGATAAAGATAGCTAGATAACTGAAAAATTCAAATTTTGATTTATTACCCAAAAAGACATAGTTTAACGACTCGAGTAATATATATTATTTTCCACTATAAAGACTAAGGCTCATGTGACGGACTGTTCGTCAGTGTCCTGCAAAATTTTTATAACTATTTTATGATCCTAAGACTTTCCTAAAATAATAAAAGGGTTATAAAGTTTTGGTCATAAATTGCTTTAATAAAATAAAACTGGCTTTTTGATTCACTTGTGTTTATTACCTACCTTTCTTAAATGTTTTTGTTTTTTATCCGTCGTTAAGTTTTTTCCAGAACAACTTTACTAACAGAATTCAACAGTAAATTTGCGTTATGCCTATTTTGTTTTCTAACATAATTAAAAGAACGTACAACATAATGATATCAGAAACTTCAATAATGAAATACCAAAACAATCGAAGAAAATAAAAGCTTGAAAGTACTTAGGCAGAGACTCCAAGGGAAAGAAAGAAATTTGTAAACTACGAAACAAAGAAGGCAAAATTACAACTGATAAAAAAGAAATAGAAGAGGAATTATGTAAAGAGCTATACCCTACAGATAAAAGGAAAGCTATCAGCGATCCGATTCCCAAGAGTCTAAATCAGGGCTCAGAGGAAATCCCAGAAATTACAATTTGTGAGATGCAAAAGTCGATTTTTGAAATGAAAAACAACAAATCCGGAGAAGATGAAGTGGTCATTGAAGCTCTTAAACTGGTTGGCGAAAAGCTATTGCAGAGTCTTAAAGTTCTGTTTAATGAGTGTCTTATACAAGTCAAAACGCCACAAAAATGGAACAATGCAACCATTACCTTAATACATAAAAAAGGTGACATAATCAATCTTGCAAATTAAGTCCTGAAGAATCTTATAGAAAAGTACATTGAATACAATAAACCACTTGTCTTTGCCTTTGACACTATAAACCAGTATCAGATGTTAAATTCACTCTCCGACTGTAGAATAGACCATCGATATACTTTAGTAATTGAGTCTATATATAAAAATCCTACAGCTAACGTAAAACTGCAGGAGACAACAAATAAATTCAAAATAAATAGAGGAGTTCGGCAGGGAGACACTATTTCGCCGAAACTGTTTATGAACCTCCTTGAGTATGTGTTTAAATCTGTAAATTTGGAAAATCTAGGGTTAAACATAAACGGTGAAAGCCTAACACATTTAAGATTTGCAGATGACATAGTCCTAATATCAGACCGCCTCGACCATGCTATAAGCATGCTACAACATATAAACTTCGCTTCCCATAAGGTCAGACTAAAAATTATTGTGACAAAAACCCAACTAATGACTAACCTTGCTCTGGGTGAAGTAGTATTCATAGATGGTATCCAAGTAGAAGAAACTACCTCATACAAGTATCTTGGCCACGAAATCCGTATAAACAGAGATAATCAAACTTGCGAATTGCTTAGGAGAATAGGATTAACTTGGGCCGCATTTGGGAACCTAAGGCATATATTTAAGTCAGATTTGCCAGTTTGTCTGAAAAAAAAAAGGTTTTCAACCAATGTGTTCTGCCTGTCCTAACTTACGGTGCTGAGACTTTAATATTAACAAAAAAGAGTGATACAGCGTACAATCGAAAGGTCAATGTTGGGACTGACCCTCAGAGATCACATCACAAACGCTAAGTTATGTAGAAGAACCAGAGTGAGTGAGTGAGTGGCGCAGTAGACAGAATAGCAATTCTGAAGTGGGAATTAGGTGGGTCACATTGCGAGAATGCGGGACACCAAGAGGTTCATAGAGTGAAGGCCTAGACAGGACGCATACAGAAGCAAGGGACGACCTCCAACTAGATAGTCCGATGATATTAAACGTATCCACACAAATTAGATAAAGGAGAATGTGGAATCAAGGGAGGCTTATGTCAAGCAGTGTACGAATATGGGCTGCTTGATGATGATGATGATGAAATGTCTCTTCCCTCATTATTTTGGAACTCCTGCCTTCATAGCTAGTTCATTTTTAGTGTAAATAATTATCTTTGTCTTTAAATTTCGTTTTCCGTAATTTTAAATGCAAGTTTTGGATGTTTGGCTATTTGTGTCTATAGTGAATTTATCTTTTTATTAAGTGAAGCACAAATAATTTTTTTCACGCACCGTAGAAATGTATTTCTATTAATTTCACTTCAACCTTGTGCTTCGTAAATGTTTAGTGAACACTTCAATCAAACGCTAGCGCCTATGAACTGAAACTAGGGTACCTTTTCATCATGAAATATTTCCATATAAATTTCTGATATTTCGTATTTCTTTTATGATCCCGGAGTTCAATTGTTCGTAGTAGCATTAAACGACTATTGACTTGCATATATAACGAATCCGTCTTGGATATAAATCCATTCGGCTTCCTGAACATTCCAAAGTCGTCCATCCATCGAAACAATCATGCCAGTAGAAAACAGGATGTCACTTCATTTGGAAACAACATCAATCTCATATTGTTCGAACAGTATTTATGTTTACAGAATTTTTTAATAAAATTATTTATAATATTTCATGTTTTTATTGGTGGACTTCCACTGTTAAACGTAAGAAGGGGAAATGTTGGATATTGTACAGACACCAATTTTGTTTCTGATCTGTGGCTTTTAAATCATTTATTGACGTTGCTATAACCGATTTTGGAGACCGGTTGGACTACAGCTTTATATTTTTTTAAAACATATTTAGGATCATCATCATCATCATCATCATCACGTAGCCTCTCTTGTCCACTGCAGGACATAGGCCTCCCTCAACGATTTCCATCTGGAACGGTCTTGCGCTTCATTTATCCATTTGTTTGATACTCGCTTAAGATCGTCGGTCCACCGGGTTAGAGGACGTCCTCTGTTTCTATAAGCATCCTGTCTAGGTCGCCATTCAATAATTTTCTTCGTCCCTCTGTCATCTTCCTGTATTGCCACGTGGCCCGCCCAACTCCATTTGAGATTTGGAATACCTTTTGCCAAATTTCCGTAGAAAAGTTCCAGTCTATAGAAATAAAATTTAGTTACAGAAACATTTTAGGTTTATCGTTGTACTCCAACCATTTGTCAAACATTTCCCAAAATTTAAACAATACGCCAAAATTCGACTTATAATGGGTCCATTCAGGACTGAAGTACCAAAACACTGATATGCAACATTTATTCACGATCGTTAACGTTAAAGTTAACGTTAACGTTAAAGTTTTATGAGAAAATCTCAAAATGGGAGCCTACTGGGATGTTTGAAAGTTATAAAAAAATTAAGAGCAAAATAAGACACTGATATCACTTTATAAAATTGCTGGAAGTAGGTCTTCGTCTACACTGGTTAGACATTAATAAATTGGGTCATGTTCAAGGGTGTTAAAACCAGAAAATATTCCAAAATTCGCTAGACTGGAAAGATTGCTACCCCTATTCAATTTTGTTTATGTACAGTATATAGAAAATTAAAAGGTAAAAAACAAAAACACGATTTTTGAGTCAAAATGAGTACTTTTCATCGTGGTCTCCCCTAAATCATTTGGTCGCCCTTTTTAATATTGATATACCAGAATTTGTCCACTAATTGGATACAAAAACAAATTAAAACAGTCTGTTGATATATTTTCCTCCGAACGAAAAAGCATAAATAAGTGAAACAATCACCTAAATTGAAAAGCATTCCATAGTTTTTAGATCAGGACATTTAATTTGTGTTAAATATGTGATGCGTTCTCTGGGCGGGACCGGAAAGGACTTAATGACTTTTTCATTAATTTATTATATTGCCGAAGCAGTGGAATTCACGAAGATGGAAATGGATATTTTATCGTAGAAATAAAAGATAAATTCGAAGTTATATATGGATGTACAACACCGATATCCCTTTCAATTAATTGATGATATTGTATATATATTTTTTGTGCCGCCACTTTAGAAAATGCGTTTTTCCGATCATTTTTTAGCTCGGAAAGTGCGTCGTTGCCGGTCTAGATCGGAAAATTGACATAACTGCTCGGTAAAGTGACATAACTGCTCGGCAAAGTACCTACTTTCCCGAGCTCTTATGTCAAAATTTTCATTAAAGACAAAATACCAGCGTCTAGCAAGAGATAATTTTCGAAGGGTGTGTTAAATATCACATTTGCCATGACAATACCGTAACCATCTCTCAGTAGATGTTTTTGACGTTTTGTTGCACTTTGTGTATTATTATAATTAATTTTGAGCAATAAATATTCTGTTCCTATATTATTGTCAAATTATTGGTGGCTGCACAAAAAATATTGTACGCGCCACACTCGGAAAGTGTATTTACAAGGGCTCGCATGAAACTTGCATGCTCGCCCTGTAAAGAATCGTTTTTCCGAGCTTAACACGTAAATAACCATTTAAATTGTTACTCATTCAATTAGTTTTAGATTTGTTTAGTAAAACAAAAACGAAAAAAAAATTTAATTATAAAAAGAGATCCAATAAATAGTTTATAGAAAAAATTATTAAAGTTTCTTTTGTCTTACATAATTTCTCTTCATTGGAGAAAAGTTTGACGAATTTTTAAATTTTGAAAACAACTAAAAATCTCTGAAGTAAAAGAGTCTGGTTGGCTGATAATCGAATTATGTACTTAATGTGAATTACTTGTACATGTACGTCCTTTGGGGGTTTTAAAGGTAAGCATATTAGGAAAAAAAATTTTTAAGGGCTGTGCAATAAACAAATAGTATTTATAACAAATCTTCTCTAATAAGGAACCAAACACCGGTTTCTGCCTTTCTGCATCGTCAGTTGGACCCTCTGATCCCATAACCAATTTGCTAATAGTAGAATTGCGTAGTTTATCATTTAGCTAATCGAGATATCGACTTTACCCGTATTTGGATTTGATGTATTGGTTTCGAAACTGGGAAACTATAACCAGAAGAGATCTGACGACTGCGTCAGTAAAAGTAAAAATAAGCTCAGAATACTAACTGAGAGGCCACCTAAAGAAACTCGGATTAGTAGACAAAGAAGAATGCAGATTCTGCGAGTAAGAGGAGGAAACCTCTATCCACATTCTCTCAGAATGCATTACCCTGCAAAATCCAAGGGTACGATACCTCGGAGAATATCAAATAGAAGAGGAAGATCTACCTAACCTGAAGCCTACCGACATCCTGAACTTTTTGAAAGTAATAGGACTGGAGGAACTGCTCTAATCGTTGAGACATCCTTAACGATTAGGCAGCAGTAGGGGGCACAATAGATCTTATAGGTCGCAGTGTATCGACACCCCCATCACAGATAGATAGATAGATTGGTTTCGAAAGTCCGACTGATGCAGCCGAAAGTAAAATATTTCTCAATATATTTTTGGAACAGAATTTTTCGTTTTTTATCAATTAAATGTGTTCAAATAAAAACTATTCGAGTCTTTGATAAACAAATTAAATTCGAATTCGTATTGGAAGAAATATCAAACTCCAATAAATAGAGGATAGCGATAATTTAGGTTATCGGACAATAAACTAAGTTTATAGCCACACCAAAATCTAAATTAATTTTATTGCCATTTACAACTGTTCTAGATTAGGGTGAGTGTTTATGGTAATTAAACTTATAACGGAGACTTATTGCAAAAGTTGATTAGGAACCCCAAAGTGACATCCATAAAAATGTCCATAATGTAGTATGTGCGAATACACAATTAAGATTAAAATAAGTATTAAAAATGAGAATAAAAAATATAATTTCTTTCAAATGTGGTTTTTGTACTAATATTTCTGAAGTGCTGTTTTTTCATTAAATCTGCTTAAAATAGGAATAACTTGTCAACGCCGCGTCGGATTTACAAATACAAAAAACTACCGTAAATCTAATATTAAGTAGAATCAGAAGATATAATCGTATACAGGGTGTTCAATTTAAAAAAACCAAATTAATTTTCATTCCACAAAAATTAGCCACCCTGTATACATCAAAATATTTTAAAATTGTAGTCCGAGTGACACTGTCTACCCCTACAAAAAATCTTGTTGATATCTCTTTTAGTTTCGGTGCTAGAGATCGAGTGAAAATAATTGGCGCATCCTGTATAAGACCGATCAGTAGGATCTTCTCTGGCTTTATTCAAGAAGGTTTGCAGAATTCTGTTTTCACGATGAATTCGATGAATGCGATGAATGCTGGAAGTGAAATAAACAATAGTTGTTTACATAGCACCTTATTGAGAAGATGCGACTTTGTTGTTGAAATAGAAGCATGAGGATGTTTATTATATCTTTTTTTCTTAAAAGCTTTACTCGACTTGAATCAATTGCAACTCACCATTTTGGGGGTGGGTTTTGGCCGTTTGGGGGTGGGGCTAATTCGAGAAGAAGTTTAACCCCCGCTATCGTGTTCAGCAGCCTCGAAAACGGGGGCAAACCTACTTTGGAGGCGTCAAAATGTATTTGTATGTTCGTCCGGCTCCCAGAACGCACTAATAGCATTTTTTTATTTTTACCTATTTCGTCAGTTTGATTTATAAAAAGTACCGGGCTCAGGCTTCCTCCTTCTTACACTACCTCTGTTTTTGTGAATTTGCATTGGATAGTAGTATCCAGAGTTGATTAATTCTGTGCTTGGCAACTGTTTTTGCAATGAATCCGATTAGCGAACCGTTCGAGAACAAATGACTGTTTCGACGATTAAACCTATAAATTCCCAACAAGCTAGATTATCTGATGCCAACTTTCAAGTTGCGGTTTGGAAATACTCGAAGCCATATGGGCGTTAGTGTTTCAACTTTTAAAATGAAAAGTTAAACTTTTGTTTGATTATTAAATTAAATTCATCTTGTACAAAGTCGTTATTATACTTAGTGTTTTACTCTTTCGAAAGATATCCCTCAAACACTGTATTGAAGTATATCACAGTTAAAATAAGCTCGTTTCGACTAATGAAACAAAATTGAGAAAAAAATTGCAGATGATATCAAACCTGAGTTAGAAGTTGCCAAAGTCGATTTGGAAATTAGGGTGTATTTTAGCAAAAAGATTTATTTCATAATGGTTTCACATGGGAAATGATTTTTAAAGAAAATAGCCAAGAATATATAGGTAAAAGAGAAAAGGGGAATAATTTTCAATAAACGAGGTTATATTCTCTTTTAAACATTGGAGAATACTAGTGAAGAGTTTAGCATTTCTAAATTGATTTTGGAAGCCAAAAAGTTTGTTTTTTCTGAGCATGATTATTGTCTGAAATCTCAAAATTAATTAATAACTTTCACTGGAGCAAATGAGTTTCTTACAGTTATCCAAGGCGTAGCCAAGTATTTTAGGAGTGATTAATTTTTTTGATGCACAAGGATTTTCATTTTTTTTGTGCTTAAAATAAATTGGGAAAATTACAGAAATTTAATGAGGATCGACATAAACATATAGTTAAAAGGCTTAAAAGGTAGGAATAAAACTTTAAAAAAAACAGAAAAAGGGGACCCACTATTAACAGTTGAGGAAGGCGATAATATGTAAAATGCATTATAGTAAGGGAGGCCGAGATGCTAAATTTGCAGTTACTAAAGCGTCATTGGGACCTATTGGATTGTGAAGATTAGGTTCTAAAACGAAAAAAATGTATGTTAAGTTTTCCATTTCAGTGGGGGGAAGATCGTGTAAAAATTTTCAAAAATGTAAAAAAAACAGTAATAGGGTAGACGCGACGGTCCATTGTGGCTAAACTGTTAATATTTTGAAAATTGTATTTTTTCATGGATATGTGGGTTGATAAAGGCTACATTTTAAAATTATTTTGAAATATACAGGTTGTCCCAAATCTATTAATTTTTATTTTTGGAGTTATTTTTATTTTTGTTATATTTTACATTATTTTTCTACCGTAACGCCTAAATATAACACCCTGTATTTGATCAGCTTGGACTATGATCCGAAAAAATTATCTTTGAAACTGTGTTTGGTTTTTACATTATTAAAAATGTTTCGAGATGCATCAAAATCTGTATGGAAAAGACGGATCGATTTTTGTTTATGGGCATTGGAGAAGGTTAGTGAAGATCATTTTTTTTATAATATGCTGTTTACAGATGAATCTACTTTTCATAATAATGGATTAGTCTGACGGTTAACCATACAGATTTTGATGCATCTCGAAATATTTTTAATAATGTCAAAACCAAACACATAGTTTTAAAGATAATTTTTTCGGATCATAGTCTAAGCTGATCAAATACAGGGTGTTATATTTAGGCATTACGGTGGAAAAATAACGTAAAATTTAAGAAAAATAAAAATAACTCAAAAATTAATAGATTTAGGCATAGTAGACCTTTGAAGGTAATGGAATTTGTTACATAATAGGATTATAAAATACAGGGTGCCCTATTTAAAATAAGAACGATATTGTTGTTTGAATATGTCATTAGAGAATCGCCCCGTTTTGGACGCACTGTATAATTTTAAACAACAACAAAATACCTCGAAAAGTAAAAAGCTTAGGTATAGGGAATACTTAAGAATATAGGGTATTCCATAAGCAATAATATAACTTTGATACGCCACACTTTTTTGAGACAACCTGTATATTTCAAAATAATTTTAAAATGTAGCCTTTATCAACCCACATATCCATGAATAAACAAAATTTTCAAAATATTAACCGTTTAGCCACAATGGACCGTTTTTTTTACAACTTTGTGACTCGCTCATTTCATTATGCCACGCTCAAATTGACAGATTATTGAAATATACACTTTTCTGGATATACTTAAGTTACCTTTTCTTAATCTGACGCGCTCGAGTTTTTCTAGGGATCGATTTTTTTTACTAATCTGACGGGCTGCCCTCAACGCACCCTCTATATTAAGGGTTCATATATGGTAGGGATACATTACAGGGTGCAAGGTTTCTCCCCATATGTATTTATGACGAGCTCGAGTAACGCGGAAAATCCCCGCTTGGCCTCCCTTACTATTAGAAAAGACAATCAAAAATAAGATTAAGGATATCGGTATTAGGACCAAAGCATTAGCAACAACGATATATAATGGGTATGGAACATGCCACTAAAGACAAAGAAGAGAAAAATCATATTAGAGAAACAAACATAAAAGACGACATCATAAAACAGCAAGAGAATAAAATTATGAGTCGCATGGCTAGAATGTGGTGTCAGGAAACGAATAATCCTCATAAGATATTTTAATTACCTAGAATATTGGTTACGATTACACGGCTCAAAGAGATTGTAGTACTTAATGGATGCCTCAAATGCGCGGCAGTAGGACATGAGAACATAGCTTGCAATAACAACGAACGATGTAAAAAGTTTGATAGACACAAAGCAAATCAAATAAAGTGTTCATATGTAGAGAAGATAAGAAGATATAATAGATATAATGGAAAATAAATTTGTGGTATTAAATGTGAAAGTAAATACAGGATTCGCAGTTGTTAACTTCGGTAAATTAAATCTCTACTGCTGTTATAACTCGCTGAATATAGACATTGAGGAATACAAGAAAAAGTTGAAGATGTTGCAAGGAGGGAGACGGTCATTGTTGGAAACATAAACGCCAAATCTTTTTTTGGGGTGCCCATTTACTGAGTCTAAAGAAGAACACAACATAGGAGATAATTTTGTACGGGGAAATACTATATTTAATTGTTTTATGCAATCCCTTTTTAATTAAACGCCCATGGAGGCATGTATTCATGGAAACATAAAAAAAAGGATTTGTTTTGAATATTGATGATTTGTAACGTCAATGAAAAGAAAATAAATTTTTAAAAAGTTAAGAATTCTTAATCATCATCATCGAGTTTAAAGATATTTCACGTAATCATTTCTCTTATCGACATTACTATGTTATTTAATTTTCTGCTTTGATTTCTACATTTTCCTTGTAAAGAATATAAAATATTTCGCGCATCGTGAAATAGAAAAAGGGATGATAATGTCCTCACGTCGCCTTTTTTGACAATTGTAGAAAACTCGAATTATTATTATTCCAACTGACATGTTACGTAGACTTTCCATTAAATTTTCAGGTGAGTATAAGTGGTTTATGATGTAGCTTTTGAGAAAATAAAATTATGCCTGAAAGAAGTCTCATTCACGGTTTATTTGTCACTCGCGCGGTATTCATGAATAAGATACGAAGAAACACAGAAATACATTTTTTAAATCAGATATACAAAAGAAAATGGGTACAAAATCCTCAAATAAAAAATACAGTACCTAATCCGTTCTTGAATTT
Source organism: Crepidodera aurea (assembly GCA_949320105.2). NCBI lineage: Eukaryota > Metazoa > Arthropoda > Insecta > Coleoptera > Chrysomelidae > Crepidodera > Crepidodera aurea. The sequence continues at coordinate 58,655,282 of OX439472.1, read as the reverse complement.
TTTCGATAAATATTTAAGAATATTTTTTTTTCGTTAAATTATATAAAAGTTTTGTTATGGCAAAAAATTAAGAAACAAGGCAATAAAAAATTCTCAAGAGTTTTTGCTCGAATGACAGCAGAAAGTCTAGGCAATTATACTATCATAATACAAACCAAATAAACGTGGCAAACACTAAAGAATAAATCAGTTTAACACTGAAAACTCTATATTAACAAGCATTACATTTAAACACTTAAAATGCAAATTCAATTTCGTGTGATGATATGTAGTTTCACATGAACATTACAATTAATGACAATTTTAATATTGGTCAAAGGTAAAGGTAGTTTGTAAATTTTGCAATTCAAATAAATGAAATGGAACCAGATATAGTCTGTTTTCATAAATTCAATTTTGTAGATACCATAACTTAATTCATCCAATTGAATTTGGCCCTATAAACAATACAAAATTAAAATGTAAATTTATATTATGAAATAATAATTTTCAAGTCATCGCTATGCTTCTGAAAATAGATTCGCCATTAAAATTTTAATATATTCCGCTGTCATGTTTAAGTAACCCCATTATTAAATCAGGACCGTGACTTTATTATAATATATTCTATTTCTTTCCAGATGCTGCAAAATTTCTAATTTCAACACACCGTCGCTCTAAAGTTATCCGGAATATAAAGTAAGTAAAATTGAATTTTCGCCGTCTGAAAATAGGTTATTGACATGCTCGGCATACATCGAAATTTACGTAAATAATAAGATAATTTAAAGATTTACAACTTCGTACGTATATATCTCAGTATAATGTGTTGAAGTAAATCCAACATCATCTTCACAGTCTGCTACAAAAGAATTTTTTTTTGAGTTTTTAAGGAAGATTTGAATTTGAATTTACTATCTTCTAGAGTTTTATTGTTTTTTGTTGAATAAGTAGGACAAAAAATATCATTAGGTTTTATATATTCTTCATTTGATATTACATCAAGATCTTCCACAGACTTGGTTTCAAGGAACACATCTTTTTTACTGTATTTGGTTAAACACACTGTAGAATTTTTTATTATAACTAAAATTCCAGTGTTGTAAGATTCATTTTTTTACAAGGATTTTTTTGTCACTAGATTTATTAGGTTTTGGTTTTTGAGTAGGTGAATCAATAAAATCATCATCTGAATCAGATACAATTCTATTTTTATGAGATTTTATTACTACTAGACTGATATTAGTACATCATTTTAAATAAAATTTATTAAAAAACAATCAAACATAAATATGCTTTATTAAAATCATTTAATTTATAATACAATTTGAGAATACAAAAACCCCAATAATAAAGAAGTTTTGGTTCATTCCTTCTATGCTTTATCAAAATATTGAGCTTATGTCAATCTTTACATGGTATATTTATATTTAATATAAGATATGTAAACATACTATAAATACAAGAAAAGTAACTTTAACATTTACTTTGAGCGAAATTAATAAAAATCATGAAAAAAACAAATCTGTATCAAAGTAAATGTTAATTGTTAACACTAAAGATTTTGTTATTCTTACAGGTATATTTCTCATTGTTTATTATATACTGTAATAAATATAGTAATTTTACAATATTTTAATTTATTAGAAAATAGAATAATCTATTTAATTTAGTTGAGCGCCAAAATTTTATTTTTATTTTAATTTAATTTAGATTCTCACGGTTCACTTTATGTATCTATACTTTATTGAGTTCTGCCAAAGTACAGATTTATTGAAAAATAGAAAGAAAATTTGTAACTTGTTAATTGCCCATTTAAAAATTAATCACACTCGTAATACTTCCTATATTTTATACTTCTTTCGAAAATTTTTGAAAATTTAATATTTTCCCTCTTTTCCCTAAATTTATAATAATATAAAGTTATAATTTTTATTAAATACAAAAACTGGAATCAAAACAAAGAACTTTTAAAAAAAAATAATGAAAATGGACTATCTAATTAGAATTCATTCACTCATTATAATTAAATGAAAAGTCATCCAGCTGTCAAAAAATATTGTTAAAACTCTATTCAAAAAAATTAGATTAATTAACAAAGAAAAATCAAATTACTTTAACAACTATTCCAAAAATAATAATATTTTTTAACAGGCTGGTATACAGGGTGGTCCAAACCTCTGTCGTCGGAGGATTACGTCGTTGTGGTAAGACATGCAAATAAGAATCAAAAAGATCTCACAGAGAGCGTTAAAAAAATATACCATGTTAATATATTATATGGGTGTTTCAAAAAGATATGGCCAATTATTAGCAAAAATGACCCCATCTTTAATACTCTGTAAAACAGTAAATCAAAATAAATCAACCGGTCTTTGTATTCAAATGTCATTCTCATATCATTGGCTATGCTCACTATTAATTATTTTCTTCATCTGTGGCTTCTTTAATACAGGGTGAAACAGAACACAAATCAAGCAATATCTCAAAATTTTCAAATGGTTCACCCTATAAGTCTTTTTACAATTTGTTAGTACAATTAATAATCTTTCAAACGATATAGGGTATAAGTTAATGGAAAACTGTAAATATTTTGTGATAAAGGAAAAATTATGCATTTTACGTACACAAATTAAATGGTATTAAAGGGTAAACATTTTTTCTTTTTTTGCCATCTGGGGTGGAGAGAAGATCCAACATCACCATCGTGTTCAGCATCCTCGAAAACGGGAGATAATGCGGGTTTTCTCGTTCATAGCGAAGAACAAACTTTTCACACATTTGGGGGTGCATTTTAGCCGTTTGAGGGGTGGGGGTCATCTTTAAAAGAATTGTCACCAACGTCATCGTGCCCACCAATCTCGAAAACGGGGAGTTACGTTAGTTTTGCCGGTGAAAGACGCGATTCACAATTTTGATTCTTTTTCAAAAAAAAGTCAAGTTACCAAATTTTTATTTAATTTTTATTTCTGTTGGTATTCAAATAGGAGGTTTGATTTTTGACATTTAACTTTGAAAGGTTTGTTAATTTTTGAGATACGCTTTACATAATTATTTTTTAAAAAGTCTTTCTATATGCATTAATCTAGTTGCTATGCTTGATCAAGCCGAGGCTCAATCGGTGATATTTCAAAGCAGTCCAGATCACTATTAGCTTCAGCTTGACATGCAAATAAGGACCTGATACAACCGTTATAAATTTTGTCACATTTATATAATATTACAAATAAAACTATCCCATTGGTAAATCCTAACAAAACCGAAATTTGAAACAAAAACCGATAATTTGTGCGTAAAAATAAAGAATCCAAAGGCAACATCACTATAATATTTAGAAACCACAAAATAAAAAAAGAAAATGCCATACTAAACTCTACCCGACTTTGCTTTAACAATTCCTGAAAAGGTTTTAGCTGGATATATCTTAAAATATAAATAATAATAACCAAACATAAACTTACAAAGTACGTAACTATATAGAAATATATACAAATCTTTAAATTAAATCCGTGGAAAAAACAAGCTGACAACGTATAAAAGAGAAAGATCACAAGGAAAATCCATACTAAAAACGTCTTACCAAATCTAAATACAGAAGTCTTTTGACTGTCAAACATAAGGATATACCAATCGAGTATAAAAACACTGACAAAAAGTTCGTTTCCCGTCATTGAAATAAAATATGTATACCAGAAAAGATTCTTCTCCCACGTACACTTAACGTACCAGCTTATCTGCGGATCAAGCAACAGAATTTTAAATATATGCGAAACTGCTAAAATATCGCAAAAACACCAGTTTACTATATAAATATAAGGTCTACAATGTAATATTTTACGTTTGAGAATTGTAAAAACAATTAAAATATTTGCAGATATGGATAAAATTAAAACTAAAGTAGCAATTATTGTTAAGATTTTTGGAATCTGATCATCTTTCTCCTTTACGCCATAAACTACTACTCTAGGCCTTAGGAAAGGATGAAGTGTAGTTGGTTCTTCCATTACAAGCTTATCTGAAACAAAAATTTATTAAATCGATTTTAAAAAGTTAAGCTTTATTGACAAAAACCGTTTAATGTTATTCAACAAAGTGAAATGACATAATATTATTTAAAATAAGTACACCTACATGTGCATAAGTAAAACTAGAACTAGAACAAACGCAAAAATAGAGTAAAAATCTTACTTCCAATTATTTGATTAAAGGACTCTTTTGGTTTGAGTAAGCCATTTAGAAGATATGCAGGGATTCGTCAAGGCTCAGTGTTGTCGCCACCTTTATATACCGTCTTAACGCATGATCTTATCTTATCTTATTTTTTTAGCAGAAGTTGTTCAACAGAAGAATTGATATCCGTGTTCACCTATTCAGATAGAAACAAAATAAAAATAAATAGAACAAGAATCGCACAAATCAGAGTATAAGCAGAAATATTATATTAAATATTATTTATATCTTAGGGTGTCTGTCTAAATATATTATTATTTATACTTTAGATTAAAAATCGAAACGCCAATAAATAAAAACGTTTTTTAATCAGTAAGTGGTTTTATTAAAGTGACCATCTCATATTTCGCGACTCAGCCATCTAGTTACATTTGGCGTAGGTAGGTAGGTCTACTGTTTTCTGTATATAGTGTTCTGTGATGGGGAATAAGCTTTTGATTGGTCCTTAATATATCTCCAATAAATAAAAATACCATTTCTTGCATCTTCGTTCTATCAATTTGCTATGGCTAATGCAAACAAGAGATTTGTTTAATCAGCTTACTAGCCCAGCTGATAAAGTCTAATCGGAAAAAAACAGCACTGTCTTCAATAATTTTCCTCTTTCCAATTTCGAAATATTATTCTGATCATTCACACAAATTGGTGGTTTTTAGATTTGTTCTCATTATTTGTATCTGATAGGGATAATGGTGTAGAGTCTCCATATAGAGTCTAGATTTCAAAAGTACTTTGAATCCCTGTTCACAATAGTCCTGGACTTGCACTAAGGTCCTGTAGGAAAGTTTGAGTATGGAGAATTTTTCTTCAGGAATGTTTAGTAGGAGTCCTAGTAAGTGTTTTGGACTTGGGTGGACATCCGCCACCCCGTACATTTTCCAGCTATGACGTCATCAAACTCAGCAGTTTCTGGGGGTCTCCATTGAATTTACAATTGTTCATTGCCAATACACTGATAGCTTCTCTAACTGAAACACCATCCACTACCAACCACACATTCAGTGCTTCTTATGGTGATGAAGAAGATGAGGTCACCTTCAATTGTGCATCGGTGCAATGTGGAAGACAAGTGAACAGGAAACAGACTTCAGAATGCTGATTCATTCAAAGCAGACAATACTGTGTGGGTTCAAAAAAGTCGTTCTCGTTAGTGAGGACACTGATATAATGGTGTTAGCCCTGTTTAACTGGGCTACTATTCATCAACTTGGTGTTCAAGAACTTTGGGTGCGCACTGGAGTTGGTCACTCCACGCGACTTTTAGCTGTTCACGATATGCACACAAAAATGGGCCAACATTTATGCTCTTTGCTTCCAGCAATCCACGCATTATCTGGATCAGATTATACGAGTAAATTTGGCACCAAAAAAAGCAGCTCTTCAAAGTGCATCTACAGTGTAATTGGAACACTTGTATCATGTAACTGGGATGACAGAACAAAGCCTCAAACCAGCAGATGAATATCTAGTGCTGTTAGTTAGAAAAGGGTCATCTTGTAAGTCCTTAGACGAACTTAGATTGTAGCTGTATCATCATGCCAAGAATATAGACATAGCAGATTTGCCACCCACAAGCAGAAGCATTAGGGGCCATTTGTTGAGATCGTATTTCTACACATACCTTCAGCGACATTGTATTGATGATGTGGTTGTTGGCTTAGACCCTTGTGAGTTTGGTTTTACAGTGTTTGGGGATGATTTGGTGCCCCAAAAACACTTACACAAATATCCCACTGACTTTATTGGTGCTTGCAACTGTCTAAAATGCGCCACATCCTCCTGCATTTGTAGGGAAAAGGAAGTTAAATGTTGCTCCTTCTGCAAGTGTGGCAGTAAGGGATTAGAGTCAACCTGTAAAAATCCTTTTAGACAATCATACAACCATGTTTCGGTGTTGTCATTTTTATGTGATATCGTGTAGTTCTAAGAATTATAATCTAACCATATTTCAATACAATATCTGTGTGCATTCATGATACTTATGTTTTTATTAAGGTATAAAGAATATGATATAATTAACGAAATTGTTGTTTATTTATTTATAGTAGCAGTTAAAACACATTTCTATTCACCTTAAAAATAATATTTACAACAAACTGACCTAAGTTTCATGCAAATCGGTCAAGTATTGCCTGAAATATGCGAATTTCTGTGTTCCGGCGGCCGCCATCTTTGATGACGTCATAGCTGGAAAATGTCCACTCAAGTCCAAAACACTTACTAGGACACCTAATAAACATTCCTGAAGAAAAATTCTCCATACTCAAACTTTCCCACAGGAGCCTAGTCCAGGTCTTGGACTACAACTCTCTTCTCATTGGTCTACACATTGACGACAAGTAATGTATCGTTTAATTTAGATTAGGCAACATACTTTACAGTGAAGTATAAGATATTAAGTAACTTAAAATTCCTTACATTTTTAAATCAAAGATACTAGGGTACTTCCATTTGTTGGCTCAATTCCTGTCTCGTTTGTGTTGTAGGTACTATTCGCTTATTGTTGAAAATAAAGGTTCGTTAAATGTTCTTGTATTATTGTATATTAAATGTTTTAATTTTTTAAATATAACATTTCTTTTTTCTGTCTCTGATCAATTTAATTAGCGTCTGAATTTTTTTAAGTATCACAACCTCATAAATTAAATAATGGTAGAAGATGTTGGTGCAATTATTTTTAATAAACAACTCGTTTTCACTAAGAATATTTTTTTATTGATTAACTAACACTGGTTTACAGAGATTAATGCTAAGGTTAATTTTTATTTAGTGTTAATTGAAAATGTTTTATAATATTTCGACCAAATCTTGCTTAATTTTAACTTCTTGATTACTCTCATTCGATTTTAGATAAAACATAGATTTAATACAAATTTTAAAATTTATGTTAGTTAAATACAATACGATAAACAACACAGTGGCATGGCTAAATCCGGTTAACATTGACAGATATACAATCATGTGTATCACCGAATACGAAAAATATTGAGTTAGAACCCTTGCAAACATTACTACTAGTATATTCCATAACCAACACAAAAAATAGGAGAAAGCTAATCTGAATTCTAGCTTACTTTTTTCTACGATTATACTAGAGCTTTTTAACTTAACGCATCTCATTATAAATATTATAAAAAGCAGTAAAAATATCCCGATGTAACTAGATGTAAATAAGAAAATGGGTACATTAAAAATTTTATGCGTAAAACAAAAAGATAATGTGATTATGATTAGTAACAATAAAACTCCCCATACTATCGCTATGATTATTTTAAAAAACTTTCGACATCTTATAGCGCATATCCTTTGATTACAAAACGTAGTGATATACCAATCAATGATAATAACTGCTACAAAAATTTGATTTCCAGTTAGAAAATTAAACAAATTTTCATCCCATATACACAAAATTTCTCCCGTCGCTATTAGTTGCAATCCTAATGAGTTAAACATATAAGGTAGCGAGGCCGTTATAAACACATTGCACAAACACCAATTCACAATGTACCAATAAGTCCTCGAATGCAATATCTGGTATCTAAACACTGCCAAAACAACCAATATATTCGAAGTGGTCGAAAATACAGATACCACTGCAGCCAACACTCGCGTTATTATTGGATACGTCACCGCATAAAGGGTGTTAGGATCGAATGAAGTTTCATTAGTTACCGTTAAATTTTCTAATTCCCATTCCATAATTTTGCAGCTTTTTATATCTGAAAAAAATACATAAATTAATATTTATGTACTTTTAATTTATTACACTTATGTTGTTTGCTTCATCTTGAGGGGTTATGTCATCAAAAATCGAATGAGCATTAAGTCTTATCCTGCTATCTCAAATATATAAAAAAAAATCAGCTTGTAAGTGACAACTACCTCATCAAAGTTTTTAAATATAAATATATAAATAACATACTAGGGTCGCAGACAGTGCTAGATCTATCTAATAGGGTGGGCCGAAAAAACCTTTTTTTTATTTCGAAGTTGTAATAAAAAAAAGAAAAAAATTCAAAATCGGTTGACATCTTCCGATCGCGCATAGGCCCTAAAGTTTGACAAAATATGAAAAAACTTCATTTTTGCGATTATTGTTTGAATTTTTGAATTAGATGTTTTCGTAATGTAATAGTTTGTAACGTCTTCAAATAGAGCCTAAAAACATAGAGTTTTAATTTGGTTTAACTCAGTTGATATTTTCCATCGTGCACAAGCCCCAAAATTTGCTAAAATATTAAAAATTTCACATTTTTACGCATTTACTTTACATGTGAGTATACTACCCGTATGGATTTTGAGCCGCTGAATCCGGTCTCAGAGTTTCCCCTGGACCCCCCAGTTTTCCCCTAGCCTAGGGGAAATGCTTGAAATCTCAGAAATTTCATCATCTGTGAAAGGAATTTCGATCTACGCAAACGATAATGTTTTCACATATCTCGAGTCGCTTAGTTCTAATCTTACTGTAGAATTTCCCTAGAGTACCTCAGAATTCCACTAGCCTAGGGGAAAAACTGAGCAAAACTTGTGATTTGGGGGTCTAATTTTTGATGAAAATCTTAGATTTGAGAAGCATGTCGACCATTTGCTCAAGATAAGTTATGGTGCACTTCGCCTACTATACATTAATAAGCATATACTAAGCATATACTAATTAGTAAATCTACCAGGGCTAAATTATGTCAATATCTGGTCATATCTAAAATACTGTATGGCATACATTTTGATAAATTTTTTTTCTTTTTTTTGTCTATATGATTCGCAAGTTTTCAGCGCTATTACAACTTCGAAATAAAAAAAAAGGTTTTTTCGGCCCACCCTAGTATCTAACTAACTATTTTTATAGTTGCTTTTTTTTCGGAAAAGGTATTTATTGGGTCTTCGTAATTCACTGCACTTGTGTTAATATTCTCAGTATAGAGGATTACCTATTGCCAGGTTTGACAGTCTTTCTTGAGTCATTGTAGACTTAAAATAACTTTTTACAAGCTTTACCTTACTAAAGCTTCTCTCACAGGTCGGAGATATTTTTTTCCTCATTTTTCCGCCCCCCAACTTGCCCCCTTGTGAGCATGAGAAGAGTTTGTATCCTATAGAATGGTGTGAATTAAATCTCTGAAGTTTTTGGTTGGCCCGTGTTTAGCTTTTAGAGGGGACAGTTCAGAATCAACCATTTTAACATTTTTTAAATTGATATTTGAGTATGTAAACTCTAAATCTACCGTGTATTTGTTTAGCAGTTTTTATCACACATATAAAACATAAAAATAAAAATATAAAGCAATAATTAATGTCATACATCAGATCAACCAAGACAAATTATGAAATGTCTATAAAGAGATTCAAATTAGGGTGGAGAAATAGAGGAGGCCACCTCGAATAGTTGTTGTTCTCTTTTAATTCATGTTTGCTGTTCTTTATTATTGTTGTTGATGATTACATTTTATTTTACAGTTCAATATTTTTTTGTACGGTGCCTTGTACACTTAAAACTCCAACATTATTGATAGTTTCAAACCGTGCTCAAACTGTATTACTTTGTCGTTAAATTTATTCATATGAACCCGAAACTGTATGGGTATTTTAAAATGAAACAAAACTAGCAAGAGTAAATCGTTTACGCAGAAAATGATTACTTGTTCTGTATCGAAAACTGGTCAGTGGTCAATGTTTTTCATCGCCTAACGAAGCATTTAGAGCATGTAAATCACAAATTTTGAATATACATCTATTAAAGGTTTTGTAAATTCATTCGACGGAATGAACAAGTATATTACACTCAAATATGAGAAACAAAAAAGTAGATTACTCGAAAAACAAAATGATCGTAACTCGTAACATTCTTGGCCGCTTAAACTTTATTCAATAGAATGTTTAAACCAGAAATATAACAAAATAAACAAAAATTAATTTGTCTGAATTAAAAAAATTGGGTACTTACTTTTTGAGACGGTTTTCTAAATAAAATAAGTACACGCCATTTACTGAGTTGTCAGTTTGCTAAAAAAAATGCACTTAAAAGCTCTTAGGATAAAAACTGCGAGCTAATATAAGCTATTAATAGCACTTGATGAAAGAAAATTGCGTCCAGTTTAGAAAAGATAAGATTGCATTAATAGTATGATGAGACCAATGGCGGGTATCTCGGAACAAATAATTGAGCTGGAAATATTAAAACTCAAGTACGAAAACTCCGACAATACTCAGCGAAACTAAGATGGTAGGACACTGGCTTTACTTTTTAAAAATGGCGGTCATTTAAATAATTAGGTATCCAGTGGGAGAAGGTGGTACAAGTTATGCGCTCGATGGAGGGTCCTTACTGCATGCCATGGCGTAATGACAGTACATTCAGGGATACGTCAAGATGTTATGCATCGTTTGTGACAGCTAATTATGGGCAAGCAACTGGGTATACATTAGAATACACAATAAAAGACATGACCCTTAATCGCCGAACAAATAGAATTTTCCCCTCTGTGAACTTCACACCAGATATGACATTCACAGAAAGTAAGGAAATGTTTCTTACTAATAAGGGAAGCAAGCAGAAAATAATTACTCTAATCGCTAAAGAAATATGACAATATGGATGTTCAGTAATTCATGCAGTTGATGATGCTAATGTTGACATTGTTAAAACTGCAGTGGAATCTTCAAAAATTTAAAATACAACAGTGATAGGAGAAGCCACTGACCTATTGTTATTGCTTATTTATTGGTGTAATCAAGAATACCACAAGCAGTTTTTCAGAAGTGATAAAAAACCTTCCAAGCAGAATAACATTTATGATGGCATTGCCATTAAATATTCGCTCGGAAATGACTTAGCGAACAGTCTATTCTTTGTACATTCGTATACAGGATGTGACAGCACCTCAAGAATATTCCATATTGGAAAGCAATCAGTTATGAAACGTGTTGTTGAAGATCAATACTTTCGTTCAGCTCACCAAACCTTAATCCCAGTCAGGTTGAAGAACTTGGAAAGAAGGTAATGGTATGTATTTTTGGTGGTAATCTAGATGATACACTAAACACACTTAAGTATAGAACTATTATTGATAAAGTATCGAAGGCAAAATGTTTCGTTCAGCCATAGAACCTCCCTCAACGGAATCAGCTGTCAAGTACCGTAGCCTCCGTGCATATTTGCAAATTTGTATATGGAAACAAATGCAAGAAGGCTTGAACCCAACAGACTGGGAATGGAGTATATATGATAATATGAATGAATGAAAAGAATGGATTTGCCACCAGCACCTGTAAGTGTATTACGTATAGTAAAGGCTCGTCCATACTCATCCGAATAAACGCAATTTTTCAAATCGGAAAAAAACCGCCACATCGTTATATGTTGCAGCTTATCCATAGAATAGATTACACAACAGAAATATGATTCTTTTTCTTGAACTTCATCGTATCAATATTAACATGCATTTTTTTAGGTGTAACGATGTGGCGGTTTATTTCCGATTTGAAAAATTGCGTATATTCGGATGAGTATGGACGAGCCTTAAGATGTAACTGAAAAACCGGCTGTGGTGCCATGAAATGTAGTTGCCGAAAGAATGGTTTGGAATGTACCAGTTCATGTGGTCAGTGTCAAGAAACAAATTGTGAAAATAGTCCGCAGCGCATAGAAGATGAAGAAATGGAAAGTACCTACAGATGAAGATTATGATGAATTGTGAAAAAAAAAACAAATCATTTTAATTAATATTCAATAATGGAAAATAACCCATACTTTGAAATAATGTTTTTTTGTTCTTGTAAGTCTAATGTGTAATAAAGTCTCTTCTAATAAATAATAGGTAACTTGAGTGAAATAACCTAACCTTACCTATTCAATACCTATTTTATACTTTTATCTTTGTATTTAAAACATTTTTGCCAAGTTATACATTATAAATATAAAGTTATGAATTTTGTAAAAAATACAAAATTTAGCCGCCATTTTGGATTTTGACTGAATTCCTGGGTCGGAATTAATGGGGATTTTGAATATGTCAAAATAGACACTTTTCATAATAGAATGCAAAAAGAATCATTTGTGTTGAAATTTTACACCGTAATGACGGCACTATTAGTGGAAAAGAAAATATTTTAAACAAACAAAAATTCTATTATATAGTTTTCGTATTTGTCAAGATGTTTTCAACAAAATATTTTACGGCAAAATATTTTTTGATAAAATTTTTCTCTTTAAAATTTTCATATTTCACGACTTTGTTTTTCAACAAAATGGGTATTTATACAAGTTTTTGTTAAACAGGCGAGCTTAGCGGTAAAGGATGATAGAACGCAAAAGCTGGCTCTGTTATGTGTATGTAAATTTTCTAGACTTCTGATACTTCATGACGTAAAAACAAACAAACAAATATACAATTTTCTAAGAAATCACTATAATTTACCATTTAGAAAATGCAGGTATTAAAATAAGAAAAACTCTAGGTAAACTAGAACCTAATCTTCGTAAATGAATATAACATGATAAGGCAATATTTTATAGTTTTTCTACCTTCTCTAGGTTTTACCACTTTTTGAATTAAATATCGAAATATACATATCATATCAGACTGATAAATTTTTCAAAGTTTAATACAAATTTTCTCGGAAACCCTTTTTTTATAAATGCACCATTAAACAACCAATTTTTGGTCCCTTCGATTCCCAACATTCTGTGTTTTCTATCTTCCAATAGTTCTCCTGGTATTTCTCGTTTTCTGATCTCTCCTAAGTATTTCTCTTGTCCGTTAAGTTAAATTTCTCAATGGGATATATTAGAAAGCCGTGTTGAGGCATGAAACATTCCACAATGTACAATTCTTGAATTACAAATTGCTCTTAAAGATAAATGGGGTGCGACGCCACAAGAATGGTTTAATAATCTGACTGAATGTCAAACAACAGCTAAAATGTCGTTAGAGATCACACGCATTATTATTGTAACGATTAATCCAAAAAACTTATGTAAAAAGTGTTGAGGGCTCTGGACTAAGCCCTGTATTCGAATTTCGTGGACTGTATTTTGTAGGTTTACTTCCTCAATTCCATCCAATAAAACCAATGGACACTTTTAATTTAACCATTTATTAAAATTCGTCAAATAAATAAATGAACATCAAACAAACAACAAAGTAACAAAAATTACATTACATTAGTAATTGTGAACAAGAACAAAGTATTAAAGTTGATTTAACGAAATGACCACATCATTCAGAAAATGTTAGTTTGCGTGTGTACTGTATGAGTGATAGATAGACACTGGGAGGTCCTAGGCTGATAGCAGCTAAAACCCCTCCGTTTTTGTTTTACGACGTTTACCGGTTTTCAGATATATCCCTTCCTTTTGCCGGCAATTTGTTCTAGAAAGATTCGAATGATTCTTTTTAATTTATACCGCGTAAACAAGTCTAGATTCGACGGTTAAATTTACGACCCACTAATTAGCATCGAGCAAAAAAAATAACTTTGATGAGCCGCTTCCGGGTCGTCCGATGCCGCAATTATGAAATGGAGAAAAAATTGTTTTTGCCGGCACCGCCTTTGTGACACCGTTTCGTCAACATATTTGGTGCAGCGTTGTCGGTTTTACGGTTTTACGAATAGCGAATATGAGTTTGGATGTTTAATTATCTGAAATTAAACATTCTCCCCCCGCGAAAAGAGGCGGAGTATGGTTCTTGAAAGTTTCTAAAAAAATTTTTGTTTTTATTAAGTTGGGTCATCACCCTGTAGTTTCGGAATGAGTTTAATTGAAATAAGTTTGAAAATGTAAAAAGTTTTAAAATGTTTGGATATTTGGATCCTGGCCGCTTGTGGGCGCATAGTTTACAAAAATTGGATATTTGAATCCTGGCCACTTGTGGGCGCATAGTTTAATAAAAAATGTAAAAAGTTTTAAAATATTTGGATATTTGGATCCTGGCCGCTTGTGGGCGCATAGTTTACAAAAATTGGATATTTGAATCCTGGCCACTTGTGGGCGCATAGTTTAATAAAAAATGTAAAAAGTTTTAAAATATTTGGATATTTGGATCCTGGCCGCTTGTGGGCGCATAGTTTACAATATGATTTGTGCAAACGATTTGTGATTAGGCATCACCGAGCCATGTTCCTTATTTGGAATTAAAAAAAAACAAAACATGCCAAAATCTTAGCAACATTTGCAAAAATTGCAACTATAGGCGTTGGCTTTCCCAGATCTGCTAGCAGGAATATCCCAGATCAATTCCTTAGCCCTCTCTCTATAACGACTACCTCAGCCTACAATAGTTTTTCCCTACAAATGAATGCCAAAATAGTACATGAATGTTTGAACGAAAAATGGGCAAAAAGATCCCAAGGGTACACGATCACCCTGTATGAATGAAAAAAGTTTAAAATATTTGGGATGGATATAAAATCCTAAGGGTATTTGCTCACCCTGTATGAATGAAAAAAGTTTAAAATATTTGGGATGGATATAAAATCCTAAGGGTATTTGCTCACCCTGTATGAATGAAAAAAGTTTAAAATATTTGGGAATATTTTCCGCTTGTGGGATCACTCTGTATAAAAAGAATTGTCAGAGTATCTGGACACGAAATGTCCCTAGGGTATAATCTTTGGATGAGATCACCCTGTATGAAAAGTGAAAAAAAAAATGTAAAGGTTTCTGAATGATGGATATATAAAAATTGAAGAAAGAAAAAGAAAAAAAAATGAAAAATAGAAATTGCATCACTGCTTGTTTAAGGTCTTTGCTATAAAATGAAGTGCCTTGTGCAATTCAAGCAGAAGTGCAATAGCAGGAGTATCTCCCGTCAAAGGTTTCGTATCACCTTGTATAAATGAAAAGATAAAAACGCATGAAATATTTGAAGGTATGCCTGCTCTCAGCATAATGGCATCCTTCATTAAAAACCCTAGGAGCTCCTTTGACAACCTGTCTGAGACTCCTATATATATATATTTATTTTCCCCAATAGCCCCCGGGTTCGGCTATTAAAATTTAAGTTAGTACCCACCATGGACTCTTTTTTTTCAAAAATTGCGTAAACGCTTAAGGGAACGTCACCTTTGCTGGTGTGCGATCCGAGTGTAACAAAATGTTACATTTGTATATGTCGATGGGGTTTTGAAGGAGAGGATAGAAAAGCGTGAATTTACATATGCGGTTAGATGCGACAAATATTAATGCCTGTACACAGACAAAAATATAACAAAAGAAAAGTAAAATAAAGCGTTTATTGGGGTTGATCAATGTCATTACCACCAATAGGGACGACTTTAGTTATCGGTCTTACGTAAGTACTGCCGTTAGATAAAATTTTAATCGAACGAATATTACCATCTCTGTCAGGGTAGGTTTCAAGAACTTTGAATGTAAATATGTTTCGTGAAAGCGACAATTAAAATGAATGCGTTTTGTTTTATTTTGTTTTTAAGATTTATTTATGTAGTTTACTTGATTGATTTTTGTTTGGTTTTTTAAATTGATGGGTTATTGATCCCTTGTATGTATAAAAGTAGAAAGGTTTGATTTAACGAATAGTTTTTTGTTGTGGAATGTTCTTTCCAGTACAACAATTGAAATGAATGTACGAACACCTTTTTTGGCCACATCAGAGGATTTTTGGTACAAAGTAAAGTAGAAATGTCAAAGAATGTTTATGATAAAAATAATTGTTTGAGGGTGGTTTTCCCTGAAAGTTGAATACATGAAAAAGTGTGATAAATGGATAAGTAATCCTGAAAATAGAGCCTTATTAGAAGGACATTTTTAAAGTTTTTATTTGTTAAAAAGGGTAGTTTCCCTATACAGTTGACAAGAGTTCTTTGTTAACATAATTTGCGAAAATTGCAACTCCAGGCGTTGGCTTTTTCTCAGATCTGCTGGCAGAGGTATCCCAGATCAACCCCTTAGCCCTCTCTCTATAACGACTACCTCGGCCCAAAATAACTTTCCTCGCAAATGAATTTTAAAACGATACATAACTGGGCATTTTAGTATCCCGTCTACAACCCCTTGGACCTAGTTTGGCACCAAAGGGAGGTGTCTCACCATAGAGATCACCTGGCATTGTTGATTGACAGAGTCTGGGCATCCAATATCCCTGGGGGTAGTTTCCCCATACAACCCCTTAGATCTAAAAGATACCAAAGGGAGATGTCTCACCATGGAGATCATCTTATTTTTGTCATAGAATCTGGGCATTCAATATCCCTGAGGGTAGTTTCCCCCAAAATGAAAAGTAGAATTGCTAGAAATTTAAATGTTCGTTAGAGAAAAAATCAAAATATATTTGCAAGAGAAGGTATAATCTTTTAGTAGATCACCCTATAGAAAAAAGTATAAAATTGTCAACGAAAATTGAAATATGTTTGTTAGAAGAGGGTATAATCTTTTAGTAGATCACCCTATAGAATAAAGTATAAAATTGTCAACGAGAATTGAAATATGTTTGCTAGAAGAGAGTATAATCGTTTAGTAGATCACCCTATAGAAAAATAATGCGAACGAATGCGAATAAAAATAGTACCGGAGCCTTGCTGTAAAATGAAGGACTTCCCTTTAGATTGAAAATGCGAAAATGAACGAAATACAAGAAGTCTTTAAATAAAGAACTTCTTCTTGAGTGCAAAACGAAAAAATAGAAAAGTATGTGCAATGAACGATAGATTGAAAATTGTTTGGCTATGGAGAGCCTGTTGCTAAGGGATAATTTTCCCTATGAACGAGAATAAAAATATAAGGGTATGCAACCCCTTTGTACCTCTGATGCGGCGCTAGTTTCTAGAATAAAAGGGGGGTGTCTTATTTTTGAAGAACACCTTGTATAAAAAATGGAAAAAATATTAAAATGTTGTTATAGTATTGAGTTGTATGTTAAAAATGGTTTTTATTTGTTGAATTATTTTTATATCGAAGAACATATGCAATGGTTCTTTGGAGTTTAGAAAACTTTGAAAATTTTAAGAATGTCGAATACCAAAATTCGGTGGATTCGACTACGAGGTGAGTTGAAAAATTAGCGACAATAGCAGATTGTCTGGTTTTTAAGGGCAAAACGACTGGCTTAAAATTGTTACAGACATTTATATCGAACGAAGGGTCTGTTAGAAAATTAGGCCCTGAATACCAAAAGTTTAAAAGTTCAGAGGTAAAAATTCCTCTAGACAGCATGTCTGCGGGATTTGATTTTAAATCAATATATCGCCAGGTGGCGTTGGGTACAAGTGTTTGAATTTGGGATACACGATTACTGACATACGTGTCCCATTTTGATGGATGTGCTTGAATCCAGGATAATGCGATCTGTGAGTCGGACCATAGATTAATTGATTCGAGTGAAAATTGTTTTTCAAAAATATGTAAGATTTTGGCAGTTAGTTCGGCCAAAAGCTTCATGGCACAAAGTTCGAGTTTTGGAATAGTTATTGTGGGTTTAATAGGTGCTACTCGCGATTTTGCAGATATTAGGTTACATTGAATATGATTTTCGTAAAAAGAAACAAAATAAATATTACAGCCATAAGCTGATTTGCTGGCGTCACTGAAGCCATGAAGTTGGATTTTTATAATACTGTGATCGGAAAATATCCGCCGAGGAATTTGTATGGTTTTAATGAAATTTATTTGATCTAGAAAATGTTGCCATTTGGCTAAAAAATCAGTGTCTGTTATAGACTGGTCCCAAGAACATTTGGATAACCATAGAGTTTGCATCAAAAGTTTCCCTGAAACAATTATAGGGTTAATTAAGCCTAGGGGATCATAGCACCTAGCAATAGTGGATAAAACGATACGTTTAGTGATTTTATTGAAAGTTAAATTGTTTGGAGTCGAAATGTAAAAAAGATCGGTTGTTGAATTCCAGTGTAAACCTAGAAGTTTTTCCGAATGTTCATTGTCTAAGTTGAGATTTAAAATATTTGAAGCAGTATTTTGCTCTGAAGCGGTTTCATGAATTATATTAGTTTTTATTTTATGTAAGTTGAAATTATGTTTATTTAAAATAGAGTGTAATTCAGTTTCCAATTTGGATAAACCTGAAATAGTTTGGGCTCCTGTCAAAATGTCATCAACATATGTTTGATTGAGCAGAGAATTTGAAGCTAAATAAAATTGTGGATTTTTGATTGCAATATCTTTGAGTACACGACAAGCAAGAAAAGGAGATGATTTATGACCGAATGCAACAGAATTTAATTCTATGCATTCAAAGGGTTCATTTTGTGAGTCTCGCCACAATAAAGTTTGTAAAAAAGTTTGGTTAGGATTTACTTGAATTTGACGATACATTTTTTGAATGTCGCCAGTGAGTACGTACTTAAACGAACGAAAACGACATAGAATATCAAATAAAGGTGGTTGCACCTGAGGTCCGCGAAGGGATATGTCATTTAGAGACAGATTTGTAGAAGATTTAGCAGAAAAATCAAAGACCACTCGTGTTTGAGTTGTACTACCGTCTTTGAACACACAAAGGTGTGGGACAAAATATTTATTTGAATTTGAATTATTTGTTAAGGAAAAAGGAACTTTTTTAGCCTGTCCTAATTGTATATACTCCAAAAGTTGTTCACGATACAGTGTCAAAAGTTGTGGATTTTTATGTAACCGGGTTTCTTGAATGAGAAATCGGTTTTTAGCCGTGTGATACGAATTGCCAAGCGAAGTGAAGGCAAGTTTGTCGATTAAAGGTAAATCTACCTGATATGTACCATTTTCTAAAATAATGGTAGTATCCAAAAATATTTGTTCCGCAATTTCGTCGTCGGATGATAAACTTGGATTAGGAGCGTTGATCTCCTCTTGTTTCCAAAATTTCTCGATAAGACAATGAGTGTCTTCCTCGATTGAGTTTTGTTGCCGATTAATGGCTAATAATGAATGTACTCGAGTTTCTGCACGTTGTACAGTTTGTAAGCAATATTGAGGGATTGAGCCTGATAATAACCAACCTAAATGGGTATTTATTAATGTAGGGCGACCCCTACCTAAGTCCTTGAAACCTCCCTTAAGGAGTTTATAGTATACATCCGCTCCTGCCAAAAGATCAATACAGGAGGGAATATTGAAAGATTCATCAGCTAAGTTTTTAATATAATATTGAGGTATATTTAACTTTGAATATCAATTGCAACTTGCGGCAATTGTTGCGTAATGTTTTGAACAATGGAACATGAAATTTTAAATTGTTTTTCAGTTTTACGAGAAAGTACAGTAACGTCGATGCTTTGAGAAACTTGACTGGATTCGTTAAGAATCCCTGAAATATGCAAATTGTTGGGATATGATTTATAACCTAGTTTTTTAAATAATGACTGTGAAATAAAAGAGGTTTGACTGCCGTTGTCTAACAGCATTTTGATTGTAATTGATTTACCATGTTTTGTTTTGATTTGTACCTGTGCAGTAGCTAATAATACAAGATTGTTTTGAACAGCCGTTGCTGACAAAGCGCTTTTAACATTTTGTGTAAACGCAGTCGCCCCCGTCGGAACTTGACTTTGGGGAGTCGAACTGTGGTGAAACGTAGAATTATTCGAATGTGAATTTTGAAAGTTATTATTTTTATTTTTAGTAAAATTATCTTTAGATTCGTTAGTTGGAAAATGTAAAACGGTGTGATGTTTTCTTGCACACGTGCGACAGGTGTATTTTGAAGTGCAATCTTTTACAATATGAGATTTTGATAAGCAATTTATGCAGGCGTTACAACCTTTTATAAAATTATACCTTTCCTTGACCGGAAGTTGTACAAATGTTGGGCATCGCGACGTTACGTGATCGTTATTCTTACAGTATGCGCAATAAAAATGTGAATTTGTCGAATGCGTAAATGTGTTTTTAGTTGAAGATTGATTTGTTTGCAAAAAGGTTTTTTGATTTTTAGGAATGTTTTTATTAGTCGAATTTGAAGCGGTTTGATTATTATTTGATTTATTTTTCGCGAAGCTATTTGCCAAATGCGAGAATTATTTTTTGCCGTCGGCAAATGAAAAAAGTAAGTTAAGAATAAATGCGATTTGATTATTAGTGCGATTTTCTTGTACGAAAATTTGTTTTAATTACGAACGATACGAGTTTTTTAAAATTGTGTTTGTATAGTGAACGAGTTGAATTGTTGATTTTTAACTTGGAAAGGTGGCGTTTTAAAAGCCTAGTTATTTTTTAATAAACTTTCGTGCTGTTTACACGAAATGTAAAAATTCGAATGCATATTTTCTGAATGATTGTGAAGAGATTTGGTAGCGAGAACAATTTTTCAATTTTTGACAGAGAAATGTTTGTATATATGAAAATTGAGTTCATTTTTGAATTGTAGATTTTGATTTTGTGAAAATTTGTTCGTTCTGTTAGAACATAAAATGTGTACGATAAAAGTACGTAAATACAAGTAGATGCAATGTATTATAGGTTAAAAATATGCGACAATTATATAAATACAAATTCCTACAGAAAAAAAATGTATAAAATGCGACAATGTTTTATATGTTAAGAAAGAATGAAAAAATACATGTATCTGAGCTTTATAGCTATAACTATGTAGAATACATAAATACGAAATGTTTTTCTTTTTTATAAATGTTTGATAGTTTACAGTAAGTAAGTAAATAAATATCTACGGCCGGCTAGTTAGCGCATGCGCCGAGAATTTGGTAAGTTTAAAATACAATGAAAGTTTTTTAATGCAAATATAACGAAAAAATGTGTGTATCAATTTACCACAAGCCTACGATTGTTATCGGACCGCTTTTAAGTGGTTACAACGAGTTTAAATGAGTTTTACAAAAAATACCTTACAATTTCTTGCTGTGAAGAGTTGCTTGAAGGTTTGAAGTTGCTTGAAGTTTTTAAGCCACCATAGGCCTACGATTGAAGTTGAAGAGTTGAACTGGATCGCTCAGGATCATTGAAGAGTCTCTGGAGTCGCTCAGGATCATTGAAGAGTCTCTGGAGTCGCTCAGGATCATTGAAGAATCTCTGGTTTAAATCCGGATCGTTTGGACCATGTTGAGGGCTCTGGACTAAGCCCTGTATTCGAATTTCGTGGACTGTATTTTGTAGGTTTACTTCCTCA
Organism: Crepidodera aurea; assembly: GCA_949320105.2. Taxonomy (NCBI): domain Eukaryota; kingdom Metazoa; phylum Arthropoda; class Insecta; order Coleoptera; family Chrysomelidae; genus Crepidodera; species Crepidodera aurea. The sequence continues at coordinate 58,633,998 of OX439472.1, read as the reverse complement.
ATTCCATCCAATAAAACCAATGGACACTTTTAATTTAACCATTTATTAAAATTCGTCAAATAAATAAATGAACATCAAACAAACAACAAAGTAACAAAAATTACATTACATTAGTAATTGTGAACAAGAACAAAGTATTAAAGTTGATTTAACGAAATGACCACATCATTCAGAAAATGTTAGTTTGCGTGTGTACTGTATGAGTGATAGATAGACACTGGGAGGTCCTAGGCTGATAGCAGCTAAAACCCCTCCGTTTTTGTTTTACGACGTTTACCGGTTTTCAGATATATCCCTTCCTTTTGCCGGCAATTTGTTCTAGAAAGATTCGAATGATTCTTTTTAATTTATACCGCGTAAACAAGTCTAGATTCGACGGTTAAATTTACGACCCACTAATTAGCATCGAGCAAAAAAAATAACTTTGATGAGCCGCTTCCGGGTCGTCCGATGCCGCAATTATGAAATGGAGAAAAAATTGTTTTTGCCGGCACCGCCTTTGTGACACCGTTTCGTCAACATATTTGGTGCAGCGTTGTCGGTTTTACGGTTTTACGAATAGCGAATATGAGTTTGGATGTTTAATTATCTGAAATTAAACAAAAAGTAAAGATTTACGAAATTTTTATAGCCAAAATTTTTTGTTATTTTCAAACTTAATAAAATATCATTTTTCTAGCGCTACAATACATTCTGAAATTGTTGTAAATTTATAAAATATATTTTTCAAAAATACGAATTTACTTATTTTCAGAGAAGTTGTATATCCAGAGACATGACAGGTTTGGGATTGGTAACTTTCCTACCTATCTTTCCCACTGTTACTCTTCCGTGGTCTTTAGGGAAAGATGAGTAGATCATTCATCAAAACTGTCACAAGCTCCCTAACTATAAGAACAATCGCTCACAACAAACAACGATATTTATTAAATCGATTTAAGTATCGAAATAGATAATTTACTGACCTTAAATAATAGTCAATAAACACTAATTTTATCGATACACAGATGTAACAAATTAGACGATGTGAACGAAACGGCAGTCTGTCCGAAACTTCTAAATGCGTTATCGATTGACTAAGGAATGGAAGATTTGAACAATCCCAAGCGTCGCTATGGAGCAATGCGTTCGCGCAACTTGTTGGTGTACCTATAGGCGCGGAACAAGAACAATTTTTTTGAAAAATCAGTCAAATTGTTTAAACGCAAATGAGATCAACCATAACTGTTTTCAAAATATGAACAACGAATTTAACATACCAATAAATTACCATTATAGTTCTGGCAATCGCTTCAGTCCAACAATCTAAAAAGTCTATATCGTGTGTTCTACTTTAATATATAGCTCGGGGCCAAAGAGTGGAAAGTATAAATTATAATAATAAAAATATGTGCAATCGTTAATTTCAAATTCATTTATTAGTGTCAGTATACCAGAGTATTTCCACAAGTCAAATTGAATACATATCAGTATAATACTGCTTAAATAAAATTGATAAAATAAAATACTTCACTGGCACGTTAAAACACTAATACATACAATTACAGTAGAATAAAATCCATGTGTGATTAATATTTGTTTTAATTTATTTTTGAAGAGCACATATGGTAAAACTGTATAGCTATTAGGAAGTTTATTGGATAGCTTAACAGACAGAAATCCTGAACCATTCTGACACCTTGTCAAGCGCTGGTAAATTAGAACTAGCTTATTTGTTTATGGATATCCCCATGCACCCTACACCTATCTCTATTCTTATGTACCCACAATAGGTTCGTTCTCTAGGATATACACCGATGATAGTGAGTATGCCCAACTTAGAGAAGACATGTCTATAATCCTGCCTGTAACCCAACCTACCCATTATTCTGATTGCCCTCCTCTGCAGTGAGAACAACCTATTTGTCGTGAGGCATGACCCCAGGCTAAAATAGCATAAGTGGCAACAGGATGAAAAATGCCAAAATAGGCTGTTCTCAAAGCACTGTCGGGGGTAGTATCCTCCCAGGAAAATGCTGGCCTACAAAAATTGAAATATATATTGAGAAGATCAAAATTCCATAGATTTTCTTTATTTTGTTATTCTTTATTATATAATTTCAAAAATTTGACATTTTTCATAAAAACTCAAAACAAACTAACTCTATCAATATAAATATCCCATAACAACCCTGTTAATTTTAAACCCCCTTTTACATAATTCCCCCAAATTTCAAAATTTTAACATCATAACAAATTCCCCCAAATTTGCATTCATTTATATTTTTGGAAAAAATAAATTATTCGTCCTCTGTAACAATGTTCATCAACTTTTCATCCCTATTTTCTATTCCATTATCTTCCTTCATCTTTTGGGTTCATTCAATTTCAAGCTCCAAGTTGGGCGCCAATTGAGAAGGTAATCAAAATTCTATAGATTTTCTTTATTGCATACTAACGAGAAATCAAGAGGAAATGAAAAATGTGGCAGATAATTTGAGCCATTATTTACAGACTTTCTTAAAAGAGAGTAAAAAGTATAATTTCAATAAATTACAGCAATAAATTACAGCTGTGGGTTGAAAATCTCAGAAAAACCTTATGGCTTATTCAAAAAAATGCGATGAATGTTTTGAAAATGTGTGATAAAGACACTTTTCCGATCATCAATTTATTGTTACATTTGATAACGATCATGCCCGTAAGTATAGCATCTGCTGAACGTTCATTTTCTTCATTAAAACTCCTAAAAACTTACTTAAGATCGACTATGGACTAAGAGCTTGGCACTTTTACATTTCTATTGACAACGTGCCGAATAGATTTGGTTCCCAGAAAAAGAGAATGTTAGAATTTATTTTATGAGCTGAATTTTATACTTTGTTACAGAATATGTTTTATTTACCCTTTCAGTCATTATATAATAATGATGATAAGATAAGTAATTTATTTTATATTAATTAATTACTGGAACGGTAACTTTAGATTTCAAGTGTTTTAATTAATATGGCAAAATAAGTTTCTTTAAACAAGAATTTTTAAGTGCGCTACTGACTAGATTTAAATTGTTTATTCTATTATTTCATTAAGTTAAAGGAAGAGGGTAACAATGATCTGAAGCATGGTATGACCTAAGATAATTCGGACATAGTAAAACAGAAATCGTTCAACTCGTAAGTTGGAAGTTGTGTCTTTGCTAGGTCCAATTGATCATCGAATTTTACCACATAATTCTTAAGGGTCAAAATGTTTCTTCAAATTTTGGTGAAGGCGGAAATAGTATATTAGGATAAGTTGAATTTAAATAATATTTTTAATGAAACAAAGAATTCTTCTCTTTCTCTTTAAAATACTTATTGTTTAAATAAAAAATTCAATCAGCTAAACTTAGAATTAAATCAATTCATATACGAGTCAATCTACAAGATTAATATCAACATGTTGCAACTGCAATTAGAATTTCCGGAGAATAAACACGATGTAAATCAACTTTTAATATAAAACCAAACCCTTCGAATCCAGCGTGCAAAATCTCGAGAATGCCACCCTGACGTCTATAGGAACCCACAAAGTTCTTTCCCATACACATTTTACAAAAACAAGCCCCAATTTTAAAATTTCAACGGAGACAAACTTGCCTTATGGCATGTGCGGCTCCAGGCAGGAAACTGTGGGGGCTGCAACCCTCTCCTCCCTTTAGGTCATGTTTTTTAATTTAAAGAAGAGGTCCTTTACAACCCTTCGAAGGTTGAAGGACTGGATGAGAACAACCATGAGAGATATCAGCTGAGCAGGAGATATTCCACACCCCTCCCAGGTGGAAGACAGCCCCCCCTTGAAAATCGGCTGGATCCACCCAAGCCTTATGGACATCCAAAGTTAGCGCCTCCATAACCTTGATTGTGGTAGGCGGTTTGATACACTATTAGTATGACTGTATTGTTTAAACAGAAACATACACAACCGATTGCTCACTTTTTAAGTTAGAAGGATACACCTTACCCTAAAATTAAGATATAAATAAAAATGATAAAAGTATTATGGATTGAAATTAAATTGAATAATAATACTAATTGACTAATAATTGCTATTTATAGATCTCAACGGACATCAATTAGCAAGTAGTTTAAGATATTACCTTCAAGAAATTAATATAATTAAGATAGCTCCAAGGTTGTCAGCTCGACCCCAAACCACGTAGTCAGAAATGGGACCGTGCAGCTCGACCTCAAAATATAAGGTGCAGGGATTAAGGGAATAATTATAGGTCTGTTTCTTTGCCTTAAAAGTGCTGAGTAGCCTTTTCACCAGATTTTCTTTTGGAAAGTCCTCCTGTGGGTTTTCCGGCCCCAGTAGGTTATACCTCCAGTGCGTGAGTGCCTGGCACTCTAGTATGATATGAGAGGCTTATTCATCCTCCTCATTGCATAGTCTACATATGGGTTCATCTTGAAAGATGCCCATTTTATGTATCCCTATGGTGACAATGTCCGGTTATTAGTCCCGTGACATGCCTTATTTGATTTCTGCTTAGATTCAGAATATCACCTGTCAGTACTTTTGATGGCGCTTTAACCATTCGTTTACTGCTTTGTTGGCTCGGCACGAGATCCCAGCGTGACCGGTGTTCTATTAACATTTACCTAGTCAGCGAGAGTCGTACCTAGGATTAAGGAATGCCAAACGCCGGTTCAGGACCAGTAAAAACGGTCGCTGAGGCTTTCCTTGCCAGGGCGTCTGCTTCCTCGTTTCCTTTTATCCCTTTATGCCCTGGGACCCATCTAAATGTTACCTTATTTTGGTTGGCCAGAACGAGCAGGGTTTCTAGGCAGTTCCAGACCAATTTTGATTTGATTTTGTAACATGATAAGGCCTGTAGGGCAGCTTGACTGTCAGAGTAAATGAGGATTGTTTTCCCTCTATGCCCCCTGTCAATATTCTCCCTCAAACAAAGCTCTATAGCTTGTACTTCTGCTTGAAATACTGATGCGTAATTCCCCAATGGTGCGTTTAGGTTGCATCTGTGTGTTTCACCATATATTCCAGCTCCAGTTCGACTTGCGGTTTTTGACCCATCAGTATACCAAACCAGTGTTCCTTCCCGAAAGTTGTTTGTTTCTTCACCCTCCCAACTCAGCTGAACGCTGAAGGGCTTTGTGAAGTTGTTTTTTGGTGCCATTTCATCACTTCTCATCTCCATCAACGAGTTCGTGATGATTTTTGTGATTCTACTGTATCCTTGTTCATAAGGATCCCAGTAGCCATTGCATTCCAACCTGAATGCCCCCATTCTCGCCTCCCCTCCGTTCTGAAGTGGCGGAAGGTTGAGTATGGTTTCCATTGCTGCTGTTGGAGTGGCACCTGTAATGCAAATGCAGGCTAAAAGCTGGATTTCTATACTATATCTTACTATACCTTACTATTATACCTTACCCATGGTCGAGCTGACATACGCTCAAAAGCTCTCAATTATATATTAGAAGGATGTATAATCGTAAATATGAGGAATGGAAACTTGTTTCAAAGTACCTAAATGTTTTTTATTAGTATGTAAAAAACAAACAAGTGTAAAATATCTGATAATGATTGGCCAAGACATTTCAATAATAATATTAACGAAGCTGCCGAAGAGCTAATTAAAAATGTAATTTTATTTATAAAACAAAGTACAATCGAAAGGAAAATTAAGAGCAATTGTATTAAACCAAAACAATGGATTTCGACTGATTTAATTAATTCTTTAAATAAAAAAATAAACTCTATTTGGAATACAAAAACGAACATAAAAAAAGAACTTAACAAAACAGACAAAGCAAAGTTTTACAAAAATAAAATCGATCAAAATAAAACTAACTGTAAACAGTTGTGGGATGTCATTAAACAGATACAGAAAGGGGAAAATAAATTGGAAATAAAAAATATGATGCACCGAAGAGCAAGATATAGCTGAACAATTTAATAGGCAGAAAAAATTGGTCTTCACACAATATCAGAATCGAAAAAAGAACATATGCAACAACAAAATTCACAAAAAAGGTTTTCCATATGTCACCAATTTACACTTATATATCATCTATTTTGATAAAAAAATTACGATTTTGATAATAATTTTTTGATTTAATGGCTTGCTCTACCTCAATTTCCCCTCTGTGTGACCTAAAGTTTGCATTTTAATGTATATACAGTTCACATAATTTTTTTTTCTAAATCGCACCATTTTAGAAATCTTCGGCCCAAACGTTAGACCAATTAAGGTATTTTTGGTAATAAAAAAAGACAAAAAATAGGATATAAATTTTTTTTCAAGCATATCAAAATATGAATATTATATATCATATAGATTTATTGGGAAGGAATCTATTATATCATATCATATTATATTTCTGAATTTTATACTCCATGTACATTAATGAAATTCCATTTAATTTACATTGTCAAGGTGGCATTCCAGTGTAAATACATTGACTTATCCATCGAGTAGCCTTTTGCCTTCGTTGTTTGACAATTTAGCCTAACTTAACCTTATTAGCAAGTTTATTGAACTGAATTGCAAAAGTTCGCTTATTAAAGAAGTCCTGATTGAAAAATAAATAATATGCAAATACATTATCCTTTTATTCATCAAACATGCAATTTTGCGATTTTTTTTTTAGAAAAAACTAAATCAAATTTTGAAAAGTTACAACGTCAGAACATAGATTAGACCTTTACCAATATGTACTTATTTTTTCATTCTCTCAAAATGAAAAATGAACCTAAAATGTTAGGGACTACGAAACCCTTGCATACACTGTTTTATAGTCTAGTACAGGGTGGCCAAATAAGAATGCGACGGTATCTGGGAAACTATCCATCGTAGAGGCTTGCGGAAACAAAAGTTATTACTAAAACGGCCAAAAGAAAAATCTGGAAAATATTTTCAAGTTTTTGAAATGGCCGCTAGGGGTCTAACTGCAATCTTGAATCTAAGAAAGTGATGTTTCTGTGAATTCCGCTATATTAACCTAACAAAAAAATACCTGATCTTTAAAGTAGAGGATGGTCTGAATCTTTTTTGTTTGACAATTTTTGCTGTATCTCAAAGGTTTCAGTAAAAAACACCCTGTATATTCGAAACGGCTGAGCCGGTTTTAACAAACTTGGGCTAGTTGAAAAGAGCTATTCTTGGGCTACAATTATTAGTTCCACATGTCGCCGCTAGATGGCTTTTTTAATGCAGTATTACAACAGCGGTGGATTGGAAGAGGAAGTCTGTTTCCATGGCCTGCGCGATCACCAGACTTAACTTGTCTTGATTTTCAGACTCAACCTACGATCAGAGAGATTTGAAAAACCGGATTCGTAATGCATTACGTAACATACCGAGAGCCGAAATTGAAGCTGCAGTTTTGTCTACCCATGAGAGGCTTCAGCAATGCATAGAGCGTGATGGTCAGCATTTAGAGCATTTACGGAGGCATTAAAAACCTTTCTCTTTTAAATCGGTCCTTTTTAAGGCCACAACTTCCATAATCAAAGGAATTAATTAGCTTAAAAATTAAAAATTTAAGGGATTTCCTTAAAAAGTTTTCTTTGGCCTAAATTTTAGGTTAGGAACAAGATATTTAGGCAATATTTAACTACTTTTAATGAAAAAGAAGTCATACCAATGCATTTAATTTTTTGAGAAAATTAACCATTTCTCTCGAAATGTCGAAAAAAGCCCTCTAGCGGCGTCATGTGAAACTAACAAAACTTCAAATATTATAACATTTGTAGCCCAAGAATAGCTGTTTTCAACTAGCCCAAGTTTATTAAAATCGGCCCAGCCGTTTCGAATATACAGGGTGTTTTTTACTGAAACTTTTGAATACCCCCCACTACTTTATTTTTAGAGATACAGCACAAATTGTCAAACAAAAAAGGTTCAGATTATCCTCTACTTTAAAGAAGGTATTTTTTTGCTAGGTTAATATAGCGGAATTCACAGAATATCACTTTCTTAGATTCAAGATTGCAGTTACGCCCACTAGCGGCCATTTCAGAAACTTGAAAATATTTTCTAGGTATTTCTCTTGGCCGTTTTAGTAATAACTTTTTTTTCCGAAAACCTCTACGATGGATAGTTTCCCAGATACAGTACCTCGCATTCTTATTTGGCCACCCTGTAAAACTTCCTCTTACGAGTAAAAATGTACAATAAATATGTAATAAATAATTAGTTTCCAGTTCTATACACAATAGAATCTTCTGTAAATTCATCGTTTTTATATTTAGTACAGTTACATTTCATTAAGTGGTTCACAAATGTTCTGTAATTTTTGTCGTCTTTGTAAAGCTTAATCAGAAAAAATATTGGATTCATAGCAAATAAAGCTAAAGTAAAAAGATAAACCATATGACTTTCCACTGTTAAAACCACCAGAAGTGAGAAAACAGTTATTAAATAAATGTTCGATAAAACGAGAGGAATATTTGATACTTGATTATTATCGATTAATTTTCTTTTCTTACACAAATGAATTATATTCATGATAATCATAAAAATGACATAAAATAAGAATAAGAAAAACGCAAACACCATGGGCAGAATATCGAAATTTCTTTCAAAACAAACTTTTACACTTAAACTTAAGCAACAGGCACATATTATGTATAATACAATTATAGTAAATTTTAAATGATTACGCAGTTTTGTACATTTAATTGGATAGTACAATTTTAAAAACCAGTAAATATTTAATAACATCATTTGTAAAATATTTCCGAAAAGAATCGCGTACTCTATCTGATCAATTACACACAAAGTGTTATTTTCCCAAGATCTGTGCAAATACATATGACATCTAAAAGTTACGGGTTGACTTATCAAAAGTATTATATTTAAAACGCTCCAATTTAAAATTATAAAATTTTCTTTCTCCCTTCTTAATCTTTTGTGCTTAATAATTACATAACTAATTAATAAATTTGCAGCAATGCATATTAAAGTCAAAATTGTGTAAAATTCTATAAATATGGTATACACAATATCGTGCTCTTGCAAGTATTGCTCTACCATTTCATCTAGGTCTTCTTTAAAGGTTTCCAGTGATGTGTCGTTGTTCTCCGTTGAATTCATCTTCTGAAAAAAAAATTATTAGTTAACTTTAGAGCAAATTCGAGCGTTTTCAGTAAAACAGCTTCTTATTCCTGAAGTCAGGGGCTTCAAATTCAAATTGGCCAAAATATACAAACATTGAATACAACAATAAAAAAGAATCAGAGAATAATATTTAAACGTGAAATTAACGTACATATGTTATAATAAATTAAAAAAATTACAAATTAGGGTAGAACTTTAGTAATTAAATAATATTTAAAGCGGTTTTTGCGATGTATTTTAAAAAGAAAGAAAAGACACAATACAAGACAGATCTAGTTTTTAAAATGATCATAAAACTCCTCTAAAAAATTAAGTGAAGTAATTTTTTTCAAATCAAAAGCTTTTACCGAACTATCACAATAATTTTCTGGCTCGGTCCGACAAAAACTCGGCTATGAAAGCCATTATATATGGGTTATTTAGAATCGCCTTTGTGACCTCTACCTACCTTTAAAATATTTCCGTTTATCAACGGGAGTTATAGCTAAGCCAACTTAATAGTGTGTTGCATAATGAATTTAAATTGGATTGACTATTTAACTGAGATTTGTCAGTAATAAGAAGATTTGTATCATCTGCATATAAACAAGTAACACATTGTGAAAGGTTTTTAGGTAAATCATTTAGGTAGAGAGTGAATAATAATGGCACCAGGATTGGACCCTGTGGAACTCCAGTATTATTCTTATATTATAAGTATAGTCTCCAAGTTCGACAGAAAACGTTCGTTTACTTGAACTGAATTTTTTTTATCTACAGTTTAATATAAATAATAAAAAAATAACTGTTTTAATAAAATTCAAATTATATTAAACAAAACATAATTCTAAATTTTTTACTTTGATTGTTTTATTATATTTTTAAAAATTAGAGAAATTAGTTTTAGCAAAATAGACAATAACATTTTAATTAAATTTTTCATTTTGTTGTAAATATTTAGCTTATGTCAATTTCTAACTAACTTATTTAGTTTTTATCCTTTTCAAAGTTGAAAAGAATTTTACCAAGCATGCAGAAGTATCATTGATGGGCTACAGTTAAACATTAGTATATTATGCCACAATCATGTAATTATGAGCATAATATAAGTAAATCTCATGTGAGTGTACTAATGCCCATTCACTATTTTTTTTCCAACTAAATACAAACGTTACTTTAATTTTTAAATATATTTTATTTTTTGGTACATTTTAATAGTAACAATATAATAAAATGTATTTCTGTTGTTTACACAAATATACATCATACGGAATTAGTTTCCAACTATGTTATTTCTTCTGGTTTAAGTGATCCAAAATTCCAATTTATCATCCTGTAGGTATATCGAAAGTTACGTCATCTCTCGACAGCAGTCATACTTCAGTGTGGTAAAGAAGATTCCACTTGTGTTCTTTTGATATTTCTGTGTGTTCTCTTAACTCCCTTTAATAAATCTGTATCCAGTTAAACAAATTATTCACAATTCACATACCCAAGTAATTAAAATTATGTGACAGAATCCACACCGGGGAAAATTACTTAGCACGAAAATGTTTTTAACCAGATGAGGGATGATCCTAATTAAAACAATGTAAAGTAAATCCCAGCAGCTACGGACCTCGCTTCAAAAAGATATAATTTCCCTTTAAAAGTTAATTAAACCGAATTGGACACATGAGACACACCATGCACATTTGGAATATTATTTCTGATGTTCCATTTTTATATTTTCCGAACTTCATTTGTAGAGTAATAAAATCATTATATTATAAAATTCTTATGTTATTTTGTTCTATACTTTCGGAATACCCAGCATCAAAAAACTATATGAGGTAAATATTTTAATTTTCATAAATTTGCTGTGCTACACCGTTTACAATAGTGTATAAAAAGCAGACACTGACTTTGAACCTTGTGGGAGAATTGCAAATAACCTAACACTTTGAAGTAAGTTTCACGAAGAGTAAACACAAACTTTGCGGCACTTTGTTTGAAATTTGCGTGGCTTTGCTAGGAGGATTTAAAAAAACAACCTGATTTCCTAATTAGTCGACGTTTTGGTGCGCTTTAACTAGAAGTTTAACTATAATTATTTTATGCCAATAATAAACGATTTCTAGTTAGCTTTGAAACAAAATAGAAATTTGGTTACAGTGGTTCTGAGGACGAGTTGTCTGTATATTTGAACTCCGATATCTCAACTACCCGTAAAGATAACAATTGATTTAAGTGGCAAATATTATCCATGTCACAAATGAGAAATAACACAGAATGAATCCCACCATGAATTTGAGTAGATTTAAATTATATTAAAAGTATTACATTTTCTCACGATGTAGAGTGTAGAGATATAGGATGGCGTCAAATAAAGGCATATATTTTTTACGCATTTTTGACACATCGACAACGAAATATCGACGATGAGTGGAGTCATTCTTTTAACTAGTTAGTCCAATAAACGAAGGTGCCAACCCGGGCATCAGGTCTGTCCGGCATCATTTTTTTTTAACTTGCAGGTATTGATAGGTACATTCAGCCACGAATATCTAAGCTATCTGAACTTTGTGAAAGGGCGGGAAAATGGCCCATTACCCTTCCACAAATTCCACGTAGCTGAGATTTTCGGAAGTAAATGTACCTTGAATACCTGCAAATTAAAAGAAAAATTTGACGGACAGACTTGACGCCCAGGTTTAGGGTTTTTGTGGCGTTAATTTACTGGAATAAGTACTTAGTCTTCATAAGTATGAAATTTTTGAAAGATGATTTTAAAACTTTTTCGTTGGCTTAAGTTTGAAACATTTTTTGAACCTTCACGAATACTGGAAAAAACTTTGAAACATTGAAAACATTATTTTTAATATTTACACAATTTGCAATTAGTTAAAACATAAATATATTTGGTAACCAATAAATACATTCTTTGGCATATTAAAATAATAAGAAATAATTTCTTGAACCTGGAAAATAGTTAAAAGTTACTTTACTGGATACAGTTTTTAACCCATTACATTTTTGGTACTAAATCATTAAAACATAATTAACCCCTTAACGTTTGCGCTCGTGTTTTATTGATATTTATCCTTTAAGCTATAACATTTGTTTATTCAAGAATAAAATATAGCCTATTATCTCACGACTGATAATTATTATACATCACAACTGGAATTTTTTTTAGTAAATCGTAAAATGGAACTATAAAAAAGAATAGAAAAGTTATGTCGAAATTTATTGAAAGGGAGAGCAAAGGAGATAGGAAAGAAAAGAGAGTCGGTATACAGTTTCGGACAAAAAATAATTGTGGTATTACGGTTTAGCGAGAGCATAAAGGAAAGCTTGTTAAAAGTTGAGAGAGCATTATAATTTCTCCTCTTCTTCTTCTTTAGTGTTATATGGACTCAGTCCCTCGACTATTTACCCAGTACTATTTTTATATTATTTAACTTAAATACAAAAATGCTGCACTTTCATGCGTCTGCCTCTGGGACATCACTTCTTCCTGAATTTCTATTTATACTTGTATATCGATAATTTATTGAGATTTATTCATTGTATTTCGTTTGCTCGATGTTAGTTCACTTGTTCACTAATTTATTTATTGAAAATGTAGTACGATGTCTTAGATGTTTTAAGATTTCAATTTCAAACAGACCCACTACCATCTCGTTTGGACGACATGGCGGAAGTCCAATTTCTCCTCACATATCACGAAGAAGGAGAATAGTCTACTTCACAACCGTTTTTCGAAGTGCCCACGCTGTTGCCAAACGTACCGCATAACCTAATGCACGAAACATGGTATCAAAAATTAATAACATGTAACCCATCAATAAATTATAGGGCGAGGTTAGGTAAGATAAGGGTACGTCAGGTCAGCTATGCTCAGAAAAATGATGTATAAAGTAATATTGATTGTGCCGAAACGGCTGTGTAAGTTTAGCATACGTCAGGATAATAAATATAAATTCATTGGTTTACGATGTTTCTGTATTTTTAGAAAAAATTTAAAGTCATTGTATGTTTTATCACTTTTAACTAATTTTAACTAAATCTTTAAAGGATTAAATCGAAATACACTGGCTGAAATTGAAGTACTTTACAGATTGGCAAAATAAACCGTAGATATCGCTATCCATATCAAAACAGTATTATGTTGATCACAAATTAAATTGATGTCTTTATTTACACCACCTGCACTTGGCCGTTATATATAACAGGTTCTTCAACCAATTCATCATTGCCATATTTTCTGCATTGACATCTAAATACATATCCAAAAAAGGTTTTAAAATCCTTATCAGATTTATTCAATATTATAACAAAGTAAATAGGGTTCATCACAGCCAAAATTAAAGCAATATTTATCATAACAATAAAAATTATAGGATGTACTCTGAAACTTAAAGGCAGTATTGATACAATTAACAACGGGAATACGGACAGAAAAAATACATTAGATAAAATCAGCGGTGTATTTGATACTACCGTTGTCTGAATTAGCTTTCTTCTTTTGATCAAATGAGTAATGTTCATAATTATCATGAATAAAATAAAAATTAAGTAGAGAAGAACCAAAAGTATTTCAGCTAATGAGAAATATCTTGTATTAATGCAGGAATCTACGTGTATAGCTAAAGAGAATAAACAGAACAGGTGTACAATTCCTATTGAAACATAAATATTATTTGAGTATTTGACACTACTTCTTGGATGATATACTTTTAAAAACCAGTATATAAACAATATTACAATCATTAACACATTATCATTTATTGCCGTATATTCAATCTGTTCAACGATACAAAGTGCAGTACTGCTCCAACTGTCTATCGGGTCTATCCAATACAAGGAAATTCTAAGTGTAGTTGGTTGAGTCATCATAAAGAAGGTATTAAGTATTGCCCAGTTCAAAATAATCACATTGGCCTTCTCGTGTCTTAATCTTCTATATTTGATAATAACATAAATTATTAGAACATTAGCAGCAATGCAAATAAGTGACAGAACTGTGTACAACTCCAGAAATATTTGATAAACTGAAGATACTTTTGATGAAATAGTACTGTGGTACTCTTCTATTTCATCAGTGGGTGATGATATATCAGTTACATTGTCCAATGTACTATTCATTGTCTGAAAGAGAAAAATGAAATGTGCAATTAGTTGCTCAAGCGAGAGTAAAGAAGGAAAAAAGAAATTATATATAACTGGAATTAGTTGTTTGTTTTTATTTTTTATTCGATTAAAAGTTGATCTTGACCTTAACATTTCGCGATTATTATTTCAAAATAAAACCTAAATTATGTTTGATATTAAAAGAAACACTTTTTAAGCAGCTTCATTAAAATAATCTTTGCTGTAATTGAACATACTATACTAGAACAAAAAATGATTGAGAATTTTATTGGCCCTTGGCATATTGAAGGCAGTGGCGTGCTTATTAATTTTTGAAATAAATGGTAAATAATTTTTACAATAAACTAAAAACTTTTTCCTTTCGTCTAATCTTCCATCTCAGATTCGTCAGATGCACTGTCGCTACCGCTATCGTCAGCAAAGTTGATAATGACTGGTTCAATATTTTGTTCAATCCGTTGATCTATGTCCCATATTTTTTGTTCTTCAAAACGTGCTTGATGCATTTCTTCCAGTTTTCTGCAGTGACGCTTTGAATGGCTTTAAGGTAATTTTTTACATCCACCATTTTAAATGTCCTGTTTTCTCGTGCTACTTGTCCTTTTACTTGCGCCCAGATCAATTATATAGGATTAAATTCGCAGTCGCAGATAATGCGAATTTTCACCGAACAAATTGTGCGGTATCTGAATTCGATCTGTGTGTGTGTATGTTGATTCTTTGTGTTTATGAATTTGAAAATTCTGACTTCAGATTTTGATAGAGCATCAAAAAGTAATCTTAGGGTTTGATGTACCTCTTTGAGAACACCTTCAAAATGGGGTCCAAAATATGAAAATTTTCAAGTTTAAAACGACATTGAATTTAAAGTAGACACATAGTGAATGACGATTTTGGTAAAAGTTAATAGACTGTGGCTATGTTGATTAGAATATGGCAACTTGTTTATATTTATAAACATATATTTTTATAATCTTTGAATATTGTATCACTACACAATCAAGACTGCCTTTTGACGACACTTTCTATTTGTCACTCATTATCTGTCTAAGCTAATTCCTTGAATGCATTTAATAGAGAGTTATTGCAACCTCTTTTTGGCAGATCTTTTATTAAAGGATCCCTTGTTTTGACATGTACGTATGCGCAGTGAACAGCTCCTAAAATATAGGTTTCCTGTATTTAATTTAAATACAGGCTTCCTCCAAGGTTTGCCTTAAGCAAAAGAACTTTATTTTGACTGATGAAGGACGTTTCTATCAATTTAATGAAATCCAAACTGTTAAAAATCATTAAAATTCATTTTTGTATAATTTAACTACATGCATGTATAATATAAACACACTCTACTTGCTATTGTAAGAAAATAAAAATTTGAAGAAAAAGTAGTACATAATTAAAAACCTTAAATTTATCGTTATTCTAACCAACCCTATGTCACGTTTGTGATATTACCAAGTAGAAAACGGATTACAACTTACTTGCTCGTTAAAATGTACTTAGCAGTGAAACGGACAAAGACAGAAGAATATATTTGTATATATTATTTAATCACACTTTTATTGTGTATTATCCATAATTAGCCACAACCTTCAACTTTACCGTTTACATTTTGATTATGTTAAAAATTGGTAAAATAAGAATGAGATATTACAACGCTTGTTTTATGTTGATGTAAATTCTAAATTACTCTCAAACATTATTTGTTTTAGTGTGTAATGACGGTTGTTTCAAAATTGAGTTCTGAATTCGCACTTATACTCCGCCGCACTTGCACAAAAGTACAGATTTTTACTGTATTACTATAGAAGTATTTAATTCGTTCAAAAATAAAAATTTAATTAAATAATAATAGTTTTGGACTTACCATAAATTAAAATGGTTACTAATGCTCAGGACAAAACTTCAAAAATATTTCGGTTTGCAGACACGCATGGAAAAGCGATAACTTGTTATGTTAATAAAATAATAACAGTACCCATTGATAACTGCACTCCTACTATCAACATGTTTATGAAGGTCATAAGATTAGGCTAGTCAACAGAGATGGACGATAGTTTGTTTGAAAAATAATTAGAAGTAAATTCTATATAAAAACTTTGCCTTATTTTTCAAACAAACTATGTGTGACAAGGTGTGACAATGATCTGACATAGTTCAAGACTATAAAAAAGAGTAATTTTTTGTCCTTTATAACTTGTTAATAACCAACGTCCGCAACGGATAGGGCAATGGAAGAAGAAGATAACTGAAACCGAAAAAAGGTTCTTAACTATTGTCGCACATGTGTGAGACTTTGGGTGAAGGGACAAACGACTTCTCGTTCGCGAAGGCAAATGATTGCAAAGATCTTCAAGGCTTCCATAAAGTATTTAATATTGATCATTTTTAACCCTCGAGCGGGCGCGCTTTTTAGAATTTCACGAGAAGGCGCGCCGCAGCAGTATGCCGCATTTGGTTTTTCAGGTTTGTAGTTTACAAATAACGAAGAAAATTTATTTTACTTAGTAAAATAAGACAAATATGCCATTCATAATCATTTTATTATAGTAAAAAAATATATACAGGGTGTTTCATTGGGAGAGGGTAATATTTTAACCGAGGATAGGAGTGACTGAGGTGATTCCAAATAACCCATATTTTATGGGTCTACGGTCCCTTATAGCTGAGATACAGAGTGTTTTGATCATTTTGGTCATTTCTACATTGCCTCCTGTGCTTTTAACCACTCTGTATAATTTTATAATATTTGGTACAAATACTCTATGTGTCTTAAGAAATTAATTGAGATATTATTAATATTGAAAATACAGGCCCGGCTTCACTAAAAATTGACAAATACGTTCCACTCACAAATAACACCCTGTATGTTAAATTTTCAAAAATATTTTACCATATCTAAAAAGAGGATAAAAAATTGAATTTAACGATATACTTTTTATTTTTGCACATATGATTTTACTACTCACAAATTGTTAGATTTTATATTTTTGGGGCACCAATGTAGTTGTAATCAATATTATTGGCCTAATTATCTATTTTGTTTAAAAGTATGTTATACCAAAAATTTTTATCGTCATCTCGGCCTATGAAAACAAATTTACAGGACCGTACTAGGAACTAAATATCACATTAGATTTATCTATACATCACGCATTTTATTTCTTTTTTTTAACCTTCATTATGAAAAATTGTGTATTTTAGAGTAGGAGAGTTAAAGAATCTAAAATCTAATTTTTGTAAAGGATAAAAGTACTGTCCTGTAAATCTGTTTTTATAGGCTTAGATGACGATAAAAATTTTTGGTATAACATATTTTTAAACAAAATAGTTAATTAGGCCAAATAATATTGATTACAACTTAATAGGATTAATTAACCACATTGGTGCCCCAAAAATATAAAATCTAACAATTTGTGAGTAGTAAAATCATATGTTCAAAAATAAAAAGTATATCGTTAAATTCAATTTTTTGTCCTCGTTTTAGATATGGTAAAATATTTTTGAAAATTTAACATACAGGGTGTTGTTTATGAGTGGAACGAATTTGTCAATTTTTAGAGAAGCCGGGGCTGTATTTTCAATATTAATAATATCTCAATTAATTTGTTAAGATACAGAGACTATGTGTACCAAATATTACAAAATTATACAGAGTGGTTAAAAGCACAGGAGCCAATGAAGAAATGACCAAAATGAACAAAACACTCTGTATCTCAGCTATAAGGGACCGTAGACCCATAAAATATGGGTTATTTGGAATCACCTCAGTCACTGCTATCCACTGTTAAAATATTACTCTCTCCCAATGAAACACCCTGTATAACATTTCCAAAACAAACAATCTAGGTAAACTGAAAAAATTAGTAATAAATAAAACTTACACGACCGGGCGCGCGAAATCTGCCGCAAACACGTTGCAAATTCGATCTTGTTTGGAACTTTCGCTTGTACCAACTGAACAGAAATATTATATGGCACCAGATGTATCGATAAGAGGAGTCAATAACATAAACAAGGAATACCTAAATTCCCAGTTTCGAAGGAATCGTCACATTTTAATTATAACACAAAAACAAAAAGTTGCGGTAATCTGCCGTTGGCGCGCCCGCTCGAGGGTTAAACACTTTTTTGAAAGGTGTGTAGCGTACGTGTTTACTTCTCTACTTGTCTATAGCGTATAATGACAGTTGGTCGGTTTTTTTCATAACCTCACTAACGAATTCTGGCATTGAAGTAAGGAATCTTTCCAAGATCCGTCTTTCCTGTTTCGGATCACCCTGCCAACCGAGATTTAAGAAAAACCAGAGAAGAAGAAAAAGAAACAAATGAATTGTTTATAATTTTTAATTGACTTGTTAGAATTCTAATAATCAAGATCTTCCACATAAATTTATATTATACACAAAAAATAAAATAATGGTTTTTTACATTGAATGGAATATTAATGGGATTCCATATTATCTTTCGGTTAGGACGCTGTTAATATTATTATCCGAAATCTACAAGGTGTTTCCCAACAGCTTACTTTTAGATGTTCCTCTTCAACTTACCTTGAGTTGCTAGACATCATTATTAATTTTTTTTGCTTTCTCTGGAGTATTTGTTACATTTTTGACGTTTTAGCTCTGAAGATGACCGGTTGACAGGTCTAAAGTGCTTTGCTAAACAATTCAATAAATTTTTACACACTTGGCTCCAAAATAAAAAGTTTTTGAAGGTATGGAAGAAAAAGTCCTT
Source organism: Crepidodera aurea (assembly GCA_949320105.2). Classification (NCBI taxonomy): domain Eukaryota; kingdom Metazoa; phylum Arthropoda; class Insecta; order Coleoptera; family Chrysomelidae; genus Crepidodera; species Crepidodera aurea. The sequence continues at coordinate 58,615,040 of OX439472.1, read as the reverse complement.
TTTATCTCACAAGTTATTTATTGAAGGTGCGACCGGTTTCGGTAATCAAATCGCCATCATCAGGCCCTGCGTGGAGAAAATATTTGATAGTTCTTATTACAGATAACTTTATCATCTTATTAATTAATTTCTGTATTACCCATATTAAATCTAATCATTTCCTATTGGTTAAAATATTTTATGACGTCTCATTTGTATAAAAACTTTGCTGATAAAGATAAAATTTATTCCTTTGTTTAACCAGCTAATTTTTAAAATGTCTCTTTGTTAGTTTAATTTTTAATTTGTAAGCAAATGTCCTTATGACTGGTTTTTTAAAAAAGTTTTAAAAATTTTATAACAATATTTTAAATTCTTATAAATTACATTTATAATATATTGGGGCCTGTAAAATTCGTTTCCCTATTTTCTAAAAATAGAACTGTAATTTGATTTATGTGCTGACATGTTGTTGGTGTTTTTCCTGTGGTAATTCCTGCGTGGAAAAGTTATGGTGAGTTTTGCTTTTTTTGAAATAAAATTAAATTAAATTAAAAATTAAAAATAAAAATAAATTCCTTAAAATCATGTAACTTAACAAATTTGTTTTTTAACTCCATAATTTTTCCACGCAGGGCCTGATGATGGCGATTTGATCGCCGAAACCGGTCGCACCTTCAATAAATAACTTGTGAGATAAAAAGGACTTGTTCTTCCATACCTTCAATAATTATTACTCACATATGGCTAACCCTACTTTAAATAAAAAGTTTTATTTTCCACACCCAATAATGTCTTATCCGCAAGGGCGCGTGGCGTGCGGAAAAGTAGTTAGTTTCCTAACAGGTACCCAAAGTGTTACTTTTCCCCACGCAAATGCAGTTAGACGAACGACGCTTCAATTCAATCATCCTTTTTAATGTTTACCTATCCTATAGTAACATTGTTTTTTCACTTTTTTGTCATTTGTTTTATTACCGGTACTATAAATATATCAATGTTACTCGTACATTGTTTTGAACTATACCTAGAGATATTTTGGAGTCGAGATAAAACCACAGAACAAATGCCTGCAAAATAATAAAGTTACACAAACGAATTCATAAAAAGTGAGATGATCAAATTCTCGGCAGCCTTGAGCTATTTAATCAAACCACATTATATAATATGCTTACCAATAAAAAGCGATGTAATTGGCATACACTGAAACTGTTAATAATTGGATCAGGTGAAACTAAGTACGACGAGATTTGGATGCGTATAACGTTGGCCCGGTACTGTTGCTTGGTTTTATGTGTACGAGACAAATAAATTGGTTGATTATGGAATTAATCAGGAAAACCAATTTTTTAATTTTGTCGTATAACTGCATCATTTGTAAATAGTTTCGAGAAATATATTTTTTTTAACGAAAATGTGAATTCTTATTTTACAAGAACTGATTTAATTATATTACAGTTATTTTCTTTTGAATTATTCAAATTTTTTATTTATTTTATTAGCTAATGTATATGTTACTTTATACTTCGGGTCAAAAAAGCCGATTTTAACATTAATTCTTTTGTTTCCACTCCATATAAGGTCATTTTGGGAGTATTTTTTCAATTTTTTGAACCCGCCTACTGTGAGAAATTTCAGCTTTTCAAGATGTTTATTGCAAATTTAAAAAAAGGAAATGGCCAACTTGCGCTCGGCCGATTTGCGCTCCTAGAGAGGCCCGTAGAGAGAAAAATCGGGCCCGGGGGGAAACCCCCGTTAACTTTTACAATTAATAGAACAGAAAAATTTGTTTAAAAACTTTAAGAAACGTAATAAATCATCTTCCCTTCACACTTTCATCTAGACTTAGGACTGGCAATGTTTATACATAATATATAAAGTTTTTATTTCATACAACTCCGAAAAGTCGAACCATCTTTATTTGTTTTTTCAATCTTTATTATTTGTTGGTAATGTAAGTAGGTACCTTAATTGCATTTTGACAGGACACCTTAAATTCTGTTAATTTATTTTGAATTTGTTATAAAAAAAATCAAAAACTATAACCGCTTAAATCAAAAACAGATATCGAAATTTGTCTTATTTTGAACGCGTTTTTGAGGCATTTTTTTAACCTCCATGAATACTGGAAAAAAAAACTATGATATTAAAAACATTAATTTTAATATTTACACAATTTGCAATTAGTTAAAACATAAATATATTTGGTAAACAATAAGTACATGATTTGGCATATTACAATAATAGGAAATAATTTCTTGAACCTGGAAAAAAGTTAAAAGGTACTTTACTGGATACAGTTTTTAACGCTTTAACACATTACGTTTTTGGCACTAAGTCATTAAAGCATAATAACCCCTCAATGCTTGCGCTCGAGATAATTGGAGCGGCTTCTTATTTTCGGCTTTAGTTATTTTCACACTCGAATATAATCGAGAATTGAAAATACTAATATTACTAAAAAAAATTTCGTTTTTTTGATATTTAACATTTAAGCTATAACATTTGTTTATTCACCACTGATAATCATTATACATCACCACAACTGGCAATTTTTTTAGTAAATCATAAAACAGGCTCACATGGAATTATAAAGAAGAATAGAAAAGTTATACGGAAATATATTCAAAGGGAGAGCAAAGGAGAAAGGAAAAGAAAAGAGAGTCGTTATATGTATAATACTTGCAATGTTGGGCTGTGTGCTGCACCTTGCTTCGAAATATATCACACAAAAGACAATCTTGAATATTCTTTTAAATAAATACTACTATTATTATTATTATTATTATTTCTGTTGAAAGAGTATAAATAAATGTTTTTACTGATAAAAATATGTTTTTTTCGAAACAGCAATTCGAGAAGAAAGATAAGAAAAGTCGATGTACGTGAGATTGCAATGTGGATCAAAACCCAAAATTAAAATTAAAATTTTGATTAATTTTTTTTATTTTGGGATTTTTTAAATAAAAAAAATACTTTTTTCGATTTCTTTTCAAAAAATGTGTAATTCATAACATAACAAATATAAATTCATTGATTTACGATGTTTTTAGAAAAAATTTTGTCATTGTATATTTTATCACTTTTAACTAATTACAATCTTTAAAGGATAAAATCGAAGTTCGAGAAAAACATATAATTAAATAACTAGACATTAATGTATAGAGACGTTATTTACACTGGTTGAAATTGTACTTTACAGATTTGTAAAATAAATCGTAGATATCACTATTCATATCAAAGCGATATTATGTTGATCACAAGCTAAATTGAGATATTTATTTACACCTGCTCTTGGCCGTTATATATAACAGGTTCTTCAACGAATTCATCATTGCCATATTTTCTGCATTGACATCTAAATACATATCCAAAAAAAGTTTTAAAATCTTTATCAGATTTATTCAATACTATAACAAAGTAAATGGGATTCATCACAGCCAAAATTAAAGCAATATCTATCATAATCGTAGCAATTATAGGACCTATTCTGAAAGTGAAATGTATCATTAATACAATTAACATCGGAAGTACAGACAGAAAAAATACATTAGATAAAATCAGCGGTGTATTTGATACTACCGTTGTCTGAATTAGCTTTCTTCTTTTGATAAAGTGGGTAATATTCATAATTATCATGAATAAAATAAAAATTAAGTGGAGAAGAATCAAATGTACTTCAGCTAATGTGAAAAATCTTTTATTAATGCAGGATTCTACATGTATAGCTAAAGAGAATAAACAAAACAGGTGTACAATTCCTATTGAAACAAAAATATGATTTGAGTATTTGATACTACTTCTTGGATAATATACTTTTAAAAACCAGTACATAAACAATATTATAATCAGTAACACATTATCAGTTATTGCCGTATATTCAATCTGTTCAACGATACAAAATGCAGTACTGCTCCAACTGTCTATCCAGTACAAGGCAACCCTAAGTGTTGTTGGTTGAGTGATCATAAAGAAGTTATTAAGTATCGCCCAATTCAAAATAATCACATTGGCCTTCTCGTGTCTTAATCTTCTATATTTGATAATAACATAAATTATTAGAACATTAGCAGCAATGCAAATAAGTGACAGAACTGTGTACAACTCCAAAAATATTTGATAAACTAAAGATATTGTTGATGAAAAGGTACTGTAGTAGTCTTCTATTTCATCGGTGGTTGATGATGTATCAGTTACATTGTCCAGTGTATTATTCATTGTCTGAAAGAGAAAAATGAAATCTGCAGTTAATTGTTCAAGCGAGAATAAAGAAGGAAAAAAGAAATTCAAGAAAGTGCGTGAAAAAGACCCAAACAGAACAAGCCTATTATCAGTTAAGGCTAGACAGTCACACAATAGTACATTGTTTACCGAGTAGGAAGAAGTGAAGTCTACATTCCTGGACGACTTTGAAGATTGCTATTTGCAACACAGAGTCCAGGAATGTGGCTTTTCCTACGAGGTACACATACTATTTTTCCGCAAATCGTTTAAAATTGGATAGATATTAAGTAATTTTGAAAAAATCGCGAATAATTTTATTCACAAATAAATGGTGCTTTGAAATTCGTAATAAAATTGGTTGCGTTGTTGAATGTTGAATTGTCAAACTTGACGCATATAAATTTAATTGCTGATGTTTTCGAAAGCAAAACAGTGTAAAATGATAAGTGATGATTACTTTTCCATTCCTGGGACTTCTCCAAAGCTGGTTGAGGCAGTGAATACTGCTTCATTAGAATTATTGCCAAAGAAATCAAGAGAAAAGTACGAATATGAATATACACGTTTTATCGACTATCGCAAGAGTAAAAGCACGAGTTCTTTCTCGGAAAATGTAATGGCATACTTCCTAGGCCTTTATTTAAAGATGAAATCTTCAACATTATGGGCCAATTATTCAATGTTGAAGTCAACCCTTGCAATTAAACACAATGTAGATATATCTACGTATTCAAAACTTCGTTCTTTATTGAATCGGCAAGCTCAAAGTTATAGGGCAAAGAAATATAAGATATTAACGAAGGAACAAATCGAAGAATTTATCCAGGAAGCTCCAGATAAAGAAAATTTAATGATTAAGGTAATTTACAAGGTTTTCATTTCTATTTAGATTACACATTTATTTATTTTTTAGGTGACTTTAATGTTTGGTATTTCAGGGACCTGTAGAATGGATGACTTAGTCCGAATGACTCTACACGATATAGAAGACCTAGAATCTAAGCTTTTAATTAGCATACCTGATTCGAAGACCAACAAACCAAGATCATTTGTAGTTAATTAGATGTTTATCGAAAGTATGTTTCGTTAAGACCAGAAAATATGAACAGTGACCGATTTTTCTTTAAATATCAAAGCGGAAAGGGTTGTAGACAAGTGGTAGAAATACATCAATTTAGAAAAATGCCTAAAATAGTAGTTACTTATTTGAACTTGGTAAATCCGAAATAATATACTGGTCACTCCTTTCTTCTGCAACAATATTGGTTGACTCTGGTGCCGACATAACTAGTTTAAAGAGGCATGGCGGATGGAAGTCATCAAACGTTGCTGAAGGATATATTGAAGAGTCTCTTAACAATAAGGCTGAGGTAGCAAATAAAATTTTCACAGTACAAAATGTTCAACACAATAATCCTACTACCCCGCATTTTGTCCAAAATGTTTCTCATAGTTCTAATAAAGTTCCTCCAATGTTCAATAATTGTACTAACTGTCAAATTAACTGCAAATATAACAAACTAAATTTAAAATGTATTCTGCAATGCATTGAGGTTTTCAAAATATAAAATTAATTCCTTATAAACAACGTGTTTTCAATCATTTATGTAGGAACTGTAAGGAAATGAATATTTCCTAACAGTTAGGAAATCTTGACTTTTTCTTTAAGAAATTTTGTCTGGAATGTCAAAATTTCCTACCGATTTGCGGAAAAGTATGTTTTACTATCTCGTTTACGATAACCTTAGTTAAACAATGCTAGGTATGACCTTTGACACACTAATGGGCCACCCTATATATAACTGGAATTAGTTGTTTATTTTTTATTTGATTAAAATTTGATCTTGACCTTGACATTTCGCGATTATAATTTAAAAATAAAACCTAAATTATGTTTGATATTAAAAGAAACCTTTTTAAGCAGCTTCATTAAAATAATCTTTGCTGTTATTGAACATACTATGTGTAATGACAGCTCCTTCGAAATTGAGTTCTCAATCCGCACCTGTACTTGCACAAAAGTACAGATTTTTATTTATAACCATCGAAATGTATTCGTTCGAAAAGGAAAATATAATTAAATTTTACTAAAAAGTAATAATAATAGTTTTGGACTTACCATAAATTAAAATGGTTTCTATCGCTCAGGTCAAAACATCAAAAATATTTCGGTTTACAAACACACATGATGGCTTAAAAGCGATAACTTGTTATGTTAATAAAATAATAACAGTAGCCATTGATTACGGTACTCCTACTATCAACAATGTTTGTGAAGGTCGTAACATTAGGATAGCCAACAGAGATGGACTATAAAAACTAGTTTGTTAAGAGAATTTGCTTCGCCTTATTTTTCAAACAAACTATAGTAAATATGTATAACAATGATCTGACCTAATTCAAGTCAAGAAAAAAAGAGTAATTTTATATGTTTTTTTCCTTTATAACAGAGACCGAAAAAAGGTTATTTACATCTAAACTCTGGCCATAACTTTGAAAAGTTTATACTTAAAAATCAGTCATTGAAAATTTTTTAGGTTGGTATTCATAATTGTGATTAACTTAAATGGTTCCTGGAAATTTTTGTCTTGCACTTGCATGTATGGCAATTTTTAAGTAGATTGGATCAGCTAACAGGAAATATAGCAGTTTATATCTTTAAGTAGAGTCAGTTGTTCAACAGTGAACCACCCTTTTTTCTTATCTTTATTGTGTCCTTCTGAGTGAACCTAAAATTATGAGTGGGTCTGGAATGTAAAGTGCGGCTTAAATCATTCAACTTTAGGTACTATTAGTGTGGTTAAATATAAAATTATTTGTACTATGAATAGTTCAAAAAAAAATTACCCTTGGTTCACTGTGGAACTCCAGCGGTACACAATGAACCACATCTGTGTACACAGTGAACCAGGACATAGGTTACCAAGGATAAAATATAGAAACAACATCTATAAAGCTTGATCAACATTTAATACAAAAATAAACAATATTTCTTAATAATAGGAAAAAATATTGGATACAAAACTTTTGGTAACTAATTGCATCATTAATTAAAATCTATGGAACGCCATTGTCTAACGCATGTTAAGTGCATTGAAAGAAACATAAAATTAGCAGTAAGATTGTTGTCGAATTGTTCCGTACACTGATTCAGTGTAAGACATCCATAAGTGGTTCAGTGTGTACCACTCCGACTTTTTGATAAGAAAAAAATTATCAAACCAAAATGTTCATTAATATCATTAGTTTTTATACCGAACCCATTCATCATTACTAACGACAAATTAGGAACAATAGCCGCTGTGATGTAAACAATGAAATTATGAAAAATATAACTTATCTTAAAAATTTTAATTTGGTATCAAAGAATCACGTAAACCTCTCTACTACAATAACACGTTCTCACTGCCGATTGCAAACTGAGGATTGGGATTAGTGTCTTATGTCACGTACGTTTTCAACTGTAACATTGTAAATTTGGTTAATGAAGGGGGGTGGTTCACTGTTGAACAACTGACCTTACCCAAAATTCCCCAAACATTCAAAATAGCCTAATGGATTTTCCGTGCAATTCGGGTGCACCGATAAAATCCATTATGTGAAAAATGTATGCGGGAAAGTACCACTTTGCGCACTCTAGTAGGAAAAATAGATTTGTTCCCAAGTTCCTTGATGTGCAATTTGAATGGAAGAGAGTGACTTATATTTAACGGTACTATGAATATATATCCAAAATTCGCTGCTGCCTTGAACTATTTAATCAAAACAAATTAATATAATATGCTTACCAATAAAAAGCGATGTAATTGGCATACACTGAAACTGTTAAATAATTGGATCAGGTGAAACTAAGTACGACGAGTTTTTGATGCGTGTAACGTTGGCCCGGAACTGTTGCTCCGTTTTATGTGTACGAGACAAATAAATTGGTTGATTATGGAATTAATCAGGAAAAACAATTTTTTAATTTTGTCGAATGACTGAATCATTTGTAAATAGTTTCGAGAAATGTATTTTTTTAACGGAAATTTTTCTGTGAATTCTTATTTTACAAGAACTGACTTAACTATGTTACGGTTAGTTTCTTTTGAATTATTCAAGTAACTGTAATAACCCATAATATTTGAAGTTATTGAAATATAGCTGCGTGACTACCAAAGGTTATGAGCGATCTGTAAGAGTCAACTAGTTTTCTACCAAGATCAAATCTGTCCTAAAGGGCGTTGTCCTCGCGGCTTAATTCTAGCGCAAAATACTTAAATCTCAGCGGGAAGGTATCAAAGATTCTCAGGGTCTATCTGATCTTCTTAGTAAATAACTTGTTAAGTGGGATTGGGTTCTATTTAAATAAAATGCGGTAATAAAAATTAAAAGCGAATCTATTATAGTCTATTTTTATGTATGAGAGAGTATTAAAATAATAAAGCGTTCGTAATCCATAGGCGTACCACTTCTTTTAGTAGTTCTAAAATATTTTATTTTTCCACAAGGTATGTTAAGAATATTGTGTCAAACGGGTTATGTAGGTATAAGGGTTTAAACTTTGACTTTTAAACAACGTTACGTTCATAAATAATAATTTTAATATAAAAACTACTTCTTACCTACAAATCCAAATCAGAATCGAAATCAGAAGATGAACTGTCGCAACCAATATTTACAATGAGTGGCTCGATCATTTCATCAGTAATATTGTCCAACTTCCACATTTTCTCTTCTTCTTTAATCGTATGATTTACTGCCTTTTCCCAGTTTTCAGGCTTCACATTATTTACAGCCTCCAAAAACAACTGTTTAACATCACTCATTTTAAAAGAATTATTTTTTCCTGAAACTTCTCCCTTTATCTGTGCCCATATCAGTTCAATCGGGTTTACTTCGCAATGATATGGTGGTGATCTAACCACCGTCATCCCACGATTTTTTACAATTTCATATTTTTTTAATTTCTCTTTATGAAGGGAACACAAATGATACAGTTCTCTTCTCACAGAACCGGGATGGAACTTAATATTCTTTGAATTTAGCCAATTCTGTAAATCTTTTTTTAACCACTTGGTTGTGGGCATTTTTTCTGTAAGTCTCGAGTGATAACTTGCATTATCCATTACTATTATACAGTTCTGAGGAAGAAGATCTATCATTTGTTCGAACCACTCTTTAAAGACATCAGCATTCATGTCCTCATGGTAGTCACCGGTACGAGTAGATTCAAAAGTCAATAAACCACCTTTAACAAAACCGTTTGAACTACCGATGTGTACTATTATCAGTCTGCGCCCCTTTCCTGATGGTGGATTTAAACCAGTAGATAAATTATTTAAAAAAGCCTGTCTTCGACTTGTAACAGTTTCATCTTGCCAAAATTTATTTGATGTATGTCCCTCGTTGATCCATGTTTCATCTAAATAAAATATATTTCTTCTTTGGTTTCTCATTTCTTTTATAGTCCTTAGGTAATTTCTTCTCCATACTACAATATCGCTTCTTTCTATTAAAATAGACTTTCTGGAATGCTTTTTCCATAGAAAACCTATTTCTTTTAAAAGTTTCCATAGTGTGCTTCGACTCATTTCAGGGTAATCCTTATCCTCTCGAACCGTGGCAAGAACTTTGTCTACTGTCGGAAATTCTTTTCTAAAGAAGAACGCATGCACTTTCCTTCGAAGTCTTTCTTTCAAATGATTTTCTATTTGAAATTTTGGTTTTCCTGGAGCTTTACGTGCTGTTTGAAACTCGCCACATTTCTCTTCTTTAACAACTCTGTAAATCGTAGATTTCCCAACACCAAGCGTACTACTAACTAATTCCACTGTGTCATCAACACTTTTACATAAATGTTTGTCTGTAAATGATTTAAAACAATTAAATATTAATGTTTTTTCATTAACTGTTAAAGGACCGATTTTTTGTCGTTTACGCGGCACTTCCAAATTTTCCATGATCACACTAGAATTCACAATAGACTGCACACTGCACCTTGCATGTTGCAACTAAACGACATTTAGTAAGCTGTCAAGAATACACAACTGGACCTCCTTACTAAGGGATTTATCTACTTATAATTCGATTACTGTAAGAAATTCTTGGAATTAAAATAAAACAAAATTGGCAAATAGGTACTTATTGAAAATAATCTTAAGATACGGCTATGTTATCTTTAATACACAGGGCTTTTGGCCTGTCTAAACCTTTTTCTATTGTTCTGTACAGCTTATGGTTATAAAAGACCAATAAAAGACGCAAAACTTGTATTAGCTCAGGTACATTTATGACAATTTTAGGAAATATTTAGATTATTCCGTAAAAATATTTAAAATGACCGTACTAAGTTTTGCATTAGAAATGCTGTTTTATTACTCTCTCATGCATAAAAGTAGACCATAAAAAACTAAAACATTGGCTAACACAAAAAAAATTACAAAATTTATAGCAAAAGAAAATTAAACTACTTCTCAAAAAACTATAACTTGGCTTTATGCTACAAAGGATTTGAAATGACGGCGAAATTCTAATAATTACAATGCCTCCAAAATACAAAAAAGTAATGAAAGAAAACTCTATTAGTTGAACATAATCTACCCAAATGAAACTAAATACCACAAATTAGTTGGCTCTAAGCTACCTAACTAAAATTAGTCTAATCGTCAATAGACAGATTAATTATTTTGTCTGAGACAAAACGCTCGTTTAAGACTTTTCAAAATCTGAATAAAGTATAAAGCTAAAACAAAATACTCTAGCTGTCGAAAGACAGGATTTTCCCAAAATATTACAACCTACGGCTTTTACAAAGTAAACTGGGTAGGTAATCTAATGAGCAATGGAAAAACTAATTTGAACTACCGAACAAATCGACACTATATGTAATTTCAGTGGTTAGTAAAAATTAAAATTAATTAATCTTACTCCCTTTCGGTTATCCCAAATAGTACTACGGGCTGGCTGGATTGCAACCCTTGAAATTCTCTTGGTAAGCAGCAACAACGAACTACCGGTTTTTCGCGAAAACCCACAAAAGAAAACTCAAACTAAAAATGTACTTGGACCCAAAAATAAAGCGAAAAATAAACGATTGCCCGAAAAACGCCCGGATTTAAGATATTCACTCTTTTGAGTGACCACTTTTCCTACAAATTTTAAAACGCGGTTTGGGAACCACTGATAACTTCTTGAAGCCACAGGTGAGTTCCTCATTTCCTGATCCCTCCGCGAAAATTCAGTTTCTATAAAAAATTCTGGTCCCTTCCTCAATGTCCTAAATTTGATTCCTGCTGAGTTAGCATTGGGAAATATTACAACGTTTAGCCTTCCGAGTTTCAATGAATTTAATTGTAACGGGTGTCTCAAATAAAGATTTAAAGTTTTAGTCTAATAAATTTTCTTCAAAATCCATTGCTCATTACATAACTATACTGTGTTTGAAACTGCAACATAGCACATTCTTTATGGCAAAGGTCTTTATACAGGGTTGTTCAAAGCTGACAAAAAGGTAATTGTTGATACCTTCTTATCTGAATTTTCACTAGATTTTAGTATGATCACCAAGAAAAACCACGAATACAATACATCATAAAAAAGCAAACCCTAAAGGATTATCCAATAATTCTATACCTCAGGACCACAAAATTACTTTAATATAAAAAATAGTAAACTGGTAAACAAATAATGCTAAATATTTTATTTTAGAAATTTTCCGCCACTGATTTATGATGTTTTTCATTGGGGTTTATCTCCTGGGTCATAAAAATGTATTAAGTTGTCCAAACTCTTTTCTAGGCTCCTTTTATTAGATTTTCTGATAGATGGTAACACATTTTAAGTGTTAATTTTCTGGGTTTCGTAATTACTGTAACTTTTTCTTAAAATAGCCACATTTTATCCCAAAATTTATAAAAATATTTTTTTTGTCGATTTTTCACTGCGCCAACCGTTTTTTCTACCTTAATGTAGTTATAAAAATGAAATAAATAATTTATTATTCTCAAATTGTATTTGTCACAAAAATACATTTATAAAAATTTGTTTGAATAATAAAAATCCTTAAACTTATATTCTACTTCGTTCAATGTTTTCTTTATTTTCTATTACAAATAATTCTTCATAATCTGAAAGAGATACATGTCGTTTAAAAATTTTCCTAAAAGCAGTTTTGAACTGTTTGTTGTTTTTCCATAATTTACATATCACTATTATTGAACAGGTATATGCTAAATATTCAGGCAAAAACGCCAAATACCAAAGAACTATCTCAACATTACGATTTTTTAAAATATTTATCAAATTATAGCAAACAAATAATGGTAACCATGCTAAGAGAACAGCAATTGAAATATTTAACGCGTATGCTTTAGTTTTGACAAACCTTCCATCTCTATTGTTTATTCCTAAATACAAAAGTAATATTACAATTAAGAGGTAATATGTAGTTAAAAAATAAAAGTTAAAACCATTTTTTAATCCCTCTTTAAAGCATATGCTGGCAGTTATGGCATAAATCATGGTATGCAGAAAATAGAAAAACCCAAAGACGTAAAGGTATCGCTTCTCATATTTTTCGAACCATCTAGGTCTACGTTGTTCAATTACAACATCTAATCCAAACCCTGCAATAAAAGTTAGCAGTAAAGCCATACCAAAATTTTCTATTCTTGACCAAGTACAGTACCAGCTTACATCTAATCCTGTTTCATAAAAAATATCCAAAATTATATAAAACAAAGGTGTAGAAACAATATACAAAATATGAAATATTGCAAAATTCACCAGAAAAAAGTTCGTTCTGTTTTTCAGTCTTCTGTACCTCAGGATGACGAATATTAGTAACAGATCAGCTAAAACGGATAAAGCACATAATGGTATACTAAGGTAATCTGTTGTTAACGCTAAATATTCCAGCCAGTCTCTATCTTGATTTGCTTTTTCTAAATGCGGATCATCTTCCCAAGGCGAATGTTCACTCATTGTTTCCTATGACCTAAAATAAAATAGAAATGTATAAGTAACTACCATGTTTCACTGATGGTTAATAAATATTTTGCAGATCTAATAATCGATTAGAAGGCAACGATGGCAGCATGGGGGGGGGGCAATTGCCACTCCCCCAAGTCCGGCAGTAAGATGATATTTCTCATATCTGCGTAAACCAAATTTTATCCAAAAAAACTAACTTTGTACCCCAAAAATGGCCCAAACATTTTTTTTCGGTAATTTTGGCATTGCCAATCGTTTCTTGTACAAAATTCATTCTGCGTAAACTAAATTTTAATTTTTTTGATTTTTTTTTTGTAGATTTTAGGTCCATTTATATCCTAAAACTCACGTTTTTCCTCAAAAATGGTCCAAACATTTTTTTTCGGTAATTTTGACATTGCCAATCGTTTCTTATACCAAATTCATTCGGCGTAAACTAAATTTTAATTTTTTTGATTTTTTTCTGGAGATTCTAGGTCCATTTATATCTCAAAAAACTCACTTTTTCCCTCAAAAATGGCCAAAATTTATTTTTCGGTAATTTTGACCTTGCCAATCGTTTCTTATACAAAATTCATTCTGCATAAACCATATTTTAATTTTTTTGAATTTTTTTGTAGATTCTAGGTGCATTTATATCCCAAAAAACTCATTTTTTTCCTCGAAAAATGGCCCAAACATTTTTTTCGGTAATTTTGATATTGCCAATGGTTTCTTATGCAAAATTCATTCTGCGTAAACCAAATTTTAATTTTTTTGATTTTTTTTTTAGATTCTAGGTCCATTTGTATCCTAAAAAACTCACTTTTTACCTCAAAAATTGTCCAAACACTTTTTTTCGGTAATTTTGATATTGCCAATCGTTTCTTATACAAAATTCATTCTGCGTAAACCAAATTTTAATTTTTTTGTGTAGATTCTAGGTCCATTTATACAAACCCAAAATATTAAACTTTTATAGATATATAACCCTAGCAGCCGACGACGTCCCCCCCCCCCTCAAATCTCTGGGCTGTCAGAAGGTCCAACTCATGAAGCCGAAAGGCAATAACCGCGTCTTGGATTATTGAATGGAATAGATTAAATTCCAAACTTGTTTATTTTGCAACAATTAATTATAGATTAATTATGAGGAGCTAAAACATTTGTTTAGGTGGAGCTGTTAGTTCATATTAAGCTTCACCTCAGAGCTCTATAAACTAAATAAGTTTTAAAATACGATTCCAATATTAAATGTTTGGTCCCTAAAATGGATTTTTTATTTATTTTTAAATTTTTTTGAACAATTCTGAATTCTGAATATTTGAAATTTGTAATTAATGAAAGAACATATTAGTAAATTTATGTATGCCTAGGCAAATCGTATCTTTAATTTTTTTCAACTTATTAATTATTTAATTCAAAAACCACATCATTTTGATCCTCTTTTTCAAAAATACTCACATTTTCCTGCAACATCCAGAATAAGTTTTTTTAAAACCCCAATTATTTTCCTTCTATCAAATTTTTACTATGGTTTCCCGTCTGTGCCTAATTTGAAGATTCCCAGATCTGTTTTTTGCATTTTTGAGCCCTTTTTAATTTTTAATCTTTTTAATTTGTCATTAATGAAAGAATATTAACAAATTTCCACCCAAAAAACACGATATTTACATTATTTTTTGTTTTGAGGTAATTTAACGTCAGTTTGGGATTCTTATTTTAAAAATACTTACAAATTATTTTTCGTCGTTTTTGACTCCGTTAATCGTTTATTCTATTGCCCTAATTGCCCCCAATTTCAACATTGTACGATTTTGATTGTAGATTTTTTATTCATTTTGTACTCTTCTAAATTTTGAATTATTCAAATTTGTAATTAATAAACGAATATTAACAAATTAATATATGCACGCTCAATTTGAGCCAAAAATGCGATTTTATTATTAATTTTTTGTTTTTAGGTCATTTACCGTCAATTTTACACTCTTCTTTTCATAATACTCACTTTTTTCCGCTTACATTGATAAAAAAAATAGTTTTTTATTGATTTTTACCACCAATCGCTTATTCTATTGCCTTAATTTTCGCTTTGTGTCCAACTTCAATACTCTGCGATTTTTTTGTAATTAATGATAAAATATTTTGAAATGCATCTACATCTATATTATTTTTCCTCCATCAGCTTTTCTACCTCGCGTTTGTTGCGAATTCAAGCACTTTATGATTTTTAATCTTTTTTCTATTGAATTTTCAATTTTGTTTGTAATTATCTGATGATTATTAGAAAATTTATGTATTTTGTACGAAAAACACAATTCTGTAAGAATAATATATTTATCCCCCACTTGGCAAAATGACCCTTCCCCCTTTAATTTACGTACTGTGATCTTATGAACTGTGAACTAGGTAGTGTTTCTAAATTTTGTTAAAATAGTTTTTAAAATGAATCTATTTTATCCTAAAAGGTAAACTTTAACACTCATTAATTGGAAATGTTTCAAACGAATTTATTACCGAATCAATTATAGTATTTATTTAATTATAACACCAATCCAATTCAAAATAATATTTACAAGTTGGTACTTACTGAAATGTAGCACAAAACCACGAGTGTTATTGTGAATAGTCTCGATTCGTCACAGGCTTTAAACAATTTAATGACCACTTCGAAACCTACACAGTTCAAATTGATGTACATAAAAAGGTATTTAAGAAAATTACCAGAATGCTCTTTAATTTCATTATTTGCCAACTATATTCCTGTTAAGAGTTAATCAGTATTTAGATCATTTCCAAAATTACTTTTTGCGTACAGGATTTCATTCGTGGTCAAGGCCTCAGGAAAAAAGATTTAATAAAGTGCCATTGTTGTAGATGTTTCTAGGATTTTTCCAATTTATTACAAGAATAAAGATCCCACAATATAAATTGTATGTACATAAAAAGTCTATAAGTAGTGGTAATTTTTGATGGCATATCAATTGGAAATTTCCGAGAAAAAGTGTTTGATTATTCAGTTGCATAATAAGAAAAGTATTTGTTGATTTTTACTTCTTCTCTTTTACTCATAATTTTTTTATTTTTTACAATATTATGGAAAAAATTCTATACAAATTACTAAAAGGCTCTAGACCAATAAAAACTTGGTAGAAAGTTTCAATTTGCTAAAAGTATTTGTTAAAAGATCCTTTTGTAACAAAAACAAACAAACAAAACTTTTATTTAGAAGACCTATTGCCTTAACGTTGATCCTAACGCAATATGTGTGTATCCTAATAACCAAAATAACAAAAAATATTTAACTTACCTTAATGGCCTAAAAATAATTAAAATAGGATCAAAAAATATAAGATTTGTCTTTTAATACACAACCACGACTTACTTCTAATGAAAACAAATTTAACGGTTTCATATAAATTATTTTCTACTATCGTTAATGTGGTAGTTCCTTTCTAAAAGCTTCCTCATAGTATCGATGATATACAGTTTTATTTTTAAAAATTGCCTCTTTTCATTTCGTACCTCGATGTGGGTGTTAAAGAAAACATTTCAACATCTTTCTTATATTATGGTGGTGGGG
Source organism: Crepidodera aurea (assembly GCA_949320105.2). NCBI lineage: Eukaryota > Metazoa > Arthropoda > Insecta > Coleoptera > Chrysomelidae > Crepidodera > Crepidodera aurea. The sequence goes on along the minus strand of OX439472.1, from coordinate 58,598,302 downwards.
AAACAGGGAAGTTTCAGAGATTACAAAATTTTGGAGGAAGGTTGTAAAAAAATAAAATAAAATAAAAAGCCAGTTGAGTTAAAAAAGAAAAATGAATTATGGAGAGGAAATATAGGGTTGATGGAGCCGGATAGTTAAAATAATTGCATATAAGGCCAAGTGGAGAATTAAAAGATTTGAATATAGAATAGAATAAATGCGAGCAGAAGAGTTGGAGTAGAGACCAGCAGGAGATTGAATGAGAGAAAGTGGAAGGTGTGGAGCAAGTTAAGCATAAGAGGTTGAGTAGACACTAGTAGAGGAGGTTGAGTAAGAGCAAATAGAAGAGGTTAAATAGGGAGGAGTATAAAAGGTGGAGTGGATATTGGGAGAAGAGGTTAGAGACACGGGCAGAAGTTGTTTTTTTTTAATTGTATGAAGATTGAAAGGTGGGGTACAAAAGTTATACATAAGTAAGTAAATCTCAACAACCCTATTTCACTATCTATTATAGTTTTTTTTGCTGTTGGTTAAATTGTGGTTTGTTTATTTTTGATGGTTTAATAGATTTTATAATTTTGTTTAATAAAGTATTTGTGTTTTCATTTTAGACTTTTTGCATTTGCACGGACCCAAGAAAAATAATGTCTTATTAAAATTACTACGTTGAATTTGAAAGCCAATAAAAATAATAAAATTTGGTCTTGAGGACAATATTTCTACAGGTATTACATATACATATATTTTTATATTAGTACAGATATAAAATCATCCAAATCAAATCTGTAAATTTATATTTCTAATTTTTTTCAAATTATGTTTATTCTTGTAAAGATAAATAAAACATTTTTAAACTAACTTATAACACTTTATTTATACATTAAGTATATTACTTCTATCAGATGTAACATAATCTTCATCATCATCTTCTGAATTATAATCGGTCTTTTTGAGGTTCCACAAATTTTTTCTTGAAATAGCTTTCCTGAAATCTTTATTATACTTTCTCAAAATTGCCACCAAAGCAATCGGTGTACTATACGCAAACCATTCCGGCAAGTCCATTGTAAATATAACTATAGTTTACAGGGTGTACGAACCATATGTCCAATTAATCAGTTGGTCATAAATATATAGTGGTACCCAAAAGTAAACTAATATACTCGCTAGTGTTAAAATGTAATTGTTTTCATTGTTTAGATGTTTGTTCCTATACTGCAAATAATTACAAGCAGTTGTAAATATTAATATTAAAAAATAAATCAATTTAAAAGTTACGAGGTCTGAAATTTGCCACAAATTATTAAACGTTAAGGTGACTTCTATACTGCATAAAATAAATCCGATTAAATACAAAATAATGATTAAATAATTGTAGATGAATTTAACTTTCTGTTTTAAATTAGGGTTATGAACTGTACATAACCATTCAAATCCAATACCAAAAGCAAATAAAAAAATTTGCCACATAGTAAATTTTTCAACTACATAGGTGAACTCGTATACAAATATAGGCTTGATATTGATTAATCTTGTTATAATAAAAAATTGAAATAAAAGAGAATGTAATATTATAAAACAGAAATGGTTTATGGCGTATTGAACAATTAATTGATTTTGCTTGTTTGTTTTCAACTTTGAATTTTTCAAAATTATTTCGATTAAATATATCTCGGTTATTACAACTAACAGACAAAGTAATATTTTAATAATTGAAGTGAACTCGTTCAGATAACCCAAGGTTTCGTAGGTCGATTTCATTTGGCCGTAAAAACTGCTGATATTTACTTCTCTCAGTGGGTCATCTTCAATTAGTTGTATAGACATCGGAGCAGAAGTCATTTTGGACTCTGAAATGTAATAGTTAAAATATTATAAATTAAAAGCTTTACGAAATTTAAAAAAAAAAGAAAAATGTGTATGTAATTGAAGTACTAATGTAAATAATTCCACGTGGCGCATTTTTATTTCAAGATTCATTATGGTTTTAAAACGCGGAATTCAGCCTTTGGACCCAGTTGTCAAAGATTTTGACCTGTCAAATGCGATACAGCTGAAACTAGGCTCTTTAAAGGTACTTCAAAGAATGGAAATTGAAAATTTCGAAAAATTGGTTTTTTCTTTATATTTCGAAAAAAAAAAATCGAAAAAGTAATAGCACCTCGTTAAAGAACGGAAAATTTTACTAAAAATTATATTTTTGTGCCGCCACTTTAGAAAATGCGTTTTTCCGATCATTTTTTAGCTCGGAAAGTGCGTCGTTGTCGGTCTAGATCGGAAAATGGACTTAACTACTCGGTAAAGTGACATAAGTGCTCGGCAAAGTACCTACTTTCCCGAGCTCTTATGTCAAAATTTTCATTAAAGACAAAATACCAGCGTCTAGCCAGAGAGAATTTTCGAAGGGTATGTTAAATATCACAGTTGCCATGACAATACCGTAGCCATCTGTCAGTAGGTGTTTTTGACGTTTTGATGCACTTTGTGTATTACTACAAGTTTCTAGATCGTTTACAGATGAGTAGCGATGAAAGTGACGTAGAAAACATTCCATTCGAAATTAAAGAAGCGGCAGCTGCCGCCACTAATGCATTATTACCAACAAAATTCAAGGAAAGGTATGAATTTTTGACTATTGAGCAATAAATATTCTGTTCCTATATTATTGTTAAATTATTGGTGGATGCACGAAAATATTGTACGCGCCACACTCGAAAAGAGTATTTACAGGGCTCACATGCTTTCAGGGCGACGCCGAAGCTTGACACGTAAATAACTATATAAGTTATTTAAAAAAAAAATTGTATTACTATAAAAAATCATTAAAAATAAGAAAGCGAATTCGAAAACCCTACGCGTGTCAAGCCGCTGAATACAAATATTCAAGCGAGGCGTTCGGGAAAAAACTAAAGTATCTTTGCCTAAAATGTACATAAAAAATAAGAAAGCATTTTAAAGAGGAGACTCTAAGTTTTCTCAGGAAGCCATTAGTTTTTAATTTTTTTAAGTTTTATCAATTATGCATAATTATTCATTTGGTCAGAACTTAGTATATCTTTTCCATTTTTGACATTCAGATTACAATTCTCACGAATAATGTACTGAGATATTGAGAGATATGAAAATCCAGATTCGGCTTTAGGAAAAATTGAAACATATTAAAAATATCAAAACAACACCCTGTATAACATAATTTTAATATTTCCATTTTAGATTTGAATAGAGTGGAAAAAACTGAATTGAAACAAGTTGTTGTTTTTATCCCGCCACCGATTCGAATTGGAAAATTTTGAAAGTGAAAGTAAATTTTAATTTAATTTAGATAAAACATATTATGAAACCCATTTTTTCTTTAACAATTTTAAAAATTCACTACACATCATTTACCTATTTCTTGTTTATTTGGCTTAAAATAATTTTACACTGTACTGGTGTACCTGTAGGCCCGTATTTAGGAGAAAATATTCAATTAGGTATTTATTTTTTAAACGCCCAGTATAAAGTAAAGCGGGACAATAAACGCTTATAGTAACTAATAAACATTTATTAATAATCAACAAAATTGCTCAAAATGTCAACTATGTTGTTTTATCCACCTTCTTGCACGTTTAAATGCCCCTTACTGATTTTCTTATAATAAATGGATTGTTTCTCAATTCCTCGCAGATTTCCTCAATTCTTTGAAGCAGTTTTTCTGTATTGTTTATTTATTTAGAATACACCTTGGATTTCAGATATCCTTATACAGCATAATCCACTGTGCTAAAATAAAATTATACGAGGCGATCGAAAAGTAATCAATTTAATATTTTGTTTAAAGTACGGATCTGCAATATTACTTAAAATGGTGTTAAAACGGACAAATAATAAAAATATGAATAATATAGGACTGTCTAAATATCGAAAATAAATCCATTTTGAATAATAACAAAAATAATTTCTCTTTTTTTTCTCTAAAATTTTACTTTCAGTTTCAAAACAAGATTTTTTGTAGGGGTAGAAAGTGTCACTCGAACTACAATTTTAAAATATTTTGATGTATACAGGGTGGCTAATTTTTGTGGAATGAAAATTAATTTGGTTTTTTTAAAATGAAACACCCTGTATACGATTATTTCTGATTTTTGTATTTGTAAATCCGACGCGGCGTTGACAAGTTATTCCTATTTTACGCAGATTTAATGAAAAAACAGCACTACAGAAATATTAGCACAAAAACCACATTTTTTTAAAAATTTCTTGCTAATAGGGTCTATCGTCAAAGATACCCAGAAAGAAGTCATCCACAAAAGGATACTTTTGAGAATTTAAATAATAGATTTGATAGAACAGGAAACGTCAAGTATGAAAAACATTCACGTGAAACTACTGCTGTTACTATTGACAACGAATATAAGGTAATGATCAGTATAGTTGAAGATCCCAATATAAACACAAGGGAATTAAGCAATCAGTTAGATATTTCCAATACCACAATTAGACGCATAATAAAAAATATTAAATATCACCCCTATCATATCCAGCTTCACCAAGAATTGTTACCACGTGATTTCGCGCGTAGAGTGGAATACTGTAGATGGTTAATAAACAAGATAAATACAGAGCGTAACTTTTTAAACAAAGTTTTATTCTCCGACGAAGCCACGTTTCATAAGAACGGTTGTGTAAATAGACACAACTTCCATTATTATTCGGACCACAATGAACATTTATTTAGAACCACATCACAGTATCGATGGTCTTTGAATGTGTGGGCGGGAATAATAGGTGATTATGTAATTGGTCCCTATTTCTTTGATGGGACTGTAAATGGAGCTATATTTTTAGATTTTTTAGAACATGATTTTCGCAACTTATTGCAAAATGTGCCTCAAAATTATCGCAACGGAATGTGGTTTCAATTAGATGGTGCCACACCACATTACCTATTAGATGTTCGCAATTGGTTAAATAGGGAATTTCAGGATCGTTGGATAGGAAGGGGAGGACCTATAAATTGGCCTACTAGATCGCCTTGCCTACACCTTGCGATTTTTTCTTGTGGGGTTTTATTAAAAATATTGTTTACAAAAGAAAATATGAAAGAAATAATTACTGCAGCATTTAGACAGGTGATCCCTGCAATGCTAAGAGATGTGCGTAAATCAATGAAAAAAAGGGCAAGAAAATGTATAAATGAAAATGGAAGACATTTTGAACACCTACTATAAATTTTAACTTTCACTATTGTAGTTTTCTTACGATTATTTTTTTCATCTGTCAAAACAGTCAGATTTTGTGGTTTCAGCCAATAAGAGCTCAGGATCCTAACCAATCATTGTGTTTTATACTGATAAAACCGCTTCGTCGTTTTTGTTTTTTGATTAAACTGTGTTTACCTTTTTTGAGATGTCAAATGTAAACATTTATCAATTATTATTATACTAAAATGTATTTCAAATCTATGTTAATAACCAAATTTCAAAATGTATTTGTAAACTAACCTGTTTTTATTAGTTTATTTCAAAACGCCTTTAACATTTTTACATACCTCACTTCAACACTAAACTTAAAATTAATTAAATTAAGAAAGACTTCATTTCATTCTTCTTCTTCGCTTTTATTTATTTATTTTATTTTCGCGGGGTAGCCAGTCAAAAAATCGCCTTGGTGGCCCTGTATGTAAAACTATAACAGCTCAGGTTTCAATTTAAATTGGTAAAGAAAATTTTCAATATTTGTGTGTAAAGTGTCTTTTGCATAAATGACTATGTTCTCTGTTTTTAATACAAAATGATTCAAAAAATAATCCTTTCAAATACGACTCGTCCTCTGAAATTTTATAGATTAAATTTTTGATCTTCATACTCAAACGCCTTTATTTTAGGCAAAACCACTCAAACAAACTGATTTTATCAATCAGTTTGTTTTTTCCAAATAAAGCTGTTTTCGTAAAAACCAAAAATTTAATCGATAAAATTTGGAGGACTCGTGGTATCACCTTTGATTAAACTTTGTAAAATTTTGTACTTATTAAAAATTGTGTAAAATATGTTGTTTGTCACTTAACGTCAATTATTAAAGTAAATAGTAAAGTTAGATGTGCAAAACCCTATATTTTTTTAATGCTAATATTTCTGTAGTGCTGTTTTTTCATTAAATCTGCGTAAAATAGAAATAACTTGTCAACGCCGCGTCGGATTTACAAATACAAAAAACTACCGTAAATCTAATATTAAGTAGAATCAGAAGACATAATCGTATACAGGGTGTTCAATTTAAAAAACCAAATTAATTTTCATTACACAAAAATTAGCCACCCTGTATACATCAAAATATTTTAAAATTGTAGTCCGAGTGACACTGTCTACCCCTACAAAAAATCTTGTTGATATCTCTTTTAGTTTCGGTGCTAGAGATCGAGTGGAAATAATTGGCGCACCCTGTATATGGGTTATTTAGAACCGCCTTTGTGACTTCTACCTACCTTTAAAATGTTTCCGTTTACCAACGGGACACCCTGTATAAATAAATAGGCACTATAAGGAATGTTTGTTGTGTATTGCCTACTAGCTCTCTGTATAATATTGACGATTTTTTAGCTACCGTTTTATTATTAATATTGTGCATACTTTTTCTCTATATGTATTTGGAAAATTTCGATCCCTTTTATAACATATCCATTAACAATGTAAATGTAAAATATTAAATAAATCTGAATAAACGTAAATAATTTACCAATATTCTTTTCTAAAAATTTCTAAAGATGGAACCATTACTATTTTTCAATTAGGACTTACCTAATTAATTATTTTTGAATAAATAATAAAACACTACGAAACGATTATTTAAGTAATATTAAAATTAAATTTAACTTTGGTTGATACATCATCAATGTTTTATGAAAGAGCTCATGTTTCAGATTATGACTTTTATATCTGCATTATTTATAATTGGTTTTAAATTTACTAGTACAGTGATATATCGATCATTTTTAAAAGTGAATAAATTATTTATGTTTTGGTTTTAAAGTCACTTTTAGCTGAAATATAAAAAAACAAATGAATACCCTTTTTTGGTTATGTTTACTTAGAAGTATTTAAGCCTCCAACGAGAACCTTCGAATGGTCAGATCTTTTGTTCTCCAACTCTCTTTTGATCTCTTCTAATATCATGCTACAGCTCAGTTCGCAGAAAGGAGTTGTTTCCATCTTCTCTTTCGGTTTCTCTTTTTTCCTTTTTCTAAGAATTATTCAAATTTGCAATTAATAAACTAATATGAACAAATTAATATACGCACGCGTAATTTTTTGTTTTTAGGTCATTTACCGTTTCAGAAAAAATAGTATTTCATTAATTTTTACCACCAATTGCTTATTATATTGCCTCAATTGCCCATCTGTGCCCAATTTCAATATTTTGCGATTTTTATGGTAGATTTTTTTGTAATTATTAATAGAATAATGTATCTAATATCTGGACCTACAAAATTTTTTGATTCTATCATGCATTTTGTATAACGATAAGAAACATTTCTTCGCCAAAACGATATTTGCCCGAAAATTTATTAAATTTAACAACCGAGTTTCAATATTAAAGTCTAGCATAGACATACGAATATTTAACTCGGAAAAAGATCATTAAAACCAAAACTATTACACATATTTGGACATGGACCTGAAAAGGACGTCCAATGGATGTCTAGTGGACATACAATAGATAACCATTAATGGACATCCAATGGATACCCTTTTCCGGTTCATGTTCTTATGGATCAATTATGGACCTCTGATGGACCAATTAACTTCGAAATAAATTTAACCAATTGGTAGCATTGTTACTGTTGGCATTCCTGGAAATAATTTCAACTTGACAGGTTATTTATTTGGTTCAAAGTTCTAATGGATTTAGAATTTATTCAATATTCAGTTCCATTTTCCATTGTTAATAAATTCTTCAAAAAAGAAAAGAAATTTGTGTTTTGATCGCCAGGTAAGAATGGAGAAAAACGTCGTACGAAAGAAGAACTTAAACAAAGTCTATAAGAGAACTCGAAGAGAGAAACTTATCTTCTACTTCGCACAATTCCTTCCTTCAAGTTCTGCTTTTGTTTCACCACCTGCTTCGAGTATCAGTCTGATCCCAATATATAATAATAGTAATTCTGGGGAAAGTAGTAAAGATTGTGTTTAACATACAAACCTTGCTCGTTTAATAGTATTTGATATAAAAGTTTGAGAGAAATGTCAGTCAGTTACAATTTAATGACAACTTCGAAACCTACACAGTTCAAATTGATATGCATAAAAAGGTATTTAAGAAAATTCCCAGAATGCTCTTTAATTTCATTATTTGCCAACTATATTCCTGTTAAGAGTTAATCAGTATTTAGATCATTTCCAAAATTACGTTTTGCGTAAAGGATTTCATTCATGGTCAAGGCCTCAGGAAAAAAGATTTTTTAAAGTTCCCTTGTAAGAAAGGACAGGCATCAACTCAGCACTTTATTACCCTCAGGTAAACTATTGCACCCCTCGTAGATGCATCAATTCAGCACTTAATGACTTAATACTTACCCCTTTAATTCTTGTTAATTTGAATCCGAGTTGTTGGAAAATGTTTGGGAATTTTGGGATTATGAATGAAAAGTTGCATTTCCGAAAATATAATTATAAAGGAATTACGACGAATGGTTTGTACAAAATTTGTAACAGTTATCAGTTAAAGTCTTAGGTGTCAAAAGTAATATCCCAAACAAAGTTTAGACGTAATGGAATTAGTAACAAGTTTTGTTTTAAGTGAATGTGGTCAACAAATGTTTGTTATAAATGACTTTAAGTTTAGGAAAAGGAAATGTTTAAAAGATGGTGCCATTTATTGGATTTGTTGTACGTCAGGTTGTAAAGCAAAATGCCATACAAAGGGTAAGTTACTTTTTTTGTAAAATTTCTATCTTTGTAAAAACACTTGTTGAATTTCAGTGTTTAGTATATATTAAAATACAAAGTATTAATACGCCTGTTAGGATAATAACAAGAAAAGTTAGAGAAGCAGAAACAAATAAAAAAAATTTAGAATTAAATAATGGTGAAATTACAGAATTTGAATATGTGAAATTAATCGCAAATAGATACAAATTATAATCAATCTATTTTAAGTTTATATTGATATTTCTTTTGTATATAAGTTTAATATATGTTATGTAAATCAAAATTTTATTTTATTTAATTTCCTTCAAAATATTTATATAAAAACATTAGTTGCAAATGCACTCTTACAAATAAAATCAATTTTAACTAACTTATCATTATTAGGATTAAAGGATTAAGAAGATTTATTAAACCAGGTAAAAGTGCTCAGTTGAAGTATCTAATTTTATTGCCTTGAAGGGACGGTGCTCAGTTGAAGTCTACCCGTAAGAAAATCGTTTCTTCGACAAAAGTACCCAATAATCTAAATTTACAAGAATTTTTATTTTTTACAATTTTATGGAAAACATCTATACAAATTACCAAAAGGCTCTAGACCAATTAAAACTTCGTAGAAAGTTTCAATTTGCTAAATATATTTGTTAAAAGATACTTCAGGAACAAAAAGAAACAAAACTTTTATTTGGAAGAGATATTCCCTTAACGTTGATCCTAACGCAATATGTGTGTTTGGGAGAGTAAATATCATTAAACGAACAGAATTTCTAATACATCAAAACAGTGAAAAATATTTAGGTACCTTAACTTAATGGTCTAAAAACAATTAAAACAGATCAAAAATATAAGGTGTGTCTTTTAATACACAACCACGGCTTACTTCTACTGAAAATTTAAAGACTTAATGTAAATTATTTTCACGTCTACCATAGTCAATGTGATAGTTCTTTTCTAAATGCTTCCTCATAGTATCGATGATATATATAGTTTAATTTTTAAAAATTGTCTCTTTTCATTTCGTACCTCGATTTGGGTGTTCATGAAAATATTCCAACTCTTTTTACATATCACTTCTAAATTTTAAACTCCTACTGTATGTTCTTTTCAAAATTGTGGTGATATAAAGAAAACTTTGTCAAATCCTTCAAAATTAAAATTTCGAATTTGACACCTCCCCAATCAGTGCAATTAATCAAATTGGGTCTTCAAGAAAACATTTCAACATCTTTCCTATATATCACTCTTAAAATTTAAACTTCTAGATTATGTCGTTTTAACATGGTGAATTATTACATACTACCTTGAACTTGAAAGCCAATAAAAATAATAAAATTTGGTCTTGAAGGCAATATTTCTCCAGGTATTACTTATACATATGAAATGAAGCTAAAAACTTAGGCATTATCATAGACAGAGACTTAAGATTCGAAAAACATGTTAAGTAATTGATTCGTCGTGCGTATAGCTCACTGAAATTAACTTACGGAAATAGGCATTTATTTCCTCGAAACATCAAAACAAAACTATGTGAAGCATTATTCTATCGCATTTCAACTTCGCCGACTCCGTATATGGTCCGAACTTAACAACTGTATACAGGGTGAGTCACGAGGAACTTTACATACTTCTACCATAAGTAGAGGCACCTTAAGGGATTACCAAATGACCATTAAAAAATGTCTTCTGTTTTTCTTTAGAGCGATTTATGGATTTGGACGAAAATAATGTTTGGTCATATCTTTTCAATGATTAAGTCGATTGGTCTCATTTTTTGGTAAAAGTGTGTATTGATGTCTAGCAATTAACTGACATATTCAGAACTAAAAAATTCCAGGGCCGGCTTCGTGAAAATTTGTTGAATTGCTATAATTGCAATAATTCACCCTGTACATGATTTCTCTAAAATGTGATATGATTTCTCTAGAGGACATAAATAGACAGTTGAACCTGGATTTTTAATTAAAGATTCATTTTAAAGTCAAATTGAAAATTGGCGATAATGAAATATCTTACTGTATAATAATGTTTAGTAATTATAAAGAAATCTTTAAAATAAACAATAACGACACACACTGTATTCTAGTGTAGTAAATACCATAATTTGAATCAATTTACAGGGCCGGATTTAAAAATCTGGCATATCTGGTTCATGTCAAAAATTCACCCTTTATGTAACTTTTTCCACCCGAAATGGACTGAAATTAGATTGAAAATGTTTGCATTAACCTAGTTTTGTCATTTGTTTCAGCGAAAATCATGTGTAATTATTTTAATCGGAATGAAATTAACAACTCCAAGAAATGTTTATTCATAAATTAATTAATAAAATAAATAACAATAACCAAAAACGAAACAGTTTTAACAATGCGGAACAAAGTAAAAACAATTTAATAAACATTATGAAATCCATTTGCCTCAATACACTTTTCTTAGAGAATATTTAAATGGGTAATGGACTTTCTTCGTACGTATGGGCTGAAGAAAATCCTCATGCGATTCGAGAATATCGCTCGCACCAAAGATTCTCTGTAAATGTCTGGATCGGGGTCATCAACACTCATTTAATAGGACCCCCTTTTTTTGATGGTACACTAACAGGGCATGTTTATCTAAATTTTTTGTAGAATATCTTACCCAATCTACTTGCTAATGATCTACTTTCAGCGTGATGGTCATTTTTCCGTTGCTGTACGCCAACATTTAGATACCATTTAGGGAAACCGATGGATAGGACGAGGAGGTCCTATTTCATGGGCACCAAGATCCCCAGACTATAATCCAGTTGACTATCACATTTGGGGGCATTTAAAAGAGCTGGTCTACGCAGAAAATATAAATACGCGGCAACAGCTCATTGATAGAATTATTCGCTGTTGCAATATTATCCGAAATAACCCATTGACAATAAGAAAGTCCATTACACATTTAAACATTCGCCAAGAAAAGTGTATTGAGGCAAAATGCATTTTCAACATCTTTTAAAATCGTAATGTTTATTAAATTGTTTTTTACTTTGTTCCGCATTCTTAAAACTGTTTCGTTTTTGGTTATTGTTATTTATTTTATTTCTTAATTTATGAATAAACATTTCTTGGAGTTGTTAATTTCATTCTGATTAAAATAATTACATATAATTTTCGCTGAAACAAATGACAATACTAGGTTAATGCAAACATTTTCAATCTAATTTCAGTCCATTTCGGGTGGAAAAAGTTACATACAGGGTGAATTTTTGACATGAACCAGATATGCCAGGTTTTTAAATTCGGCCCTGTAAATTGATTCAAATTCTGGTATTTACTACACTAGAATACAGTGTGTGTCGTTATTGTTTATTTTAAAGATTTCTTTATAATTACTAAACATTATTATAAAGTAAGATATTTCATTATCGCCAATTTTCAATTTGACTTTAAAATTAATCTTTAATTAAAAATCCAGGTTTAACTGTCTATTTATGTCCTCTAGAGAAATCATATCACATTTTAGAGAAATCATGTACAGGGTGAATTATTGCAATTATAGCAATTCAACAAATTTTCGCGAAGCCGGCCCTGGAATTTTTTAGTTCTGAATATGTCAATTAGTTGCTAGACATCAATACACACTTTTACCAAAAAATGAAACAAATCGACTTAGTCATTGAAAAGATATGACCAAACATTATTTTGGTCCAAATCCATAAATCGCTCTGTACATTATTAAAGAAAAACAGAAGACATTTTTTAATGGTCATTTGGTAATCCCCTAAGGTGCCTCTGCTTATGGTAGAAGTATGTAAAGTTCCTCGTGACTCACCCTGTATAAAAATAAAATTCAAAAAGTGCAGAATTCCTGTTTAAGGCTTATTTACGGAGTCAGAAGAAATCAGACAGTATCACATAAATTAATACAGATTGGATGGTTAAGTATGCAAAATAGAAGAATTCATCATGCAGTAACCTTATGCTAAAAATTTGTTTTATTTAAAATTCCTTCATATTTGCACCGCAAGATATCTTTCAGGACAGACGTACATAACTTAAATGTACGAATTAAAGGTTTATTATCCACACCTAAATTCAAAACTGAAATATTTAGGCGATCCTTTACTTACCAAATTGATCAGTTATATGTTTATAACTGATAAAGAACCTCAGCATCAATTGCTTCAGGTCTGAATATAAAAATGAACTATTCAAAACACAAGTCTAGATATGCCTCCACCTCTGTGCTCAAAAAAAACTAATAAGTATAAAGATAATCATTCCTTCCCTCTCATTCTCTATCGTCATTCAGAATGTTCTCCTTGGCACACTGTATTAGCACAGTACATACAGTAGTGTCACTTAGCGTCGGCACCTTTGATATTGGTGTCCAGCAGTTTCATTTTTTATATTCGCACTGGTATTGACACTACTGACAGTAATGACATTTCTCCCCGCCACGATCCCTAACAAACAAAACCAGAATTTGATGAAATAAGAGACTACTTTATGAAATGTTTATAACACTTCTAATATATTATACAGTAGATTGGATGAAACTTTTTAAATCCGACAACTATGGAAGGAGTGCCTGTCGTTCTTAAACTCGTCGTTTGCGCATAGCCAGGAGTCGCAACTCCTGGCTATGCAAATTGAAAAATTACAACCAGAAATTGGCCGAAGTGGAATTACTGTATGTACTGTGGTATTAGGGTTAAGTGGAAGAACATTTTCGTAGTGAAGCTACTGTTTCTCTACAGAAAATGAACTTCGCCCTTTATTTTTCAGAAATCTTTCTTTTTCCTTAACAACTAAAAATTAAATATTTATATGTATATCAACTCCTTTATATGTTACTTCTATGTATGTTACATGAAAAATAATAAAGACCTTTATTATTATTATTATTGTTATTATTATTATTATTATTATTATTATTATTATTATTATTATTATTATTATTATTATTATTATTATTATTATTATTATTATTATTATTATTATTATTATTATTATTATTATTATTATTATTATTATTATTATTATTATTATTATTATTATTATTATTATTATTATTATTATTATATATTTTTATACTAGTAGAGATATAAAATCATCCAAATCAAATCTGTAAATTTATATTTATGATTTTTTTTAATTATATCTAGTCTTGTAAAGATAAATAAAATATTTTTACTTATATATATACTTATAACACTTTATTTATACATTAAGTACATTACTTGTATCAGATGCAACATAATCTTCATCATCATCTTCTGAATTATAATCGGTCTTTTTGAGGTTCCACAAATTTTTTCTTGAAATAGCTTTCCTAAAATCTTTATTATACTTTCTCAAAATTACCACCAAAGCAATCGGTGTACTATACGCAAACCATTCCGGCAAGTCCATTGTAAATATAATTATAGTGTACAGCGTGTATGAACCATATGTCCAATGAATCAGTTGGTCGTAAATACATTGTGGTACCCAAAAGTAAACTAATATACTCGCTAGTGTTAAAATGTAATTATTTTCCTTGTTTAGAAGCTTGTTTCTATACTGCAAATAATTACAGGCAGTTGTAAATATTAATATTAAAAAATAAATCAATTTAAAAATTATGATCGAAATTTTCCACAAATTACTAAACGTTAAGATGACTTCTATACTACATACACTAAATCCGATTAAATACAAAATAATGATTAAATAATTATAGATAAATTTAACTTTCTGTTTTAAATTAGGGTTTTGTACTGTACATAACCATTCAAAACCAATACCAAAAGCAAATAAAAACATTTGCAACATATTAAATTTTTCAACTACATACATAACCTGGTATACAAATACAGGCATGTATTTAAATAATCCTGTTATAATAAAAAAATAAAACATAAGAGTCTGAAATGTTATAAAACAGAAATGGTTTATAGCGTAATGAATAATTAGTTGATTTTGTTTGTTTGTTTTCAACTTTGAGTTTTTCAAAATTATTTCAATTAAAAATACATCAGTTATTACAACTAACAAGCAAAGTAAAATTTTAATAATTGAAGTTAACTCGTTCAGATAACCCAGGGTCTCATAGGTCGATTTCATTTGCTCGTAAAAATCGCTGATATTTACTTCCTTCAGTGGGTCTTCTTCAATTAGTTGTATAGACATCGGAGCAGAAGTCATTTTGGACTCTGAAATGTAATAGTTAAAATAGTATAAATTAAAATCCATATAGCTTTACGATATTTATAAATACTTCCACGTGGCGCAATGTTATTTCAAAAGTCATTCTGGTTTTAAAACGCGGGATTCAGAGAAAAATATCTACATCTTTTTACATATTCTGTTCGTTTTAATATTTTTATTGTCCAGCAACTGAACAGAAATTTATAATTTTTAGTAGATATATACTTTCTAAATAATTTTCCGAAAGGAATTGTTTTAGTTTTAAACTCATTTTCTTTGAATCACTCTCCCAATTAAATAAAGTTTGTCTTTATTCTTACTTTCCACACATTTCAAAACGTTTCAATATATTTCATCAAATATTAAAACAGTGTTATATTGACAAATTTTAAAAATTTATGTTTCAAAGTTTTGTTTATCTAATAACAATAACTGATGGTTGAAGAATTTATTAATATTTTTAGATGGATATATACAGGGTGGTCCTTAAGTAATTGTACATAGAAGTATGGCAGATTCCTCACTTTAAAATATTACGATTTGAACCGACTTGCTCTAATAAAATGTTGCTAATAAGGAATATACAATAACTTTAGCGTTTTTGGATATGTATACATAAAAATTTGGAACTGGGGGTTTTTGGGCACGACAAATCAGAATCTGGTACCTACTTCGATGTAATTTATAGAGGGCGCTAAACTTTGTTGCTCTTTATGTTAGCCCTATTTTTGTAAAAGAATATTAAAGCCACGTTATTTAGTAGAAAAAAAGTATTTATTAACCTTAAAACTTAACGGTTTATGAGATAATCGCATTTTAGGGATCAGCTGCATTATTACACTTGCCGACAAAAAAAAAATTCTGGCACTGATACTATTCCTGCTGATTTTCATGTAAAATGAGCTCCTGAATCCGAATATGACTTCAGTTTCCCATATCACTCACCGTTTTCGGGGGTGCCCCTCCCCCACCTATTTTGATTACTTTTCAATAAAATTATTCCCTCCAAATGGAGGGATGAAAAAAAAACGGAGGGTGATGACGAAAAACTGAGGTCATATTCGGATTCTGGAGGTCGTTTTACATGAAAATCAGCAGGAATAGTGTCAGGGCCAGAAAAAAATTTTTTTTGCCGACCAGTGTAATCATGCAGCTGATCCCTAAAATGCGATTATCTCGTAAACCGTTAAGTTTTAAGGTTAATAACAGATATACTTTTTTTCTACTAAAGTAACGTGGCTTTAATATTCTTTTACAAAAATAGCGCTAACTTAAAGAACAAAAAAGTTTAAAGCACATGTATGCCACAAATGTGGCGTAACTAGCGCCCTCTAAAAATGACATCGAAATAGGTGCCAGATTCTGATTTCTCGTGCCCAAAAACCGCCAGTTCCAAATTTTTATGTATACATATCCAAAAACGCTAAACTTATTGCAAAAATAAATCTTAAAATTTAACTTTAACACCCTGGATATTCCTTATTAGCAACATTTTATTAGAGCAAGTTGGTTCAAATCGTAATATTTTAAAGTGAGGAATCTACCATACTTCTATGTACAATTACTTAAGGACAACCGTGTATATACGGAAATTTATTTTAAATATGAATCAATCCCTTTTATGATCTGCTATAACCATGTAAATGTAAAATAAATCTGAATAAACCTGAATAATTAACTCTTCTAAAAATTTCTAAAGATGGAACCATTACTATTTTTCATTTAGGACTTACCTAATTAATTATTTTTCAGTAAATAATAAAACACTACGAAACGATTATTTACGTAATATTAAAATTAAATTTGACTTTGGTTGGCACAAAATTATCAATGTTTTATGGAGCAGCTCATGTTTCATTATTATGACTTTATATCTGTATTATTTATAATTGGTTTTAAATTTACTAGTACAGTGACAGATCGATCATTTTTCATCTTCTAGATTAACGATCAGTGATGATTTTCAAAGTTCTGCGATTGGTATTGTAGAATTTGAAATTGTAGCTCTACGCTTCTTATAATTTTACCCTACTGTCAAAACTACTTTTTGTACATTTTTTAATATTAAAAGTGAATAAATTATTTATACTTACGTTTTAAAGTCACTTTTTGCTGGAATATAAAAAACAAATGAGTACCAACATTCAACCTTTTTTGGTTATGTTTACTTAGAAGTATTTTAACCTCCGATGGTCATATCTTTTGTTCTCCAACTCTCTTTTGATCTCTTCTAATATCATGCTACATCTCAGTTCGCAGAAAGGAGTTGTTTCCATATTCTCTTTCGGTTTCTCTTTTTTTTTTCTAAGACCATGTAAGGGGATTTCCCCAATTCGATAGTGGATAGTATATCGATTATCCTTCGATCCTTCAGGATCTGGCCTTTACCTTTTTTCTTCTTTTTCTTTAGAAACTTCTCTCCAGTTTGCCCTTGACTTCTATGAGAACGAGTATGGTTGAGTGTGTTTTAGGGATGTATCTGTTTCCTTCAAGCTTTCAAAGTTCGAGGTTTGTACTCAGCCATTCTATTGAGTTTCACAGTCAATTAAAACCATACCTGGCCGGAAGCGAATGCCGCCGAATTAGATCTTGTGTTCTCACCTAGAGAATGTTTCGTCCACCAGTGCTTTCTCCAGCACGGTTTGCTCGTCTAATAGAACTCCTTTGGAGGGATCCTGTTGATCCCTTTCGCTTCTTTGCGGTGTGGTGAAACATAAAATACAAGGTGATAGATTTAAAAAAATGGCTGTCCCTATAAACGTTTTTTAATACCGGGTGTCCCAGAAGTTTCTGACCCATTGTAACTGCAAATATCTCGGAACTCAGAAACGATAGGGAGGTGCGATTTTCACTGAACAGTTTCTTTTTATATAAAGTTTTTTTCAGTATAAATGTTTATTTAGTAAAATCTTATATAGGGTGTTTTAAAAAAACGGTCTTTTTCAAATGTAAATAACGTTGATTTTTTTAACTACACACCCTATCTGAAAGGTGAACTCTTTCCCTTTTCGAAAATATATAATATGTTGAAGTTTAGATGGAAAATAAGTGAGTTATTTGATTTTTAAGGATAGGCAGTTATGTAGACATCTACCATTAGATAATTTATATGTTAATTTTTAGTAAAATTTGGTATACATTTTCCAAGATTGTTTTGTTATTTTCTATTAATTATTTAGTTATCGGATTTCTGCCGTGTATATCTGGAAATAATTTTAAATTGTATTGTTGAAGGATGCCTATAATTCTCTCCACAAGACCCTTTAGATCTCTCTAAAAATAGAGATATTTGTCTTTACAGCACTAATAAATCACCCTGTATAAAAAGTACAATTATTTGCATTATTATTATTGTTATAAATAAATCTGATCAGTGAAATATAAACCGCGGTAAAAAACTGGACCATATTTTACTTATCTTAATATTCCTCACGTCAACGAGAAACAATCAAAACTGGGTAGACCAGTATCAGGTTTGTTTATTGATAATACAACCTATTTCTCTTCATATTTCAAATTATATTAGTTAGTGTCATGATCCATTTCTATTAGTCAACTTTTATTGAAGATTTTATATCTGTTCGAGAACGCTTTTAATTGATTTACCTACGGCCACTATAGAATACAGGCAAAACCACTCATGGAATTTTTCCATTCGTGCGTAAAATGCTTTTTACAACACTTGTTACGTAATATACTATTACAAAATCAAAACAAAGACTTCAAGTAATACCTTAGAAATTACATAATGTTAAAAAAATCTTTCCTTCCGACACCTTTCTCATCCGAAGAACTATCAAAAAGGTCGATGATTTTTTAAATCTGTCAGATCTGGCGTTCGAAAAGAGACTGATGAAATCGAGTAATTTTTTTTCCAATCGATGAAGTCAGATCCCTCCATCTTTCCTGCAAGAAATGTTCAACCGCAGCGGCGCCGGTGGGGGAGGAGGATATCCTCTATCTTAAGTACATAAACACTGTTTTTCCGACATATCTCAGCTAGGTATAATCCCACAAAAAAAATATAAATAAATAAATAAATATTTTATTAATCCTTATTGACATAGAAAATGTATAGGATAGGTCAGTTACACTTAAAGTTAATAACACATAACATAACAGATACAATTGAAAAGATATAAAATGGAGGTATATATTACCTAGGTCCTAGATTTATTTATGTAAAAGCAACAAAAGAAATAAATAAAAACGAATATATTAAGTACAAAAATTTAACAATTCAGTGAGTTGTCAGTCCAAAACTCAGTTTCGCTATAATAACCTTTACTTCCTAATAGACTCCTAATACGCTTTTTGAATATATTGAAAGTTAGTGTTTTGTAACTCTCTGGCAAGTTATTAAATAGCTTAATTCCCTGATACGTAGGGCTCGCTTCAAATTTGGTAGTTTTGTGTGATGGTACATATAAATTTTTGCCATGCCTGGTAAGATGATTGTGGTAATCAGAGTTAGTTTTTAGTGTCCCAATGTTTTCTTTAGTAAATATCAAGCATTTGTACATATAAATACATGGAAATGTCAATATATCATTTTGTATAAAATAATTTTTGCAGGAGTCGCGAGGAGACAGGTTAAAAATAGCACGTAAGATTCTTTTTTGTGTTATAAAAATTCTATCACTACTGGAAGAATTGCCCCAGAGGATCACGTTATAAGACAAGTGACTGTATGCAAGGATGTAATAGACAGTCAAAAGAGATGACAACGGCATTGATGATTTTATACGTGAAATTGCAAATTTTGTTTTATTAAGTTTTTTACACAACTCGTCAATATGGTTAGTCCATCGAAGATATTGATCAACATAAACCCCAAGGAATTTTGTGCAGTTGGAGGAAACTAATTCTATACCATTGAGATTAAATTGTAGCTGGCGCGGGTTATTATGGAGAGCAAAATATATACACTCTGTCTTGGAGTTGTTAATTATTAAATTGTTTTGGACACACCAACGATTAAAGTACTCGATTATTTGCCGTGTCAGATTAATCAAGCCCTCATAGGTGGGAGCTGAGACAGCTATAGATATGTCATCAGCAAATATGGTTACCATTTTTGAAATATCACCTTTAATATGCCTCGGCATATCGTTGATGAACAATAGACATAAAAGCGGTCCACGCACAGAGCCCTGCGGTACCCCCATATTCAATACATGCCTTTCTGAAAGGTTGTTTTTAATTTTTACGAAGATTTGCCTATTTTCCAAATAGTCAGTTAACCAATCCAAGATAATTCCCCTAAAACCTAGGTTATATAATTTATCATTAATAAAATTTAGATTAATTGAGTCGAATGCCCTCGAAAGATCGAAAAAAATACCAGCAACTTGATTTCCTTTATCAAGGTTAGTATAAATAAATTCAATTAAACTAAAAGCGGCAGTTTGCGTCCATTTTCCAGTGCGAAATCCATGTTGACTTTCGCTCAGTATTTTAAATTTTGACAAAAAACTATAGATTTTGTTGTATACAACTTTTTCTATAACTTTTTTCTATACTTACGAAAATTGAAGAGCTTGGCAAAGCTCGTTCCAACCTGAACCCGATAGCTCAATTAGTTCGAAATATTGCGATTTGAAATTAAAAAATAAAAAAAAATTAATTAATTATATCTCGAGAGGGAGTGGAGTTGGGGGCCTCAATTTTTTGTGAAAGAAAAGTTAACAACGAGTACTTTGATGGACCGGAGGATGCGAAATGCGCAAACTGGACAATTTTTTAGGAATGAAATAAATTTTTTCTACACTCGACGGCTTTTTTTTATCTTTGATTTGAGCTTCGCACAAACTCGATTCGATAATTAGGAAGGGAGCTACGGGCCGGCAAAATCATTGCTATATTTTTTATTTTGCGCGCCATTTAAAGATAACTAGGAAAACAGTTCTGATCAAAATTTTAATATTTTATTTATACATTAAGTACATTACTTGTATCAGATGTTACATATTCATCATCATCATCTTCCGAATTATAATCGGTCGTTTTAAAGTTCCACATTTTTTTTCTTGAAATAGCTATTCTGAAATTATTGTTATATTTTCTTAAAATTACTACCAATGCAATGGGTGTACTATATGCAAACCATTGCGGTAAAACCATTGTGAATAAAGTTATAGTATATAAGGTGTAAGAACCGTATGACCAATTAATCAATTCATTATAAATAAATTCTGGTAACCAAAAGTAAACTAATATACTCGCTATTTTTAAAATGTAATTGTTTTCTTGTCTAGACGCTTGTTCCTATACTGCAAATAATTACATGCAGTTGTAAATATTAATATTAAAAAATAGATCAAATTAAAAATTACGTAGGAAATGTACCACAAATTAATATACGTTAAGGTGACTTCTATACTGCATAAAATAAATCCGATTAAATATAAAATAATGATTAAATAATTATAAATGAATTTAACTTTCTGTTTTAAATTAGGGTTTTGTACTGTACATAACCATTCATACCCAATACCAAAAGCACATAAAAAACATTGCAACATATTAAATCTTTCAACTACATACATGGCCAGGTATACAAATGCAGGCAGGTATTTAAATAATCCTGTTATAATCAAAAAATAAAACATAATAGTCTCGAATGTTATAAAACAGAAATGGTTTATAGCGTAATGAACAATTAGTTGATTTTGTTTGTTTGTTTTCAACTTTGAGTTTTTCAAAATTATTTCAATTAAAAATACATCAGTTATTACAAGTAACAAGCAAAATAAAATTTTAATAATTGAAGTTAACTCGTTCAGATAACCCAGGGTCTCATAGGTCGATTTCATTTGCTCGTAAAAATCGCTGATATTTACTTCCTTCAGTGGGTCTTCTTCAATTAGTTGTATAGACATCGGAGCCGAAGTCATTTTGGACTCTGAAATGTAATAGTTAAAATAGTATAAGTTAAAAGCCGTAGAGCTTTACGAAATTTGAAAAAAGCAAAATTTGTAATTAATAGTAGTAATAATTAATTTGTAATAAGTAATTAAAATACTAAAGTATTTATAAATATTTCCACGTGGCGCATTATTATTTCAAAACTCATTATGGTTTTAAAACGCGGGATTCAGAGAAAAATGTCTACTACATATTCTGTTCGTTTTAATATTTTTATTGTCCAGTTTCTTATCGTTGGAACAGAACAGAAATATACAATTTCTTCTTACAATCTTCAACATCGATAGTTTCTTTTAGTAAGTATATACCTTCTAAATAATTTTCCGAAAGGAATTGTTTTAGTTTTAAATTCATTTTCTTTGAATCGCCCTCCTCAAGCTTTTCTCAACTACATAAAGTTTGTCATTTATTCTTACTTTCCATTTTCCAAAGTTTTGTTTATCTAATAACAATAACTGATAGTTGAAGAATTTGTTGGAGCTCAATTTTATCATTTTATTATTAATATTGTGCATACTTTTTATGTGGATATATATGGAAATTTATTTTAAATATGAATTAATCCCTTTTTCGATCTGCTATAACCATGTAAATGTAAAATATCAAAACAAATCTGAATAAATCTGATTCATTCACCTATATTTTCTTCTAAAAATTTCTAAAGATGAAACCATTACTATTTTTCATTTACTTACCCACAATTAATTATATTTCAACAGATAATAAAACACTACGAAACGTTTTAAGTAATGTTAAAATTTAAGTTAACTTTCCTGAATAAACCTGAATAATTCACTGATATTTTCTTGGTTGACACAAAATCATCAATGTTTTATGAAACAGCTTATGTTTCATTATTATGACTTTTATATCTATTATTTATAATTGGTTTTAGTACAGTGATAGATCGATCATTTTTAGAACAAAAAAAAACAAAAAATTCCTCCAAAAAATATTTTAATTGATTTAAAATGGTTCAATAATTGTTCCTATCTCGATTAACCTTCTGTGATGATTCTCAATGTTCTATGATTGGTATTGTAGAATTTTAAATTGGGGCTCTTCGCTTCTTATAATTTTACCCCACTGCCAGAACTGCTTTTTCTATATTTTTAATAGTAAAAGTGCATAACGTCCCTGTAATTGCAAAATGTCGTATGTCAAAAATTCCGTATGTTCGTATAAAACACAAACATGTTAAATTAACGCCTTAAATGCCATATAACATGACGTTACATCATAAAAATAAGCTATAAACTGATTTCTGAAATAATTAAACAAAAAAGTAAAAAGATATTATAAGTTTTTTTGCTCTCCTGAAAAGTGACCTTTTTGACATACGACATTTTGCAATTACTTATGTTCATTCACATTCCCCTTTTTTGTTATGTTTACTTAGAAGTATTTTAGCCTCCAACGAGAACCTTCGAATGGTCAGATCTTTTGTTGTCCAACTCTCTTTTGATCTCTTCTAATACCATGCTACAGCTGAGTTCGCAGAAAGGAGTTGTTTCCATCTTCTCTATCGGTTTCTCTTTTTTTAATTTTACTGATAGATGCTAGTAAATTTGAGTATATGTAATGTTTTAAAGATAAATAGGAAAACAGTTCTGATCAAAATTCCTATCTTGATTAACCATCTGTGGTGATTTTCAACGTTCTTTGATTGGTATTGTAGAATTTTAAATTAGGGCTCTTCGCTTCTTATAATTTTACCCCACTCTCAGAACTACTTTTTCTACATTTTTTAATAATAAAAGTGAATAAATTATTTATGTTCATTCACATTCACCCTTTTCTGTTATGTTTACTTAGAAGTATTTTAGCCTCCAACGAGAACCTTCGAATGGTCAGATCTTTTGTTGTCCAACTCTCTTTTGAGCTCTTCTAATATCATGCTACAGCTGAGTTCGCAGACAGGGGTTGTTTCCATCTTCTCTTTCGGTTTCTCTTTTTTTTTAATTTTACTGATAGATGCTAGCAAATTTGAGAAGGTATTTGTAATGTTTTAAAGATAAATAGGAAAACAGTTCTGATCAAAATTTTAATATTTTATTTATACATTAAGTACATTACTTGTATCAGATGTTACATATTCATCATCATCACCATCTTCCGAATTATAATCGGTCGTTTTAAAGTTCCATTTTTTTTTTCTTGAAATAGCTATTCTGAAATTATTGTTATATTTTCTTAAAATTACTACCAATGCAATGGGTGTACTATATGCAAACCATTGAGGTAAAACCATTGTGAATAAAAATATAGTATATAAGGTGTAAGAACCATATGACCAATTAATCAATTCATTATAAATAAATTCTGGTAACCAAAAGTAAACTAATATACTTGCTATTGTTAAAATGTAATTGTTTTCGTTGTTTAGATGTTTGTTCCTATACTGCAAATAATTACATGCAGTTGTAAATATTAATATTAAAAAATAGATCAATTTCAAAAGTAGGTAAGAAATTTCCCACAAATTATTATACAATAAGGTGACTTCTATACTGCATAAAATAAATCCGATTAAATACAGAATAATGATTAAATAATTATAGATGAATTTAACTTTCTGTTTTAAATTAGGGTAACCATTCAAATCCAATACCAAAAGCAAATAAAAAAATTTGCCACATAGTAAATTTTTCAACTACATAGGTGACCTCGTATACCAATTGAGGTATGTATTTGACTAATCTTAAAATAATAAGAAAATGAAATAAAAGAGCCGTTAATATTATAAAACAGAAATGGTTTATAGCGTAATGAACAATTAACTGATTTTGTTTGATTGTTTTCAACTTTAAATTTTTCAAAATGATTTGGATTAAAAATATATCGGTTATTAAAACTATCAAGCAAAGTAACATTTTAATAATTGAAGTAAACTCGTTCAAATAATCGAAGGTTTCGAAGGTCAATTGCATTTGCTTGTAAAAACTGCTGATGTTTACTTCTTTCAGTGGGTCTTCTTCAATTAGTTGTATAGACATCGGAGCAGAAGTCATTTTGGACTCTGAAATGTAATAGTAATAGAGCTTTACGAAATTTAAAAAAAGAAAGCAAAATTTGTAAGTATTTTAATTTACTTCCACGTGGCGCATTGTTATTTCAAAACTCATTATGGTTTTAAAACGCGGGATTCAGAGAAAAATATCTACTACATATTCTGTTCGTTTTAATATTTTTATTGTCCAGTTTCTTATCGTTGGAACTGAACAGAAATATACAATTTCTTCTTACAATCTTCGACATCGATAGTTTCTTTTAGTAGGTATGTACTTTCTAAATAATTTTCCGAAAGCTTTTCCCAACTACATAAAGTTTGTCATTTATTCTTACTTTCCATTTCCATTTAAGGCATTTCAAAACGTTTCAATACATTTAAGAAAGTTCATCAAATATTAAAACACAGTGCATGTTGCAAACTTTTGTTTATCTAATAACAATAACTGATAGTTGAAGATTTTGTTGAAGCTGTATTTTATCATTTTATTATTGATATTGTGCATGCTTTTTATATGGATATATATATATATATATATATATATATGGAAATTTATTTTAAATATGAATTAATCCCTTTTATGATCTGCTACAACCATGTAAATCTAAAATATCAAAATAAATATGAATAAACCTGAATAATTTTCTATTATCTATTTTCTTCTAAAAATTTCTAAAGATGGAACCATTACTATTTTTCATTTACTTACCCTCAATTAATTATTTTTCAACAGATAATAAAACACTACGAAACGATTTAAGTAACGTTAAAATTAAAGTTAACTTTGGTTGACACAAAATCATCAATGTTTTATGAAACAGCTCATGTTTCATTATTCATTATTTTGACTTTTATATCTAATATTTATAATTGGTGTTACATTTACTAGTACAGTGATAGATCTATCATTTTTGGAACAAAGAAAAAACAAAAAATTCCTCAAAAAAATATTTTAATTGATTTTAACTGCTTCAATAATTGTTCCTATCTTGATTAACCATCTGTGGTGATTTTCAACGTTCTTTGATTGGTATTGTAGAAATTTAAATTAGGGCTCTTCGCTTCTTATAATTTTACCCCACTGCCAGAACTACTTTTTCTACATTTTTTAATAATAAAAGTGAATAAATTATTTATGTTCATTCAAATTCACCCTTTTTTGGTAATGTTTACTTAGAAGTATTTTAGACTCCAACGAGAACCTTCGAATGGTCAGATCTTTTGTTCTCTAACTCTCTTTTGATCTCTTCTAATATCATGCTACAGCTCAGTTCGCAGAAAGGAGTTGTTTCCATCTTCTCTTTCGGTTTCTCTTTTTTTTTTAATTTACTGATAGATGCTGGCAAATTTGAGTATAAGCATTGTTTTAAAAATAAATAGGAAAACAGTTCTGGTCAAAATTTTAATATTTTATTTAAACATTACGTACATTACTTGTATCAGATGTTAGATATTCATCATCATCATCATCTCCAGAATTATAATCTCTCGTTTTAAAGATCCACATTTTTTTTCTTGAAATAGCTATTCTGAAAGTATTGTTATATTTTCCCAAAATTACTTCCAATGCAATGGGTGTACTATGTGCAAACCATTCTGTTACAACCATTGTGAATAAAGTTATAGTATATAAGGTGTAAGAACCGTATGACCAATTAAGCAATTCATTATAAATAAATTCTGGTACCCAAAAGTAAACTAATATACTTGCTATTGTTAAAATGTAGTTGTTTTTGTTGTTTAGATGTTTGTTCC
Organism: Crepidodera aurea; assembly: GCA_949320105.2. Lineage (NCBI taxonomy): Eukaryota > Metazoa > Arthropoda > Insecta > Coleoptera > Chrysomelidae > Crepidodera > Crepidodera aurea. The sequence continues at coordinate 58,571,567 of OX439472.1, read as the reverse complement.
TATACTGCAAATAATTACATGCAGTTATAAATATTAATATTAAAAAATAGATCAAATTCAAAAGTAGGTAAGAAATTTTCCACAACTTATTACACAATAAGATGACTTCTATACTGCAAAAAATAAACCCTATTAAATACAAAATAATAATTAAATAATTATAGATGAATTTAACTTTTTGTTTTAAATTAGGGTTATGTACTGTATATAACCATTCAAAACCAATACCAAAAGCAAATAAAAAAATTTGCCACATAGTAAATTTTTCAACTACATGGGAGACCTCGTATACCAATTTAGGGATGTATTTGATTAATCTTAATATAATAAAAAAACGGAATAAACAAGCCCTTAATATTATAAAGCAGAAATGGTTTATAGCGTAATGAACAATTAACTGATTTTGTTTGTTTGTTTTCAACTTTGAATTTTTCAAAATGATTTCGATTAACAATATATCGGTTATTAAAACTAACAAGCACAGTAACATAGTAAAATCTTCCAGATAATCGAAGGTTTCGTAGGTCGATTTCATTTGCTCGTAAAAACTGCTGATATTTACTTCTCTCAGTGGGTCATCTTCAATTAGTTGTATAGACATCAGAGCAGAAGTCATTTTGGCTCTGGAATATAATTGTTAAAATATTATAAATTAAAAAGCGTATAGAGAGCTTTACAAGATATTTTTTTTACAAAATATTAAAAAAATAGCAAAATCAATTGTCAGACCAATATAAATATTAACTTCGTTATTTCAAACAGTTTCAAAATTTTAAAATTCGGCCATCGAAGCAAAATTTCTACGACTTCTCTACATATATTTTTTAAATATCAATTATCTGGAGCTGTAGAGATATGAACGTAAATATCAAAGATGATAAATCCTTAGGCGTGATACATTTCTACATCTTGTCTACATGTTTTTTCTACAGCCGTTAGTTTCATAATCATAACCAGTTAAAATTTTAAAATTAGATATTATTTTAATATACAACCAATCTTAACTTTTACAGCTTTTTGCGGTGAATATTTTGTAAATAATTTACAGAATATCATTAAACATCCAAGGAACTACTTTAGTTTAAACTGCAGGAACTTTTCATTGAATTGCTCATCTGAACCTCTTTCAAACTATAATAAAGTTTATTCTTTGCTACTTCCTTCCAATACATTTAAAGCTTTTTCGATTGTGATCATTTCTTTTACATTTAAAACGTTTAAATTCATTTAAAACAAGTTTATCGGATTTATCAGAAATTCGTTTCACTTTGAAAGATGAAAGTACAATGTTATTTTTTGTTTTATACACTTTCGTTCTTACAAAGAGTGATAGAGCTTTTCAATGGTGTAAAATTAAATGTATTATAAAACAATCCGCATATTTACTAGAATCTTATATTCATGGCGATATAATAATAGACTTTGTCCAGGACTGTTCTATAAAACATTCATTATACTTGTACTTCCTTAAGTATAATAATACCTATTATTCACAATGACTAATGAGTCATTATTCACTGGGTGACGTCAATGACAGCTCAGCATGTTTAAACTTAAAAATGTTATTTATATTAATTTCTAGGTAATAATATGTAAGTAGAACAGTTTTCATTATGACGGTCATGTTAGTTTAGTAAAGTTATAAAAATAAAAAATGAGGTTTTTACACCTTTAAATATTTAACAAGTAGTAACGCTTTATATAGGCAACACAAATTACTTCCTCTTTGAATATTATGAAAAATCTTAGCATGCCATGAGACGTCAGATTACAGAATATATTTAAAAGTGTATTACTTGTTTGAAAAAGTTTTTAGTTAAACAATAAAAATGTCTCAAAATAATAACAATGAAGAAGAAGCAAAACTGGAGGCATTAAATTTGTTGCCTGAAAAATCTAAAAAATATTATGTATCTGCATACGAATCATTTTTGCAGTGAAAAACTGCAAAAAAAACAGATTCTTCTGCGGCTCGTGTTTTAAACTTATCTTCGTGAATAATAGCTACCATTATATGCTCGTTATAGGCATTCACTATGCGTCTACTTTAAATTCAATGTCATTTTAAACTTCAAAATTTTCATATTTTGGACCCCATTTTGAAGGAGTTCCCGAAGTGGTACGGAGGGGCAGATCAAACCCTAAGCTTACTTTTTGATGCTCTATCAAAATCTGAAGTCAGAATTTTAAAATTCACAAAGACAAAGAATCAACACACACACAGATCGAATTCAGATACCGAACAATTTGCATACAAATACTATAATTAAATAAATACATCTAACTAAAACTAGAACTGTGTTGAATACTTTGAATCATTAGTATTTTTGGGATCATTCTGAGGATTGATGCTAGAGAAAAATCGTTTTTTATAGTGAAACTGGAGAGCTAAGTGAAAGTAATAATTAAATATATGAATACATTAGATTATCACCGAGTTTCTATTAAATTTATAATTATTCCTTTAAATGGATTCTAAAATTATATTTATTATTTATTAATTTTAATGTTCTAGGGAGTGAGTTATACAATTTTGTTCCAATGTACGAAAATGCTTTTTGTGATAATGACCGTTTTACAAATTGATGAGTATGAAGTTCCTTCTGTCTTGTATGGTACTGATGGTCAGGGTAATGTCCCTTGTCCATAATTTCTGACATCCTATACAGATCATCCGTAGGATACCTAAACGGTTTCGACATGATTATTTTTAAGAATCTTTTTTGAATATTTTCCAAAGGATTTATGTGGATACGCTCAGCTGCTCCCCAGATTGGAATTCCATATCTAAGATGGCTCTCCACGAGTTTTTAATTCTTGTTCAGGTAGGTATTCTTTTAAATACTTAAATGTATAGATCACTTTTTGTAATTTTTTTATAATGTAGTTAATATGCCTATCCCATCTTAGATGTTGATCCAGAAAAATTCCCAGATATTTCATTTCTGTTACAGGTTGAATGCCGTATATACTATCACCAATTTCAATGTTAATTTGCTCTAGATCTATTATTTCCAATTCCTAATTACTAAAAATTGTATCTTATATATAAAATAAAAAACTATTGGTAATAAAAGTCTTAAATTATTTGTTAATAAGGTAAGAAAGTTAAAAATATTTTATATGAGTAATGCGTTTCTTTACTTTCTCAAGCTCGTCTTCTATCTCCACGTTTTTCCTTATTTGGCTCTCAAGTGACTTATTTAATTCTTCTACTTTTTCTTCAATATTATTAAGAAGTTTCTTATTTTGTTCAATTATAAAATTCTTTAATTCTTTAAGAATATCATCGTTTATATTATTCATTTTTAATTAAACAATTAAAACAATCGCCTGTACTAATGAATTCCTTATTGACTTTTTTTTTGTCGACTTTTATCAAAATCGTTTAATGATCCACTATAACTAGATAATAATATTGGAGTAAAATAAATACCTTGTTCGAAATTTTTCTTTGTCGATGCAGTTGCACAGCTTTTCATTTATATACTGCGTAATTTTCAAAAATTATCTCTCATTATTTACTTCACAAATTTCTTACTGAGAACATTTTAACACACCCACACCATTAGTCAGGACGGTAAATATGGATATACCAAAACTCTATTTTGAAATACAAAACTTTTGCGTTTTTCAACAAGTTTTTTCACGTATTAATTGTATTTTGATCTAAGGGGTGATTTTACAACATTGTCAGCCGTCAACAATTTTTTGTTCAGTAGATATTTAAAATTAGCGAAGAACATAAAAATGAAGTTGACCCGATAGTACGACAAAAAATTTCAAACATTTATTTAAAAAGATCAGTTGAAGATTATTTAAAAGTCCTTAAACCTATCACTAAAAAGATTGCAAATAAACGATGCAATTCTGAAACTAAATTTAGAGGCAAAAATTTAGACATTGGAACAATCAGTGTATCACTTCATACCATTTGCTTCCATTTTTTTCACAATGACATTATTTTTTTTTAATTGACTACTTTGTTATTTACAATCTACTTCTTACGTTCTTACAGAGTATTAAGTAAATGTGTTGAATGGAAATAGGCTTGGAAGAAGTGTTGTTTCTCCTTATTGATTATTTCTGTTGAGATTGGCTATTGGACTAAGTCTTCTGGCCATGTTTTCTGTAGTCTTCTCACATCAGGCCCGTGGTCCAAGAACGCTACCTTGAGGGACACCGGATTTAATTGGATTGAAATTAGATTGACAGTCATTTTGTTTCACAGAAAAGTTTCTATCACTTAAGTAGGATTTGAAAAGTAAGTAGTAGTTATGGGACAAGGTGTTTTTTAGTTTAAAGAGGAGAAATATCAATAAATACTGCGTGAATTTGTTGAGTATTAGAATGCTCCTTTCGGAGAAACTAAATTGATGATTTGGAAGGAGTGCCTGCAAGTCGTGTTCCTGGTTGATCCTTTTCAGTATTATTCTTTCAAGGACAATAGGTAATAAATGACATTATTGAATATAAAAATTTAAAACCTTTGAACTTGTGAAAATGCCAACAAAATAATAATATTATTGACGAAGTATATCTCATAATAGAACAATTGTTATGCACTGTAGCTTCTTCAGGATATTTTACGCATTTGGTTTGGTTCATTTTAAGGTTAGAAATCGCTAAAAAATGAAAAAATCCGCAATCAGTTCACTTTTTTCGCAGAAATCGAATTTTTCTTTTGTTTTATGCTTTGCATTGTGTGTATTTTTTATATCCCGTGCATCTCTCCAACTTTGTTCAGACAATGGCTCACAAATATCCGAATGTATTAATTCCAATTTAGTTGCAGCTCTTTGAGCCTTCCCTTTAGGAAAAGCGATACTCTTTGGTTTTCCTTCAAAGCATACAATACGAGAGACTAAATCTCCATTTTCGAAATTGGCACCATTAGCTAACGAATCACCAAGCATGCATGTATACAGGGTGATGTTTTATTAATAGTAGCTAACTTCACAAGGGTAATTCAGATTTATTTATAGAAAATTCTCACTAATTTTTATAAAACTGAAGATATCTATTAATAGAGGCATAACAAAAAAAATCCTTGTACATTTATCATCATTATACTTTTATTTTTGATTTAAATATAATTAAAATTATGAACATTATCTCTGTTTAATAAAACTTATGTTTTAAAATGATCATTTTTTTTACAACATTCATTCAAAGCAATTTTTATCAAATTTTCTATGAAAAAACAAAAAAAATTAAAAACTAATAAGTTCTTTGCGTATATTTTAGGCAAAGATACATTAGTTTTTCCGAACGCCTCGCCTGAATATTTGTATTCAACGGCTCGGCGCGCGTTGAGTTTTCAAATTTGCTTTCTTCTTTTTAATAATTTTTTATAGTAATACAAATTCTTTTTTAAAATAACTTTAACTATTATTTTTTAGTAGAATTTTCCGCTCTTTCACGTGGTGCTATTAGTTTTTCGTTTTTTTTTTCGATATATAATGGAAAAACCAAATTTTCGATTTTATTTTCGAAATTGTGAAGTTAGCATACACTTCAGAGCAGCAAAGATTTTTTATTGATTTCTACACCCTTTCAAGTACTTAAGTGCCAAGTTTCATCGAGATCACATTTTGTGCGAGGTCAAACTTTCGTTTATAAAACCACCACTCTGTATATTAACCTTGACAAATATGACACTTTCAGGAATGGAAAAGAATGGAACTTTCTAACTTTAAAATAATTTTGAAAATTGAAATTTGTCCTGTCCCTGAAAATACTCAAAGAAAACTAAAAAGTAGAGTGAAAACCGCATTTCATTATATTAACAGTTCAATATGGGTTTAAAAATACAACTGGCCAACCGGTTTGTAAATTTTTGTAGTATTTTATAAATATATATGCGACATGTAACATGTGTGTAACTATATATTCTTTTCTAAAAATTTCAAGAGACAAAGGCATTGCTAATTTTCTTTCCCCACCAAAATAGTTGTTTTTCAGCAGATAAATAAAACACTAGAAATATTTTCGTTTTGTAGTGATATAACACAAAATCATCTGAATGTTTTTATGTAACAGATAATGTTTCATGATTATAAGTTTGTTAACAGTATTTTTTATAATTGGTTTTAAATTTACTGGTGCAGTGAAACACATCTCGCAAAATCCTCAAAAAAAATTCTCGAAATCAGTACCACACGAACCTTTGAAAAATAAAAAAAAAACGGTTACACCGAGTCTGTATATCGAACAACTACTCATAGTGCAAAAGATACATTTCAGACTCGTTATTTACGCAGAAAAAAACAGAAACCTGTAATTATTTATTGTCAATTTTACCCCACCAACGTTTTTTCTATCTCGATTACCTTTCGGTCCCTAATTTCAACATTATAAAATATTTATTGTGAAATTCCTAAAATTTTTTTCGCTTTTATAAATTTTCGTCATTTGTTCCCTTTCATTACTCAAAATACCCACATTCGTCGGAAAATTGCAATAAAAACATTCTTGAAATTAATTCTAATTTATTTATTTAACATTTATTGATAAAGTGAAATATTATTGGAAATTAACAGTGCCCTATTTATAGGGAGTGGGTTTTCAGAAGTACAATGAAGTCAATATCAAAACTAACCTATTTAATGCTACAAAAAAATACACTATTCGTAAAAACAAAATTTCCGCCGACAAGTTGCTTTGATGCGCCGACAAGTTGCTTCGATCGACATTGCCATTTCTTCTGCAATTGAAAATAGATAAACTGTACACATTACTTTACCAGAGGATCGATAGGGCTGGCCTGGCACAGAATTTAATAATGTACATTAGTGGGTTTAAATCTTTTCTAAACCTATCTTGTTTTCGTTTAAATCATCTATTTTTTCAAGTCTCTCGTCAATATCAAAAATATTTCGATGGCATTTTCCGATTTTCCGTTTATTTTATTATGCAACCCTTGAGCAACCCTTGAATTTTTTTAAATATATTTATTATAGTATTTATTAATCAGTTTCGATTCAAAATAAGTGAAGTAGGCAACTAAAACTAGTAGATATTAAAAATTATCTTTTACTAATCAATGAACTGACTTATATCATATACATAACACATGAAACAACATATTAGTTTTCGATAGAAATAATTTAAAATAAAATATTTAAGTACAAAAAATTAACATTTATTTACACTTACTTGAAATAATATATTTGTCAATTTAACATAAACAATATGTGGTGTATGAAAATTGTTATTATTTTAGAGTATATTTAGAGAAACCCAGTTAACAAATTATACATTATTTAATACTTCATTAAACAACAAAAGATCCGGAAAACATTGGAAACACAAAATCCTAACAGACGGAAAATGTTGAAAATTCCGGAAAGTATAAACAGCATTTTTCCAGTTAAAATCAAATAGTGATTGTGGCGCATTCTGTAAAAGAATGTACAGGGTGGCCGAATAAGAATGCGAGGTACTGTATCTGGGAAACTATCCATCGTAGAGGCTTGCGGAAAAAAAAGTTGTGGCCCTAAAAAGGACCGATTTAAAAAAGAACGGTTTTTAGTGCCCCCGTAAATCCTCTAAATGCTGATCATCACGCTCTATGCATTGCTGAAGCCTCTCATGGGTAGACAAACCTGCAGCTTCAATTTCGGCTCTCGGTATGTTACGTAATGAATTACGAATCCGGTTTTTCATATCTCTCTAGTCGTAGGTTGAGTCTGAAAATCAAAACAAGTTAAATCTGGTGATCGCGCAGGCCATGGAAACAGACTTCCTCTTCCAATCCACCACTGTTGTAATACTGCATTAATATGCTCTCGCACAATAATAGCATACTGTGCTGAGCAACCTTTCAACTGCAAAAACAAGTTTTAACGTGTTTCCAGTGGAACTTCTTTCAACAACAACGGTATATTATTGGCCAAAAAGTCAAGAAAGATATTGCCGCTTAGGGATTGTTAAAAAAAATAATTCTGCCTCCCAGTATGCCACACCACACATTTAAACTCCAAGGTCCTTGGTGCTGAACTTCACGCAACCAAGGCGGATTTTCTGCAGACCAATAATGCATATTGTGCAGATTTAAAGGTGGATGGCTTCATCGGTCCAAAGAATTTGAAATAAAAATTCTCCATTATTGTTTGAGAGCATATTAATGCAGTATAACAACAGCGTTGGATTGGAAGAGGAAGTCTGTTTCCATGGCCTGTGCGATCACCAGACTTAACTTGTATTGATTTTCAGACTCAACCTACGACCAGATACATATGAAAAACCGGATTCGTTAATGCATTACGTAATATAACGAGAGCCGAAATTGAAGCTGCAGTTTTGTCTACCCATGAGAGGCTTCAGCAATGCATAGAGCATGATAGTCAGCATTTCGAGCATTTACGGGGACATTAAAAACCTTTCTTTTTTAAATCGATCCTTTTTAGAGCCACCACTTACATAATAAAAGGAATTAATTAGTTTAAAAAATAAAAATTTAAGAGATTTCCGTATAAAATTTTCTTTGGCCTAAATTTTAGGTTAGGAACAAGATATCGAGATGCGGTGTTCGGGAGCTTGTTTAGGCATCATTTAGCTACTTTTCATGAAAAAGAAATCATACCAATGTATTTAATTTTTTTGAGAAAATTAACGATTTCTGTCGAAATGTCGAAAAAGGTCCTCTAGCGGCGACATCTGAAACTAACAAAACTTTAAATATTATAGCATTTGTAGCCCAAGAATAGCTCTTTTCAACTAAAATCGACTCAGGCGTTTCCAATATACAGGGTGTTTCTTACTGAGACCTTTGAATTCCCCCCACCACTTTATTTTTAGAGATATAGCAAAAATTCTTTAACAAAAACGTTCATATTATCCTCTACTTTAAAGATCACGTTTTTTTTGGTAGGTTAATATAGCAGAATTCACAGAAACATCACTTTCTTCGATTCAAGATTGCAGTTACGCCCCCTAGCGGCCATTTTAAAAACTTGAAAATATTTTCCAGATTTTTCTCTTGGCCGTTTTAGTCATAACTTTTTTTTCCGCAAGCCTCTACGATGGATAGTTTCCCAGATACAGTACCTCGCATTTTTATTTGGCCACCCTGTACATCATAATATGCGCCTATTTTATGCAAAATTCTTGTTGAATTACTTTATTTGAATATGAATTTGGGTTTACCTAAACATTTTTATACATAAACATTTTCATACGCAGTTACATGATGCTTAGCAGAATTTTCATCGACAGATTCACTTAAATTTTCTTCATCATCGCGACATTTAACAGATTTTTTGAACACTTTTTCATAATAAGATTGAAAATAAATATCTAGTCTTGCAAGAACAATTATAATTATGAAAGTGTTACCAAAAGCAAGCCATTCAGGAATAAACCACAAAGATAAAAATATGGCGTGCGTGATTTTATAATTAGTGGTAAAATGTAATAAAATATCAAAAATGTACAAAGGAATCCACGAAAAAACAATAATATTCGCAATGGTTAATGCATAACCATTTCTAGCTTGTAGCACAATTCTGTTTCTGTATTTCAAATAATTACACCACATCAAAAATAAAGAAACCATAAATAAAACTATTCTCGAAATGAAATGACTAATAAGCCACGTTTGTGAAAATATTGAACTTATAAACTGAACTAAAAACTGTCCCAGAGATAGAGCATAAAGTACTGTTAAAAAATTTTCATAAATAAGCTTCAACGTACTAGTTAGTTTAGGATTATACACCAAAACTAGCCACTCTAGACCAAGCCCAAATGCCAAAAACAATCCTAAAATAACACTTAGCTGTTCTATCGCCATTATACAATAATAAAATTCATATCCAACATGTCTCATAATATTCATTAGATCTACCAAAATGTAGAACAGCGGAGAAGATACAAATAAAAAAATGTGACAAATAGCAAAGTGCATTATGTAGTTTTTAGTTTTGGTTTTTTTCTTATCTTTATAAATTGTGGATATTAGATAACTGTCAGCTACCAGTAAAAATACACTCAGAAACAACTTGATTGTTTCTGTAAACATCATGAAGTAGTAGAGGTACCAGATGGCTGATATTATTGCTTCTTCGTGAACTGGTTTCTCCAAATCTGGCTCTCTAAACGGATCATCGTTGAATTCACTTATGTTAAATACTTCTGACATGTTCATCTAGAAAAAGGCAAATCATTATTCAATTTATAAAACTGAAGATTTTAAATCAATAAAGATGACATGGGAAATATTAGATGAACAAAAAAAAGAACTTTGTCAGATTTAGGTTCAGAAAATCATAATAAGGGTGAGACAAGGGTCTTTATTCCAGAAATGGAATGCTTAATAAAGTACTAAGGGTAACAACAAAACAGTAAATCGTTTACCCACGTGCTCCTATATTTTGACGAAAAATGAGGGTATTGAAGGAAGTGCAGAATTATTAGTAGAAGCAGCAGCTAAAACGGCTTGAAAATAGGGGGAAGATATGTATTTACATAAGCGAATATCTCCGAAGAAACTTGGTTTATGACGAACAATTTAAATATTCAGGTTTTAAGGTCGCTTACATGCAAAATGTCTCTTTTACAAAATCTTGACAAAGACGAAACAATGATGTAATATGTTTTCATTATTCGTTTTAGCCGCTTTATTGACGGAAACTGGAATATCGCCATAAAAAAGCAGTAAATTCATAGTATACTTGTCCATAAGTTTGACAATTAATGCTGTAAAAATGATTCTCGTATTGTTTTAGTATCTAGTAATTTCTACAGTTTCTAAAATGTGACATTAATGACAGAATATAATTGAGCCCAAAAATAATAAAACTATTGTTCACCACACTACACTTTCAATAATTATTTAACTTAAATAAACTTACTATTTTCAGCACTCACTGATAACAATTCCATGAAGTATGATGATAAATAGATGATAACAACAGGTTGAATTAATACTAAAAAATATAGTGTATAACCAACTTGGCTGCACCAAATCCAATTATTCAATGAAAGCTCATAATTATTCTATTACTTGATGTGACAACACATCATTCTAAGAGTAGGTCGGTCTCATGTGTTCTCTATAGAAATTGTTTTTTTTTGTAATGTTTCTGGTGCCTCGGTTCATTTGTTACATTTTTTCTCCACATTTTTTATGCCAAACTTACTTAACCCTAAGCTGATAACATGAAAAAATTTTAAATATTTGATATTTGAGAATTAAAAATAAAATAAAAATTAATTGTAAATGATCATTTTTTGTAAGAACATGATTATTTTCTTTATTCTCTATGTAAATACATCAAATTTTATATTTTTTTCTTGTTTTAATAATTTAGGTGAGCTAAAAAGAAACTTTTATGAACAGGATTTTAATTAAAACAAAATAATAACAAAAAAGAACAAATATCTGGTTTCACTAAAACATATAACGGTAACTTATATATTAGAAAATAGGAAAAATAAACTTTTACTCTCGAAGTCCATATAGATTACTGAAAATATTATTCCAAATCTGTAACATCATAATCTTCATAACAATCTCTTCATAATCCAGTCAGATGGTCTAGGCACAAATATTTTTTACAATTTGTGCAGGAATATTTTGTTCAATTTCTGGTTCATCAGCAAGTTTTGTTCATTTTCAAATTCCTCTTCCGAGTCTACATCCTCAACAGTTTCTATATGATCGTCTATCAAACACCCTTCCTCAACCTCTGGTTCAGCCTCTGAATAAGTTAAAACTTCCCCATGAGGCCGCAAGAACCGTTCTTATTCACTTTCATAGTTCATTATAAACGTATTGTCATAAAATATAATATAATCGGTACTACAAACAAAACATCACTCAAATTATTCTTACCTCAAAATATAACAGGAATGAAAACGTCGGTTTGTGGAACCGAAGCGTAAATGATATTCAAAAGTTTTATTCAACCATATACACATACAATAGACGCTTGTCAATCTACGAATGAATAGATACACGGACTCTGGAAAGCTATAGTTCGGGCAATACATATAGTATCCCCAATTTAACAGGTTTAAAAAGCGGCGCCTTTGCTGCTACAAAAAAAATGACCCTTTAAGCATCCTTCAACCACCCTTTATTTGGGTAACCAATACATTATTCGATTACAACTTACATGTTTTTATTGTTTTAGTTTATACTCTTTCCACTCTCTGGTTCCCGAGCTATATATTAAATTAGAACACTTGATAGAGACTTTTGAGATGGCTGGACTATACTGTGAAGTACAGATTGAAATTCAGCCAGGAAAATTTGAATCAGTCGGTGCGAGAGACTCAGAGACATAACGTCAGCAGCCGAGGGTTAATAATGTATAACTGTCACAGTTTTACACACTTTCATTAGTAAAGTTGAAAGCTACATATTTAAAGTATCAATATGGTGAACGCAGAGTGCTTGGTAGTAGTTTTTGGAGTTTTGGGTAAAAAAATCCTATTATTGTAAGAAATTTTCTGCGGTCTTCATTTTCTGGAGTCTCTAGGCAGTACAATTTTTTTGCTATGACTAATTTTTAGACCAGTTCAGAATTGTGGAAAAAATGCATTTGTAGAATGAAACGAAGAGTAATTTGTATAAAGTGTAATAGATTTATTCGTATCCGCAAAGTGCTTCCTGAAAGTAAATACTCAATCAAAAGAATACTGATTTTTAATTTTAAGGTTCTGAAATTACGATTTTTTTTTAAATTGAGTACTTACAAGTCAGTTAACAGTAATTAAAAATTAAAATTTAAACATTAAAAGACTTTTTCTAACACCTCCTTTGAAAATTGACTTTTTCCAAGAAACCTTGCATGTTGAAGGAAAAGTGACACTTTTCTCCCTAAACAGCTGTTTTTGAAAAACAATTTTATAATTTTTTTAAAACGCGCATTGTGACCATGTGAAAATGTTGTGGTATTTTAAGGATTTACTTCCTGTGTCAACTGTCAACGGGGGAATAGTGTGAAGAAAAGGAAGAAATTTGTATGAATCAGAGTTAAGTCTAAGTTAATAAAAAATCCTTTGATGAAGAGGGAGGAAATCTCTGTACAAGTTTACTTGAGTATTCAAGCAGTGCTCAAATTTCCAGTTCTTCGAGGTAGTTTTTGTTATCTATGTTATGTAATATTTTTGAATTCCTGTTGGGCCGAATTTAAGGATATTGAATTTCAGATGTGTCCAATATCCGATTTGTCTATTTTCTTCAAGTGTAAGTGGCAGTGAAGCTTATACACTCAACTTCTTTCTAATTTGTTAATATTGTCTTTGGACTTAACCAAATAACGGCTCAACTTAGTACAAGATTTAAATTTAAATTTAAATTTAAAACTAGTTGAAAATGCTCTTCTAGTATTGCCATAGACCGAACAAATTGTAATGAAAACATTAATAACATTTTAGATTGACAGTTCTTATTCTAATCAACACAGCCACAGTCTACTCACTCACTGTGTGTCTACTTTAAATTCAATGCCACTTTAAACTTCAAAATGTTCATATTTTGGCCCCATTTTGAAGGCGTTCCCGAAGAGGTACGGACGGGCACATCAAACCCTAAGCTTACTTTTTGACGCTCTATCAAAATCTGAAGTCAGAATTTTAAAATTCATAATCACAAAAAAGCTAGATGTACTACCATCTATAATAAATGGTTAGAAGAGAGTTTTGACACTTTACAAAGCAACGATTCCCAATATATTGGGTGTTGCAGTGTGTTTTGCAAATTTTCTATTTGACTGATTCTAGTCAAGATGTCACTCTCTTCTTTGTATCCCTTTAAAACACGGATTAGGAATGCCACTGAAAAAGCAAAAGACAGGAGCGTTTAGAGGAAGGAAATATAATAAAATAAAATGGAAACTGATCCACCCTGCCAACAAGAATATAGAAAAGGAGGTACACCTTTTGGGGTGTTGCAGCAACTATACATTTAATTCAGGGATTCCAAGGAGTATAACAATGTTTATTTATCAAACATTTAGGTTTCAGTTTAAATTACTTTACGGGATTGAAGCGTGGAAAGATGAAAAGCATACAAAACAAAAAACAGTTCCGTATTTAAAAGAAATAAATTATTTGGATTGTTGTAAAGATAAAAGACCATTTAAACTTCAAACTAAGTTATATAACTAAATTTAGAGAGCAAACTCTTTTATAATACAAAATAAAAATACAGATCCGTGTTAAAAAAATAAGTTGAAGGTGCGAACAACGAAAAATCAACATTTTTCATTTCCCCTCTATATCTCGCAAAGTGTAAGAGATGTTGTAAATTTTATCAGTTTAACCTTTAACCATTTACATGTTAAATCACGATAAAAATACCCTGTGTCGTTAAATATTTTCAACTTCTCGAATAAAGATCCAATCGTCAGTACGATCTCTTCGACTGAAACAAAATTTAAAAATAACTTTAAACGCAAAGTTAAATTCTTTGTTGACTTTATACAATACAACACATACAACCATGGAATTACTAAACATTATCAGTTGAGGAAATATTCTTGTGTAAAAAATAATATCTAGGAATAAAGAAGAGCCATCTAGTAGCAACAAAAATAAGTAATGATACACCACCATCGGAATCAAAGATCCAACAATAATATTGGCTGTATATACAACATACATATTCAAATGCCGCGATTTATCTTTAAATACATAAATGATAACATTTAAAACAACACTAAGGACAATTAAACTATCTAAACACAATACTGCTACTTGAAAAGTTTGATATTTATAATAAAAATATTCATAAATAAAGATTGTCATTCCTAACGAATAAACGAAATATATAAAATATTGTTCGAACAGTTCTTGCAACTCTTTAGACAGTTTGAATCTTAAATTAATCAAAGTCCAACGCAATAGCATAGCCGTACCTAAAATATAAGTTAATATTAAAGACGTACTTGAGAGAGAAACTAAAAATATCGGAGTAAAAGGCAATTTTAAAACAGTAAAACATATTAAATCAATTATTATTATCTGATGTAAAAAATAATATAAGTTTACAGCAGCCCAATTAACGATCAATAAATTGTTGGAATTTTTTTTTAATATTCTAATTTTCCGACAAACGTAAATTACTAGTGTGTCAGCTAATATGTTTGATATAAATAAACTATATCTTAGTAAAAGATAAAAAATGTCTTTCTTTGGTAAAACTTCATTGTTATCTTGTTCTAGTAAATCTTCCTCGAAAATTGTAAGGTTCAAGTTTTCATTCATATCAGTTATTTTTGATATTTATGCTTAAACCTGAAACAAGAAATGCTACAATAGACATAAATACATTTAAAATGAGATAAATTTACTTTACAAATTGGTGGGGGTTCAATGCCATGGCATTGGAAAGAAATAAGACCATGTAGCAAGACAGTAAATAGAAAATTTTATCCCAAATTTTGCTTATAAATTTTCCAATTATAATAAAATACTTTTTACTTGCCTTTAATGAAAACTTTTCTAAAAATTCCTATTTCATTTATGGCAACAAAACTAACGTAAAATGCAAACAACACTTAAAGTATATTAAACAACATCAACTTGATCTAGGAACACAATGAAATGTATTGAATTACATCTCTCCTTGTTGGACAATTGTTCTGTTATTATTGAATTAAGATGTCTTTCAAAGATCGTTAAACACGTGTATACTGAAAATATAGTATTATTTAATAGAAGCAAACATCTATAATTCAACTTCGGGGGGAAGGAATGGCACATTGCTCCGCAGAGGGGGGGCGGTGGCAAGCGACACGATTTTTTCAATTGGAAATAAAAAAATTAACTCCAAATCGCAAGGGTGGGAAAGAGAGGAGGCGAGATTTTGCTTTGACTATTTCCCTCGTCTTAATTTCCACCAATCACAAACGCGTAATTTTGAATTACAAATGGTTTCTAGATGAAAAAACTGTCAGCCGTTTTTTCGCTGTGGAAGTGACTAATATTGATCTGGCGATTGAGAAAAGTGTACCGTACAATCCGTCAATATGGAAACAGTTTACGGAATTCTGCAAGGCAAAGAAATACGAGCTTTTGGAAACTACAAATTTAGAGCAACTAAACCTAATCCTGAAAGATTGGGCGTGGAATATGAAGAAAGAAAACGGTGAAAATTACAAAGAACTAGTTGTGAAGACAATGTGGAACACCATTGCAAAAAAAAATGCAAGAGATGTATTTTATGAAGTGGAAAATATTTTTTGATCCATTTAAAGATATTATCTTCAAGTCTAGTAGGGAAGCTCGTAATGCGAAACGAAGGAATTTGCATGTGTGCGCCAATAAAAGGAAATCGAGCTCTGCTTAATTAAAATTGGAAGAATACTACGCAATGGTTTTATTATGGGACGAAGACACTCCGGTGGGACTCCAGCGAAAATTTTACCATATCGCTTCAGTATAACTTGCCTGGAGAGGTGGAGAAGCAGTCAATTGCAGAGTTCATTATTTTAAAGAGGAACTAGATAATTCTGGAATTAAAACAGGTAGATAACATAGTTACATATTTTTTAAATAACTGATTTTCAAAAATCCTACTTTTTAGGAAGAGTAGAATATAATCATCTCTTCAATAAAACGGCCCAGGGTGGAGAAAAAAATGGCCCCTAGTAAGTGGCTGGTCCCCAACACGAAGAACCCTACCTTTTGTCCAGTCCGTCTTTTTAAAATTCTAATGGTTAAACGTTCATCTAGAATAACAACTGACTATTCTTAACAGTAAATCCATCATGGAACAAAGAACAATCAAGTGGATGGTACAAAAACACTCCAGTGGTAAAAAACGAACTTTCGAAATGGACTAAAGAAGCAGCAGTAACCTGGCTAAAGGAGCGCAGGGTGGACAACAATTAATTAAAATTACTCTCCACAGTTCATCCAACTCAATTAAGCCTTATCTGCAAATGGATAATGAGCATTATTCCAACATTATAAACACCCTTAGAAGTGACGCCTCAGAACCTCCAGCTAAAAAAAGAAAACAGAAGATCCTGTAGCCACTCCTCGAGCTTCTCACTCTGCAGCTGGATCCATCAACAACATTAATGATTTACCTACACCCAACGTTATCAATGAGTTAACAAACATTTCAAACAATACTCCTACTGTGTACCAAAATTGCAATTTATATTTTAATTGTACCATGAATAATTAAGTTTGTAGTATTTTGTGATTAAATAAATTACCTGTTTTTCAGTTTTCAAATTAATACCTACATATTTATTATGTATGCATGTATGTTTTGCAAGCTATGTATATGCAGAATAATCTGTTACTCATGAAATAGTCTTGTCAAATACCATTCGGGCATCTAATTTTTCCTGTGAAAAAAATCGAAAAAACACAATGTAAAGTAATATTTTTTTAACAAAATGCATTTGTGCAGGTGCAAAAATCCTCGTCTTCGACTCGGATTTTTGTTGCTACCAACACTCATGCTTCTTCTTAAAATATTACTTAGCAGAAAAACACGAAGAGTACATTTTTAATCTAATTTTTTAAACTAATAGTGACATAAATAATTAATAATATTAGGCATCCTAAATATTTTATTACATTCAAGTTGATCTTAAATGCTCAAGTGACCACTTTTAGCGGTTATCAACGATTCTCTCAATTTATCAAATCCAAAATAATGAAAAGTGATTTAAAAAATACTACAGGTAATTTACTAGTCAAAGTTTAAGGAGTAAAAGAAAAAAAATGATCGATGGCACTAGTCGGCTCTTGTTTGTCCCTTAAGTATAACTTGTTATTTCTTTTAATTTTATTAAGTTAAGCTCTCTACTCTAGTTATACTTATTTTGCAATACCTCTAAAGTAAAAAAAAGCTCTGAGCCTATGCATGAAAAACTACTTGATTCTGAAAATAGATGGAAATATAAAACAATACTTCAACATTCCTTTCCTTGAACTAACAATTAGTTGTATCGGTGAGAGGATGTAATGAAAAATATAATATAGTAACTTATTTTAAATATTTTATTGAACAAATAGAAAAATATTTATATATGACTAGTAATTATAAACAAGAATAAACGTAAAACAATAAATAATTTAAACTTCTTCTTGAATTCCATTAACTGTAACTTGCATATTGCTGGTTGTTATCATACTTCTGAAATCCTCTTCTTCTGAAACGGCATCCAAGTCTTCATCTTCGTAACTCTGTATGGATCGTTTAAACGATTTATAATAAGCCATTTTGAAATATTTGTTTTTTGTTCCTAACAGATAAATAATCCAAATTGGATGACCGATTTCAATAAATGCGGGGATAAACTCGAGAAATAGTAAGACTAAGGCCACATTGTCAAATACCATTTGAAGAATTAGGTGAAAGAAGAAAATCGGCAGAAAAGAAAATATTATAATATTTGTTACTGATAGAGCGTATTCTGTTTTTTTGGACTGGCTTCTAAAATTTAGTTTCCTCTTAAAAACATTTAATATTATTAAAATAACTAAATATATTAAGTAAACTATTAAAAATAAACCTGCTCTAGCAATATGGTGCATTTCCGAATAAATAAAAGATACTGTCCATTCAAGAAAGAACAAAAAATATATGCTAATAAAAATATATCTATAGTAATTCTCTACTTTATTCATCAAAAATGGTTTTTTTGCTGACAACAACCAATCTAGAGATAAACCAATAGCAAATGTTAAATATAAAGTTAACAATGACATTTGCGTTTGAAGAACTAGCGTAGAAGCTACTTCATAACTGGAGAGTATATGACAAATAGCAGCAAATAAGGGTGAACATAAATAATAAAAAATATTTAATATAGTAAGGTTCAAAATGTAAATGTTAGTTCTAACTGCTCTTAATCTCTTAAATCTAAATATAACAATGGCTAAGAAAATATTTCCGGCTATAACAGCAAGAATAAGTACGAGTTTTATAATTGTTACTACGATAACGTAATATCCCAATGCGCTATAAAAAGTCGAGTAAGACTCGACACGAGCATCTTCTTCCACTGCGGCAAACGGGTCATTTTCAAATTCAGTTTCGTTCATAAAATCGTTAGCTGAGACCGTCATCACTAAATTTAATTATCCTGAAATAAAAAAACCAATTGTAAATTAAACAAATATCCTTTATGTGGCTGAAACTACTAGCCGAAATTGACTCTCGCCAAAAATTACAAAATAGCTTATAATTTAAAAAACTGTTGTTATTTTTTAACAATATTTGAACTGACTATTTATTTATAATCATAGATTAACTCAATATATTATTGAGCAGAATATACAGCAACTATATACAGTGTGTACCAATCTTGCGGCAAAGTTTAAAACAAAATGGTTTGACGTCCACATTTTAAAATTATTTTCATGTATACAGAGTGTTTCAATTTACATAACTCAGGTACAAACCAAACATGTTTTTTAAAATGAGGTCCTGATATATATATATATATATATATATTTTAATTTTGATTACCCCCCTTTATTGTATAGATGTAGCAAATTTTTTTTCTTTACCTACACGAGCTTTATAATTGTCTAAAACTGTCTTTTACCGTCATCCTGATTGTAATTTTCGTTACTTTTTAGACTTCTAAACCCCAAAGTTTAGAAAAGTCTTATGGAACGCTTCTGTCTGTCTGTCTGCCTGTCTGTACGCATTTATAACCCAGCTTCCAGAACCGATAGAGACTAACGGACAACGGATATGAACTCAGGATACCTTGAATGTGTGCACGCCTAAATTTCAGCTTTCAACGACTTTTTTTTCAAATTTAATAAATAATTTTTTGTTTAGTTTAGAAGACTATTGTCCCCGCCCTCTAGCGGGTACCGTTACTACTTGTTATGTTTTAATTAAGTGGTTATTAGTGACTCAATATCCGGACCATTGACTCTTACGTTTTTTAATGAGACACTCTATTATAGTATAAAAATGAAATATCTTTTTAGCAATATATTTACATGTGTTTTTTCAAGTATTTTATTTGAGTTGAAATAAATTTATAGTTAGTAAGATGGCCGCAGAAGATTTCGTGCATTAAACGTTAAAAGTATTAGATAAAATGAGCAGTAGATACCATTACGCTATCACTGCGTTATCAATTTCCAGCACTTTAAAATAAGAAGGTATCAGAAGTCTGCCTTTTTGTTTTTAAAAATTAATAATAATTTTCTATTTAGAATTTTATAAAATATAAAAATTTTAATGAAAATTTCACAGCAACATTTTTTAACCAATAAGAAGCTTTCGTTTCATCTCGTTACTGTAGCAACCACATAACTTGGCGATAGTATTTTCCTCAGGGGTACCCGGTACCACAGCGATAGTATTTCTGTCAAGTATCAAATTATAAAAATACACCCTTCCGTTCACTGTAAAATAATACAGATTGGTTGATAGCTAATAGATAGATTATTTTACACCAACAAATGATTATTTCATACTTCTAAAATCCTAGGAACATATTCTTTTGGTATACAGGGTGTCCCACGACGTACCGTACACAGTCCAACCATAAGTACTATGGACCTAGGCCATTTCATATCTGGTATGAAAAAATGCCTTGTTGCGTTTTTGACGGATATACAGGGCGATATTTGAAAATATGTGAATTATTCTACGTTAAGTATATCTAAAAGTAAAAATCTCAGACCAATCAAATTTGGAACACTGAGTGTGCTCCCTGAGCTCAATAAAATAGGTTTTAAAAAAATTTTCAGGTCCGGACTTAGTTTTTTTTAGATTTTTATTGGTTTTTTGAAAACAACACCCTGTAAGCCAGATCAGACAATTTTTATTTTTCTCACTTTAAAGCTTAAGGATGATACTAAGCAACAGTTAAAAAAAATTGAACGCGCAACTTTTTGTTTTCTGCAGAAAAAAATAAAACTTTGAAAAATAGTATAATTTTAATGGATTCACATTCTTCTTATGACTGATGCGGCACTAAATTGATAGCACATCATCATTTTTCAACAAAAATCATGGACAGTTCATTTTACTCGATATAAAGTATTATTCAATCAACCGTTGAAATTCCAGGTCCGTATTTATTTTTTGCAGTCTCTGTACCAGTTGGGGGTGATATGGATGTAGGAGATCTTTCTTTAACGTCCTGTGGACTTAGAAATATTCAAAATACTGGATATTAGCGGGGTAGTTAGCTTCTCATTTTGATTTACCATTTCCAAAATACCCTCTTTTTGGTCTTCTGTCAGTCGCCCACCACGTTCTTTCAAAAACTGTCAAAATGGACATCAAATCGAATTCAAAGCCTACTTGCATTTGCACAATAACCAAAAGTAATAGTTTTTTCTTTGACGTTACAGAAAGAAAATTTGTACAGGGTGTTGTTTTTACAGGATCAATAAAAACTTTAAAAAAAATAAATACGGCCCTGGAATTTCAACGGTTGATTGAATAATACTTTATGTCGAGTAAAATGAACTGTCCTTATGATTTTTGTTGAAAAATGATGATCAATTTAGTGCCGCATCAGTCATAAGAAGAATGTGAATCCATAAAAATTATACTATTTTTCAAAGTTTTATTTTTTTCTGCAGAAAACAAAAAGTTGCGCGTTCAGTTTTTTTAACTGTTGCTTAGTATCATCCTTAAGCTTTAAAGTGAGAAAAATAAAAATTGTCTGATCTGGCTTACAGGGAGTTGTTTTCAAAAAACCAATAAAAATCTAAAAAAAAACTAAGTCCGGACCTGAAATTAAAATTTTTTTAAAACCTATTTTATTGAGCTCAGGGAGCACACTCAGTGTTCCAAATTTGATTGGTCTGAGATTTTTACTTTTAGATATACTTAACGTAGAATAATTCACATATTTTCAAAAATCGCCCTGTATATCCGTCAAAAACGCAACAAGGCATTTTTTCATACCAGATATGAAATGGCCTAGGTCCATAGTACTTATGGTTGGACTGTGTACGGTACGTCGTGGGACACCCTGTATATGAAGGTATCTTACGAAAATGTCATGTTATAATTTTTACTTTGGTGTGAAATTTTCTTACCGAATCTTCCACAATCTTGAATTACTATCTGGAAATATCTCCTCAAGAATGAATTCATGCTTTCGGAAATATTTCCGATAGTAATTCAAGCTCTAGGGAGATTACTAGTGATAATAGAGAAGACATACGATTCCAGCGCAGATTTCTGGAATAGATGTTTTTTTAGCATTTTATCTGAAGACTACAAACAAACATGTCAATATAGCCAGATATGTGAGTTTTATCAACCTTTATTAACCATCAATAATTATGCAAATTATGCCGCAGCTCCTAAGAACAGTGTAACATACATACAAGGTGTTTTATTGGGAAAGGCGCCTACGATAAAGATATGTTGTTATGGTTTAAAAAATGAAAACAAAATTATGGAAGGTTTATTTTAAAAGAATAAAAAAATTATGTAAAAAGGACTTTAAAAAAAATGTTTGTTTATGAGATGTTTTGTTTTTGAGATGTAAGAAAAATGTCAGATATGAAATGAGAAATAAAGGATATTTAAAAACTAAAAAATTCTTATAGGCCAGCCCCGCATCGGCTGGCGCGACGCGAGCGCCGCTCTACCGGCCGGGAAAAACAATAATTGATTGTCGATTTAGATCGATCGCTTAAGTTTAATTGAACAACTCGCTTATTTATTGTGATTAACCGTCCACAATGTCGGTTTTGCTAAGATGTGGGTTCAAGCCGGTAAATTTAACAATTTTTCGAAAGAAAAGCCTCCCTAAAGGCAAGAAACTCGTCGAAAGCCATTATGTTTCCGGCGTCTCCGTGTTAAAAACTGATGGATCATCTGAAATTATAGGAACTGTTTTGCGCTAAGCCCTAAGCACCAAAACGAAAGCAAACCTTAACAAGCCGACAATCGAGCTATGTATATAATTATTATAATTATTGTATAAGTTCTAATAACAGTTAAAGAAACGTAAACGTCACTGATATTGCAAGTACACAGGATCGCATTAAGAGTGTTATAAAAATAAGTATGTAGGTAATTTTCTGTTGTGTAATGTATTCTATGGATAAGCTGCAACATATAATGATGTGGCGGTTTTATTCCGATTTGAAAAGTTGCGTTTATTCGGATGAGTATGGATGAGCCTTAAGACATTAACATTTCTAGATGTTGACCATAAACGTATCATTTAAAAAAAATCATACAGTTGATTGATTTTAGGTTGATCCTGACAGAAACGTTTTGGATACAAACTGCACTTGCAAAGGAGGAAGAGGATTCTGCAAGCATGCAGCAGCGGTCTGTATCTACGTCAATGAAGAGAACAACAATGCAGTTGCAGGTGTATCAGAAGGGAATAGAAGTGGCAAATCTATGGCCATCAAAAGTAAATCACAAAGAGGGAGTGACACCTACGGACGTAATGTTTCTTCTGATCACTTGGTGAAGAAAATTTAAAAGAAGAAATAAAAATGAATTTTGAAATAGCCGAGGAAGAGAATTTAAGAATACGAAAAGAAATCAAGGAAAATACAAGATATTAGTCGGAAAATAGAAATTAAAATTTGGTTTTCTTATTTCTTTTCAAGATAAAAATAAATTCAGAAAACAAATTTTGGGAATGTTGTTATGGTTTAAAAAATGACAACAAAATTATGGGAAGTTTACTTTAAAAGAATAAAAAAAATTATGTAAAAAGGACTTAAAAAAGGTGATATGGTTGTTTATGAGATGTTTTGTTTTTGAGATGTAAAAAAATGTCAGATATGAAATGAAAAATAAAGGATATTTAAAAAGTAAAAAATAAATAATTATTACACTCAAACTGAAGCATAGGATTGTTTTCAGGTTTTTCAGGCCCTGGGATCCCTATAACTTGGTGCAAATAACCAAAAAACGTGAAAAAAAAAATTTTTAGGAATAAATTTTTTTTTGAAAGCGCTCTTGTGCGCCTACAAAAAGGGACCAAATAGCATAAAATAGCTTCATTTTCCGCTTAACCGCATATAAATATCTACATTTGTTCGCGCGGCAACTCCAATTAAGTAAATCTGTTTTTCCGTAATAGTGGCGTGTGTCGGAAAAAATGGTAAATATTTTCAGCCGGAACAACATTACCTCCCCCTCCGCGTTTTCGAGGATGCTGAAGATGATGGCGGTGTTAGAATTTCTCTTTGGGGTTGTGCAACCCCTCAAAACAGCCAAAAACCACCCCCAGCGGGGTTATACGCGCTTTACATGGTTTCCCTGCAGAAAACACACTTTCACCCCATTTTCGAGGATGCTGAGCACGGAGATGCGGGATTCCAGGGCCTGAAAAAATTCCTATGCTCCAGTTTTGAGTGCAATAGAATTAAATTAATCACATCCGATCGTACAACTAACCGGATAGAAACACACAAAATTATTTAGTGGAATAATTTCAGAGAAACGCATTTTTTATCACAGTTTTGGCCAAAGTCGAAAATTAAAATTAATGATTATGTAAATCTCTTTTTTTTACATTTAAAACAAAGTTTTCACACCTGCAAGTCAAATCGAGCGGGTGCCGCCACACCCATCTCCCATCATATCCCGCTACCCCCTTTAAATTTGCTGGATAACAGTTCGGTAGATTTCGCGGTCACTATTCGGCCGTCCTGACCACGTGACTCGAAACAAACTGGATCTGCATTTCAATTTAATGCAATACTTTGATTTGAAAAAATATGCCCCCCCTGACATTTTTTGTAACGGCGCCCATGCTACTCATGTGATTTCTAGCAGATTTTCAAATTTTACAGTTTCATTGGTTTATCCACTTTTTAACCACAATATTAGAGATTGAACACTTAAAATTGAATTGAGATGTTTAATTATTCTCACCCTCTATTCTCTCGATTCTCTATAAAGCTTAAACGTCCTGAAATAGGGTGCCCTTACGTGGTGAGGAAGGCAATTTTAAAGTATAATCCCCGGATTTGACCGAATTTACGGGCCTAATTGAAGATCGAAATTCATTTCGGAATGTTATAAATTATCAATTTTGGATTAATGCTTATTAATGGGACAGATCCAATATAGGATCTGATCTACATATTGTTCAGAAACTTAGCAGCTATTTTAGAGTGAGGGTTAAATCATTGATTTTTAGTTACCAATGCAAAACTACTATTTCTTTAAATCTAGAAAGTGACGAGTGAAATAAAAATTGGAAAAGCAGTAACTATGAAACATCTTCTAAGCAGGAGTTCATTCATTCATTATTTGAAGTCATTAAGATAGATTATTTAGTTGTTAACGATTATTTTCATTCTTATTTCACTTGTCTTGATAAGTTGGCGAATCTCTAGGATAGATATTAAATTAAAAAAAGAAACTTGACTAAATTATTGTGTTACTAATTCATTCCAAGGATCTTTCGAATCCAGATATTTGTAAATGTTAATTATTTTTAATATTATCAATTATTTTTTTTTATTTTTTTATTTATTTGTCTATATTCTTTGTTATTTACATTCATATGGAGAGAGTACTAATAGTAATAGTTTATATACCAATAATATGAACTAAAAGAACTAAATACATCTAAAATAAAAATTGTAACTTTTCTTATCTAATTCTGTAAACATTTCCAAATATACTTAAGCTACTTGAGGAGTGGTCTCTATAATCACCTGATTTATCTCCAGTACATTTTTTATATAACTACATGTAATAGTAAACAGGAAAATCTAGTGAAAGGGCTAAATAATTATAAAATAGACAAACTAAACTAAAACTGGCATTTGTCGCACTATTTTCATATATGCAGACAACACATTTCTGATACACTTTAGTAGAGATCTACATAAAGCAAAAGTAACAGTTGAAACGGACTTTAGTTTGAGATGTTAGTGGCTAAGTTTTAAATTTAATCTTAAATCAAAAAATCCCACTTAATGGTCACTTCAATGAAACCAACCAAGTTGATACGTAGTGATAAAACACAAGTAACTAGTTCCTCACATTGGTAGACATACAAGACACCGTTTGTAAAAACAATTCAACTGCAGTTGTTGTAAGTAGGAAAGCAAATGTTATATAAGAAAAAGAAAAAATCATTCATATCTCACACTCATATGGGGAAATAATTTAGTTAAAATTTTACACCCTCTTTATGTTCTACAAAATAGAGTCATAAAGAAATTGTATAAGTTCCCTTATCGCTTTCCAACTGGCTAACTTTAATATGATAATAAAATTTTGAATATCCGATTTCTTTCTCTCTTATTCTGAGATTTTTCAGGAACAAGAAACTAAAAAGATGCGAGCGCGAAATGTCAGTTATACGTCGAAACATATCCAGAAAAAACGCCTTTCACGAAAATCTTTTACAAAGTGAAAATAAAATTTTGGAAGACCCCGAAGAAAATAATGACAATTTTAGAGAATGTGTGAAGTCGTGCTTATGCATAAAAATTGTGGTAAATAGTTATTCAATCCATTTCTGATTAGTCATTTATTTCAAATAAAAGTTCAGCAATATCATTTTGTTCGTAACGAATTTCATCCACAAATTGTTTCGTATTGGTGCAATATTTAAACTATTATTAGAAAACAAATTCCATTAAACTTTTTAAACTGCCTCTATGTGGTGGGCAACACGGTATACTGAATCATCCTGTATATTATTGTCTGAAGCAAATACTCACATACATAAATTTTGTAGATGAAAATAAATTTATCGGATGAACTTTGACATGGCATCAAATCAAATGCAGGTCTCATGTCATGGAATATAGAATTTAATTAAACATAATTTGGAATTTTAAGTTATTACGTCGTATACATTTTCTTTTAAGTAGCCCCACGGAAAGAAGTCTAGAGGAGTAATGTCTGGACTCCTCAGGGGTCTAAGAAATACCTTGTACCTCCCGATTATTTTACCGTTAAAAATGTGGAGGAGAGACTCGCGAATATTTTTTTACAGTGAGATGTTGCTCCATCCTGTTGGTAGAGCATCAAAAAATTCAGACAACTGAGTATTTAAAAGTTGTAGCTATCTTTCTTTATTCAAGTTGTAACGAAAAGAGTATGGACCAATGAATATTAATCTCTATTTGGGACATGGAAGTTGGGATTAACCATCGACAATTTTGAGAACTTACTTTACGATTAGACATAAACGTTGCATATTCGAAGGTAATATCCCAAGACTGTGACAAATAGCCGACTATTATTTTCTGCCTAATTCTATCGAGAGTATCTTGTATTTTGAGACAATTTGATGAGACCATATGAACATTTAATAATCTGAATAACTCCCAGAGCTTTAGCTCGAGGGAGTTATTCTTTTATTATTAAAGTTCATATGGTCGAATTGAATTGTCTCGAAATGCAAGTTGCTCGAGATGAATTAAAGAAAATAATAGTCTCTATTTGTCATAGTGGAGTGATATTCAGGAAGATTATTTCATGAACCCCACAAAATCATTCGCTAAGATTGTCTCCAAACAGACTCCTTTCTCTTTTTGATATTTTCTGGGATAGATCTGCTTATATTTTCACACTGATTTCCGTAGTGGAACATGAACCAAAACAAGACATTTTCAATTTTAAGTGAATGTTACGTCAAATTTTGACACCTAATAGCAAACAATATACAATCGACTAAAATAGCCGCTGATATTTTTTATTTACCTAAATATCTGCATATCATGTGACTAAATTCATGACTTTTCATTGGCGCAGCCATGTGTGAATGAAATAATCAGAAAAATTATTTGTCGTGTCATAAATTAAATTTATATATATATATATATATATATAACCCTAACAGCCGACGACGTTGCCCCTCACCCAAATATCTGGGCTGGAGCTGCCCTTGTAAGAAACGATTGGCAATGTCAAAATTACCGAAAAAAATGTTTGGGCCATTTTTGAGAGACAATTTAATTCATGTATAAAAAATCCCATAAGCCGCGTGATTTTGTCATTATGACAACGAAAAAAGTTTGCCCTAACTTTTCCAGCGACAATAACGGAACCTAACTTTTGAAAGCTTGACAACCAGCATTGTAAACAAATGTTTGATGACGTTATGTCAATTTTTCTCAAACTTCCATTGTCAGAAAAGTTTTCATTTGTGGAAATGTCGCGATTTGGAGAGTCTTCGAGGGAGAAATTGAAAAAGCCATCAATGATAATGTGCCTTGCAAAAATGTTACAAGAGAAGTACTTTAAAGATTATAAAAGAATTTTTAATCCGTTCACGGACATACAGTTTAAGAAAGCGAGAAATTCACGCGACACAAAACGCAAAATTTTACAAGCAATCCCAGAAAAAAGGAAGGTAAGTTCTAATGCTCTCACAAAACGAGAAATTTTTGAAATGGCACTGTCCTGGAGTGAAGAAGAACCTGTAGGCCTCCAAAGAAAATTTTATCACGTTGCTGCGTATGAATTGGCTTGGAATCAGCAAATTGTAAGGTATTCTATTTTATAATGGAGACAGACAGCCGTGAAAGAGAGACCGGAAGAGTTGAATATAACCCAGTGTTTTCGAAGACAGCACAAGGGGGAAATCAGAAGTTGGCCGACAGTAAATGGTTGGTAGCAAACACCGCAGAAGATTGTGTTTGTCCAGTAAGATTGTTTAAACAAATTATGGGAAGATGGGGAAACCATATCACATGAGAAAAGTTTTTTTTTAACTCCAAATCCTTTCTGGCAAAAAACAAATTCAAAAGGATGGTATAAGAATTCTCCTATTGGGATAAACGAAATATCTAAATGGACCAAATCTTCGGCGAAAAATATTGGACTTGATATCAAGCGGGTGAAAATTACGAACCATTCTAATCGAGCTGCCGCCGTAACTGAATTGTCCAGGAGTGGTATAGGTGAACAAAAACTTTTGAAAATTACGGGACATAGCAACCCATCGTCATTAAAACCGTACCTTCAGTTAGATGAAGAACATCATAGAGAAATCATTGGTTCCATTCGTACTACTATCCAGGAAACAGTTACTACCACCGCTCAAAATACTAGCATGCAGCAAAATATTAACAAAAGACACTTTCGTGTCTTTTGTTAATATTTTGTTCTGAAAATCAAGCTATTTTTAATAATTGTGTTTTTAACAATTGTACTTTTCCGTTAAATTAAATAAACTAATTTACATCTCATTTTTTAATTTGATTTACATATTCATTAAATTGTCTTACCGAATTACACTCTAGCTTTTTTTTTGAGTCGAAGTAAACTTGACATTTATAATTCGAATTTTGTTGCCATTAGGTAATTCAACTCAAAAAACTGCCAAAAAAAATTACTCGTCCTACGGACTCTAATTTTTTCAGAGGCAGTTTTTTTTCGTTAAATTGCCAGGCAACAAAATTCTTATTGATACATGTCAAGGTTACTTCGACAAATAAAAAGCTGCCGTGTAATTATAAGTGAAAATGTGATTTTTTTATGATATAAATGGACCTAGAATCTACAAAAAAAATTCAAAAAAATTAAAATTTGGTTTAAGCAGAATGAATTTTGTACAAGAAACGATTGGCCAAGTCAAAATTACCGAAAAAAAATGTTTGGGCTATTTTTGAGAGAAAAAGTGAGTTTTTTTGGGTATAAATGGACCTAGAATCTACAAAAAAATTCAAAAAATTTGGTTTACGCAGAATCAATTTTGTATAAGAAACCAACGGCGGCTCCAAGTGGGAACAGTAGGGGCAATTGCCTGCCTAACATTTTTATTAAATTTCTTATTTAATTTATTTATATTAATTTAATACATAATCTAACAATTGCTGACGTGTTTATTAAAATATTTTGTAAATTTTATCTCGGAAGGCCACGAATCTACAAGTATGTATAATTTTTTGGTACCTAATAACAATTTCAATGAATATTTTGCTCTCCCTTACAATTTGAA
Source organism: Crepidodera aurea (assembly GCA_949320105.2). Lineage (NCBI taxonomy): Eukaryota > Metazoa > Arthropoda > Insecta > Coleoptera > Chrysomelidae > Crepidodera > Crepidodera aurea. The sequence goes on along the minus strand of OX439472.1, from coordinate 58,541,709 downwards.
CATATTTTACTCTTCACTCCAAATCATCGTTTTTTAAATATTTTAAAAGTTTTATACTTCATTATAGAGTTACAAGTCATGCAGAGCTTTTTATCAAAAATATTTTTTTGTGAAATATAAGATAAACTTTTTCTCTATTTGTATAAAAAAAATTGAGACACACTGTATATATATTTTTTTTTCGTACGATTATTAAAGAATATTATTTTTTGCAAAAAAAACGGAAATATCGTTGAAAAATCTACTATTTATATTATTCTACAACTGTCTTTTAAAATTTATAATTTCCCGTGTATTTTGGCCGGAGAAAAACGGTATTACTAATTTACTCTTATATCGAAAACATATTGGGGTATCTAAATGAACTATGTATATATTATAATATTTATCTTACTTTCAAATAGGCTTTAGAAACCAGCCAAAAGGCACTTTACAAACTTCCACTTCTACACTCCAATTATTCCAAATTGATAAAAGTGGGTAAGTAACCTTTCTGCGATGGGATGTTTGTGAAACTGATTCTTTCGTTTTTATCGAATTGACTTCTTGTTTATTCACCCGAAGCGATAGTGATTAGTTTAACCGAAACTTATCGTTAACAAACAAAATAAATTAAAATATTGGTTTTACTGAGAAATTAACAAAATAAATTTTATTGCATTGTTAAATTACATACGTGGCAGTTAGATATATAACTAAACTTAATACAGGTAAAATTTTAACAAATTAGATATGTATTGTAATTTAAAGTTTTAATATAAAATGTTCCTTTTCGTCTAGAAATGTTTATAACATAGATATCGTGAGTTTACTAGAAATATTATCATAGCAATTTAATCAGTAGCAATTTTAATTTCAAAACATATTAATTGCGTAAGGTCAACAATACTTTTTTAATTTTTTAATTTACGTTCGTGAGCATTATATTAATGTGTGCAAATTGTTATCGTCCAACGAGTAAGTAAAACATAGTCCGCCATGCGCCAGGAGGGATATGGTTATTTGGAATGTTAGTTCATGATAGACATGTTAATATAATAAAAAAGTATCTCTTTTCACTTTCTTTGAACTTCACTTAAGACTAAATCAGATTCTTAAGTCTTATCTACAACAGAAAACTTAACTATAAATATCTTTCATCTTTTACGAATTCGGATCTTAGTTAATGATGATTATTTTTTGACGTTTCTTAAAACCAATGAAATGTTTCTTTATTTGTCACAAGGGTAAGTTTCAACCAATTATGTCATTATTATAGTGGGAATAATCACTGTAGCTGATGCAGAAATAACAAAAAATATTTTAGAAAATACTTCGAAAAACACACTAATAAGTAATCAGACAATTTAAGACCTTCACCATAGAAAGAAATTATATTCTGGATCAATCTACTACAACAGTTACTCTGGCATTGATTTTAAAAGAAGCAGTAATAAAGACAATGTGGAATAAAACGGTAAAATTAGTTCAAGAACTTTACTTTAATAAGTATGTTCAATTTTCAATCAAAAATTGAACATAAATCGTAATTTGCATAACGATTATTAGTATTGCATAAATCTGGCAACGCCGAGGAAACATGCCACCTCGCACAAGCCGAACCGCATAATAATAAAAAAACAGTCTAGACACTCAACCTTGACTTCGAACGTAGAATTAGCCAGGAGAAAAACAATTTTTTTATCCAGCTCTTGGCTGGATGCTTCGTTTTGCTACCGGAAAGCAGCGCGTGTTCGTAATCTTATTTAGTATCGCTCAGCCTCTCGTCTAGTTAACATCGTAATTAAGTTTTCACTCAACTCTCGTCTAGTTCACTTCGTTCAGTCCAGATCGCTCAAATCGTGGCGATCGATCATTTGCAAATTTTCAAATCAATTTAAATCAGTATCGCTCAGTCTCTCGTCCAGTTAACATCGTAACAAAGTCTTCACTCACATCTCGTATAGTTCGGATCGCACAAATCGATGTGATCGAATATTTGCAACTTCAATTTCAAAATTCATTTTTTAAACATTCACTTCAGTGAATTGCTCAACTAGTTGAGGTATCACACTAGTTATTTATAATTAACTTATTACCTGTTTTTATGTGTTGTTCTTGTTCTTCGTTAAAGAAAATTTAAATAAAAGGTGTTATGAAATTCCTGATGTTTTATTGGTGATACTGGAGAGAAGGGAGAAAGAATTCTTGTACGTCCTACACATATACAGTCCACATTATTGAAATCAAAAAATCAAACAGGGTTTAAAAGGTCAGCAAATACAAGGCTGTACCGGGAAACCGCTGCAAAGGTGCTCAAATCACTTCAAAGTATAACAGGTCCTTTGATCCTTTCCATGATATAGAATTCAAAAATGCTCGATATGCAAGAGATGGAAAAAGAACAATTTTACAAAAACATCCTGAAAAGCACAAACAAAGTTCTGCGGCACTTTCTAATACAGAACTTTTTAACTATTGGGGCGAAGATACACCTTGTGGATTGCAAAGAAAGTTTTTTCACGTTGCATCGTATGAACTATCTTGGAGGGGAGGAGATGCTACGAAATGTTTAATTCATTATTTTAAAAAGGAAACCTACATAATGGGGTTAAATACTGACCGCATTGAATATAATCCCATCTTTACAAAAACTGCACAGTGTGGAGCACCCAGATACTTGCCCTGTTCGTCTTTTTGAAAAACTAATGGGTAAACGAGAAGAAAATATTAAAACCGAACGGTTGTTTCTTACTCCAAATCCGGCTTGGCAAACTCATGGTTCTTGGTATAAAAACGTTCCTTTGGGAATACATTCCATTTCAAAATAGATGAAAAAATCAGCAGAAAAAGTAGGTCTAGACACAGTCACTAAAAAAATAATTAAACATTCTGCCAGATCAAGAGTAAGTAACCTTTCAAAAACTGGTGTAGGAGAACAAGAACTAATAAAGGTCACTGGTCATAATTCTGCAAGTTCATCATTCAAATATAATAAATAATCTTAGAGAAAATACGCAGGAGGAAACAGTTAATATAACAAGCAATTCCAAATCCTCAATAAATAGTGAGTCTCGAAATATTTTTAATAATTGCGTTTTTCATTGTACTAATTTAAATTGTTAAGTCTTTTAATGTACTCACAATGTTCCACCGATATTTTCGTATATTGTAATAATTGATTAAATGAAATTTTTCAATAGTTTTATTGATCTTTTATTGTAAAAATTTGTGAATAAAAAAATAATCTAATCAAATAGATCTCGCGAGTTCGATAAATTAAAAAATAATTTGACAGATTTTGTTCAAACTTGTTGCCATTTGGAAATAGCCACTCGAGCCCTCGTGACTATTGCCTGGCGACAAGTTTTCAAAATTATTTTCAATTTATTCTCACTCTCTTGTTATATTATTACTGAAAATTTTATGAATGGATGAAAAACGAGATATAATTACAGAAAATTTGACAACTAAAGCGTCAGGTTTGAAAATTAATAATTTCTGACGCTTTCCGAATTCAATTTTGACAATTATGGTCGTCAACTATAAACATCTTATAGCTAAGTAAATTAATAAAAAGTGTATAATCATGTCTCAGTCTATCGGTATCTCGGTCTAATAAATAATGAGGAACATACTGTGCTTCTTTACTTAAAACTGTATGAAACGCTAAAAAATTGACAATGGATCGGTGGTTTACACATTAGCCTCCGCTTCAACTTTACGAGAATTAGTTCCAATACACAATTCAATTCCTCAAGCTTTGCCGGGGCTTGTCCCGTAGAAGTCCCATCGAAATTGTATATTCTGAAACTGGCGAACTCTCGATTCATATAAGAACGAATTACCTTTTACTCGTATATGCTGCAAGTATTCACCATAAACCCCAAAATCCTATTAAAATACCCTTTCTCAACCTTTTCGATTCTTATATAGTACATATCCGAGAAAACCTACCTTTTGCGAAAGAATAAATCAAATCTAGAAAACGTGAATTTCGCTTTTTCTAAAGTTTTTTTTCGACGAATACAAGCACATACAGATATACCACTTTTATTACCAAACACTTTTCCAAATCATAATGATGCTGCACCATAAACTTAATTCGACACCCACGAAATTAAAAAAAAGACATTTGATGAATAAAATAAAATAAAATAAAATAAAAATAATGTATTTTAAATTGTAAAAGAGATTCGGCGTAGGCAGAAGGTGCTTTCTTATTGTTTGCAAAGAAGGTGTTTAGATTATCACCAGTTTATATGGAACCCAATTTCCGTATTTTTGAATAATTTCCATGTCTCTCAATCGTACGGAAACGTCTTTTGAATGAATGAATGAATCTTTATTAGTAGGAATAACCTAATATACAAACAATAATAATTCAAATTATAACTAATACTTAAAAAATTTTAGATTTAAGAACAGAAATTATAAACTAGCATACCTTATTAACCCTTAAACTATTACAGGATTATTTACTATGTATATATCTAATTAGTTCTTTCTTGAATTGGTATAGATTTTCACTGTATAGAGGAGTCAAACTAGCATGAAAAAACTGAAAACTTGTAACTTTTTTCGGAGAAATCGGATCGACATGCGGCTTTTTTTTAATTTCCAAAAATTATCAGTAACAAAATCTACAACTAACCTCTTTACGCTGGCATATTTGTTTATTGTTCAATTGTTGTAAATTGGCTAATTAACAAATTGCTGCTCCCTAAATCCTTCGAGGCCTCGAATTTTTTCCAAAAACTGTAGCACATAATTGTTTATTGTTCAATTGTTGTGAACAACAATGAACGCCCTTGACTGAGAGTTCAGATTAAATCCCGTTACTCTGACATTTACCCGAACAGAGTTACCAATTTGTTAATTAGACGGGTTACAACAAATTGAACAATAAACAATTATGTGCTACAACTTTGTGGGGATGCTACTCCCGGAGAACCTAGAGTTTTTGGAAAAAAGAGTTATCAATTTGTTAATTAGCCAGTTTACAACAATTAAACAATAAACAATAGCTTCAACATCTACAAGATAATGAGCGAAAACCCACACGGGAAAATTTTCCAGACCTTTTGTTGAACAGGCAGTCATGTTTTCCATACCCTCGGCGAAACTCTCAGAAAATTGTCCAATTTGTTAAATAAATAAAAAAAACCGCATGTCGATCCGATTTCTCCGAAAAAAGTTACAGGTATAATGCTAGTTTGACCCCACTAGTATTTAATATTTGGTGGTAAATTATTATATTCAACAAGTCCTTTGTACAGAATTATTTTCATTGAACTAGACAAATTACATCTTGGCAGGAGAAAATTGTCTGACTGACTGGTGTTATGGTTATTTGTACTACCTCTATAAACAATAAATTCATCAAAATATGACGGTAAAAGATTTTTTGTGATATTAAAAATATATTGTTATAATAATTGTGATTATAACTTTTAATTAAATAAAATTTTTAATAAATTTATTTGATTATTATTTGAATTTAGAATTTTAAATAATGTTCTATAATTTTAATTTGTTCTTTAAATTAATATCACCACGACTATGCTCAAATTGATATCTGTAAATCTTTCTAATCTCAGGGATTCTTTAATTGTGAGTTCATGTTCTTATAACTTCCCCTTAATCTACGCTACTGATAGTCTCTGTATTTGGCACAAAATAAAATGTTGTTTCAAAATTTAGAATGAGTTTATTTTAATAGAAATTCAAAAAATTTATATACACAGATCAGACTATTGACTATAATGAGTTACTTTCACGCCCACACACTCAATGATATCTTATATCTAAAAAAATTTAAATTTGGCGCAATAAATTTCAACTTAACTAAGGTTGGCACACCCGAAATACTAAACAATGATTAATACGTCTATCTTAACCTCACTCTTTGTTTCTGGTCTGCAGTATGTGATAATTGATTATAATGAATTGATACCTTTGAATATCCTTATTTCTTCGTCTTCTCCCTCTTACATACAGTGATGTGTTATAACTAGATTTCTAGTTATGTGATGTTTCCACTTTCTGTTGGTTTTTTTACGAACTTAATATCCAGATGATATCCACAACAAGCCAAATAACTTCCAGGTAAGTTGTTTAAGTATTATTTAATACTAACCACAGAATATAAATGTACTTCTTCAAAATTTGTAACTTTTCCTTAATAATTTTTTTAACTTTTCAAAAATTTATTTTCTTAAATTTTTCTACTAAACCTTCTACCATTTTTTTTTACTAACTAACTTCCTTTTTAAACTTTTAAATTAAAATATTTTCTTCAATTTTCCTCTACTAAAAAACTTCTACCATCTCATCAAACTAATTACTTTCTTTTTTTTGCTAGGTTCCCTTCTGACGTCATGCAGAAACTCTCAAATTATTTCAAAATTTTGATTCTATTATACTTTATTATCGATTTTATGTGTTTTGAATTTTATAATTTTAATTATAACAATTAAGATACTTTCCCTTTATATTCTGGTGTTCAATTTTCTACATTTTATCAATTTATAATTTAGTTCTAAAGTTGGTATATCCTGACATTTCATTTTAAATAGTTGTCACAACCCTTATTTTATTTTGCTATACAGGTTGTCCCGATATTATAATTTGTTATAAAGATTGTCCCAAAATAAATTATTAATAAAATTTTGAATTTTGAATATTATATTTTTAGATTACTATCAGAGCTTTTAATAAAGGATTTTTTTTATAATAAGGATCTCACATTAAATCAATCCCTTAGGTAAGTTCACCTTTAACTTGACACATAATTTTAAGAAGAAATATCGGATTGGGCATAGTCTGGGTATTTATTTTCTTCAATTTATAATTTAATTTTACCTAAATATTATAATTTTTATAATGTTAAATTCCACTTACTTTTGATAATGTTTAATTCCATTTCAATATATCATTGCTGCCCTATACAATCTATCACGCATGGAAAGCCACTGTAATGCATTTAGCATAAATGATATGCTTGTGTATGTATCTATTACACTTTAATATCACTCTCATACCCCTGTTTTGCAACTATTATAATGTCATAATTTTATTTTGATCCAGTCCATATAATAAAGCACTGCAATAGTCGAAATCGAATATTGTGTTATAGATGGTAACTTAGCTGCAGTCGAAAAGTATTTTGAAGTACGAGTGAAGAAATATAACTATTTTGATATTTTTCCTGAGATGTAGCTAAAATGTTCACTAAAGGATAGGCCGCTGTCCTCCACAAAGCCTAGATATTTGAATTTGTTCACAAATTCTATTTTTTCGTTATTTATAGTCAATTCAAGATCAGTTAGATCTAACTGACTATATTTATATGCAGTTGTTAAAATCATACCTTTAGTTTTTGCAACATTTAATTTTAATTTATTTATTGAAATAATTATAAATGTGTTTTAGACAAGATTGCATTCTAGTTACAGCCACATTCAAATTAATAAAATCACATATTAGATTAATAAAATCACATATTAGATGGAGATCAATGTCATTTATATAAATTAAAAAAAGCAAGGGACCTAGTATGCTTCCCTGTGGTACGTCAAATTTCGTCTTGGTGGGATTTGAAAAAACTTTTTTCATCTTGGTAATGTTGACGATTATTCAGATAGTCTTTAAACCAGGTCAAGACAGTAACCCTTGATTCCAATAGCTTCCAATTTTTTAACAAGATACGTCGGTCAATGGTTTCAAATGCTCTTTTCAAATCCAAGAAAACTGTAACAATATACTCCCCACTGTCAATACTCTGTTTCCATTTAGTAATTGTCAGTTGCAAAGCAGATTCACATGAGTGACCATGTCTAAAGCCAGATTGATTAGCCTTAAGTATATTATTACTATTAATGTAATTAAGAAGTTGCTCATAAAATGTCTATTAATTCAGAACCTGATTTAAACTTATTTATAATTTTTGGGAGATCATTCAATTTAAGCAATTGGAAATCCGAAAATGAAGAATTAACCATAGCTTCACTATGCCATTCAGTAGTTGCGTGAATAGAATTCACAATTTTCTCTAGACTACAAAATACAAGTTAAAACATTCTGCGGTCTCGTTTATGTCCTTGCTAATTCTTTCCTGGTCATCAAATTCAAACTGAATATTATCTGGAATAGAGGTATTTGTTTTAGTGTCATTTAGCAACTTAATAGTTTTCCACATGTTTCTTGGATTTTTAGAGGAAATATCTATTTTGTTATAATAGTATTCACTTTTTTTGATTTTAATAAGTTAACTACATCATTTCGCAATTATTTGTACTTTTTACAATTTTTTTCAATTCTACTGTTTTTAAAAGTTAGATAGGCATTGTCTTTTTTCTTCGTTAATATTTTTACCTCACAATCATACCATGGCAAACTATTTTGCCTGCAAATGAATGTTTCTAAAGGGACTATTTGATTAATTGTACTTTCAATTTTATTGACAAAGTCAGTATAAAATGTGTCTACAATAACACAATCCAATAAATAATGGTTACTTATTAACTCCCTACAAATTGCGTCTAGAGTTTTTTGTCCTAAATTATGATAACTTTTTAAAACTTTACAATTTAGATTCATTCTATTTAGTATATTAACTGAAACTAGTGAACTTCACTTTGGAAATCAAAATTACCAAGGACATAATCAATCAAACTAGCGCTAGTGCTAGTAATTCTAGTACATTCGTTTAGACACTATTGGATTCCATACATATTTAACTTCCAATGATTCTGCAAGACCCTTTTGCGTTTGACTCTGATCCTCTTCGAGTAATTCTTTGTCCTCGAATTTTTTGGCTGTCCAGAGCTGAAATTTCCATCCTTAAACCGTCAAAACCATTCCCTACATGATTTAGCAGTTGGAGCATAAACTTCAACTAGCTTGTGATGGGCTTCAGCTGCACTTTTATTCCAATTAAAGCAAGAAATTCAAACGTCCCGCAAATGCTGCTTGGTAACCACAAAATTCAACATTTTCAACACCGTGAAATACAAGGTTTTTAAATGAAACTCAAAGCGATATAAACTGAATATTATTAGCGGATGTCTAACCTCTCTGTAACCGCCAAAATCGGCAGTGACTACGAACATAACGGGCGAAGCCATCTTTTGAAAACGGACCCAACTAATTTGCAAACCCAATACTAAAACTCTTCACACTGTTTTCTCCTCCTAAACAAAATCCTAATACTTCCAGTACTTTTCGATGAGGAAAGTTGTTGACTAAATTTTTTCAACCACTTATATATCATGGAAAATCTCGGTGATTGAACGAATTTCCGTAACAAAAACTTGTGGAAAACCTATGCCACGCTATACACGACATCCTCTCTGAATTACATTGTGGTGAATTGCGACGTCAATGTGGAGAGAGATCAATGCCATATAATATATCACGGCGAGCAGAAAAGACAATCCTATCAATCAGGATGCTATACATCCTGTCTTAAAAACATCCTCTCGTTCTTTTCATTCAAGGAATAGTCCTTTTGTATTATGTTTAGAATGACAATGAAGTGATTTATCAAAAGCAACAAAATCCATTAAATTATAAATTTTGGGAAACCCATTCAACTAATAAGTTATCAAAACCCTAGAAGATTTATCCTACCTATCTTTTCGACCTGGATTCCCAAGATATGAGCTGTATGAAGCTTCGAAGACCTCCCTGTATATTACCGAAATAAAAATAAAATTTAGACCTGGAAAATGAGAACATGAAATTATAATCCTAGGAATAAATTTAAATTTCTAATATTAAAGGAAGGTAGTGCACGAACCATATTTATGTAATACGTTAGTTTCAGGAAGAAGGTCAAGAGGCAATAAATATACCTTTTGATGAATATTCATTGATGTGTTAAATGAATATATGGAAATTGTGTTATGAATATTTGATGACAGGTTGTTAAAAATGAACTAATCTAAACTGCTAGGTATGTTTTTGATTAAGATTATTAAACGAATAATTAAAATTTTAATAACTCTCTAATGTCATTATGAGTTAAACAGTAATTAAATGTAAAATATCAGTTAAAATAACTGCCGTTTAAGCTTCTTATAATGACTAAAGAAATTTAATAGGCAATATAATTTTCAATAAATGATTTACTTTAGATATTTTCCAGTTTTTCAGCTATTAGTGTTAAGGTTTGCGATTTAATTGCAGGGCGTTGAAACAATAACTTTTAATATTGTGTTTTTAAAAAGTTAAATACTTAAGCTTTAGAAGCATTCACTACCTTGGTGAAACTGGCTGTGCTTTCTCATATCCCAGAAATTTTTTCAGTGAAAACCGTTTATCACAAAAAAAAGTCTCATTTTTTGTAATTCCGGAAAGTCAATGATTTCCTTCTACGTTGCCACCTTTCCTAAGTTTGTAGAATTCAAACATTCTTGGATAGAAATGAAACGGCGCATATTATCATTATTACTACGCGACCTAGTTTCGAGAACAATATTTGTCTTTGTTTAAGGCCTACTCTACCCGACTTACATGATCGTCTCCGTATGTCTCAGAGTAATATACAATCCAATTAGTTTAATTTTAATCCTTTTTCAGGGGCGTCCCACAAATTATTTTTGATTTTGGAGAAAGTCTGGAACACGTTGATTTTAATTAATTTAAAATAAATACAACCTCAAAATTATCGAGAAAATCGCTAAAGACAGTTTTTAATTTTTTCTCCGCTAAAATATTTTTTATGAAACTTTGTAAAAACTTTCTTTTTTATGTTTTTAAGTAAGCTATAAAGGCATAGTCCTGGGTTTAAGGTGATTGAGGACCGTGGTTTGGAGCCCACGATAAGCTGTAGATCCCGTCCAGTTTAGGCCATTAGGTCAGAAAAGAGACGTTAAAATTAACAAACAACAAGTAAGCTGTAATTTTTTCAGAGCAAAATATTTATTTTTCGATTTTATACGAATTTAAATTAAAAAAAGCCTGATTTTCAATCGAAAAAGTTATTTTACAAATTTTCATTTTTTAACCTTTATCAGTGCTCATTTTCTTCGTGGAAACCTTGACTTTAAGATGGTATGAAAAAAATATATGTAATAGATATGAAAAAATTAGGTTTTTTTTTTAATTTAAGTTCGTGGTGTAAAGTGAGTTAGCGTGGTGAAGGGGATATTAGGGCAATTGTTGATTGGTGTTTGAGTCATACAGTTGAACAAAATTATGGGCCGAAAAACAGAAAGGGAGAGAACAGTAAAAGAGAAAAATGCTTGAGTACCAAAAGATTGTCCCGACGCCGACGTCGAGTAATGTTACGGTAAGAATTTGATTATTCTTAAAATATAAGAATTGCCTATTTTCTAGTTTTTAAGTATCCTTTGTCACAATTTTTATAATACAGTTTTGACAGAAAAAAATAGTTTCCTGAATTCATTATAATAGATTTCTAACTGAAAATGCTGCTATTGTTTATTTAAAAATAAATAGATGTTCTGATCAAATTTCCTCGGCTCAATCTTCAAAATTTTTATACAATAACTATATTTTTATTTTTTTTTCATAATAATTAATTTGAATTACATTTTTTTTAATCCAAAAATTATTTGATATAATATAAGGATGAAATGGAATTATTAAAGACAATTTTTTTCAGCAATTTGTTACATATCGCTGTTTCTGTAAATTACTTACAGAAAAAAAATCTTGGTCAGAATTTGTTTATAACAAATTGTTAACTCATAATACATAAGAAATCCTTTTTCGTTATATGGAGCCCGAAAGGTTGTCTAGTTGAAGAGGTGACATATATAATTTTCAAATTCAAAATGTACTTATTTCTCATGTTTTTTTAGATTTAGGTTTAAAGTTGAAAATTTTTTTCTTCAATTATTTTCTACCGGAGTTAGTGGATCCAAGAATAGCAAGTGGTTGGAAATAAGGAACAATTCCCTACAACACCTGAGGATTATTGAGTGAAATTCCAATAAATCTCGATTTTTTCTACCACGTTTATTTTATTTTCCCATTTTCTATTCCATTATTTTTGGGTTACTATTGATTACTATTTTAAACCAAGGGTACCTATCAATAAATAAAATTTCTTAAAAAAATTAAAAACAAGTTTTTATAGAGGTGAAATAAAAATAAAAAAATTAAAAATGTTTTGACAAAATCAAGATTTTATAAAATGCATTGAAAAAAAAATAATTTCTTTAATTGTTAGACCTAGGTTTTTCTGTGAGTAACAGATTCAAAATCTTGCATTTTTGGAGGTTGAATCAAACATACCTCAATTCATTACCTATTTAAAACATTGGATGGTCACCAAATTTTTATGTTCTGCACGCCACTGGCCACTGGCTACTAAGAATGCATAAACGATTTATATATTTGGTGGCAATATCTTTTGGAAAATGTATTTTGCTGTGTTGCCAAAGTTTGGAAAATATTTATATTTAGGCACGCCTACTTTTGTTGCGCGGGTCAAGGGGAAATATCGTATTAAGTTATGACGCGTTAATGCAACCCTTTAAACTGGTGTTCTTATGTCGGTCATGTACAAAATGAATTAAAGAGGTATCTGAAAGTCAGTGGACTTTAATCTAATAAAAAATTAAAGCTTAAACTGATTCGAAAACACTCAAGAACTCAAGTCTGTTGCCATATATCTACATAAAAATGTACACTTAAATTTCTCGAATTTAAAATGTCTTCTTTTTTATTTACAATTGTCCATCTATAAATGGAGACGTTATAATTGAGTCTTCCCTACATTAGATGTTCGTGTCTTGGTAATTAGAAAGTGGTTATTTTTTCAGTATTATTATTTCTAATTAAAAATTGTATGCTTCCACTCTTCTTAATTAAAATAATTATTAAATTTTCCTTTAGAATCGCCCAAGGCCATAGCCCGAAAAATGTTTTGGTCGATTTGTAGATGATAATCTGGTACGGAATATTAAAACTTCCTTTTCCTGAAATGGTCTCGCAATCCAATGCCAATTAAATGAGTTTTGAAATAGTTTTGAAACTTGTTTACTCTTATCTTGGAAAAAATTCGGTGAAAATCAAACCCTACCTAAAAACTTCAGGAAGAGCATAGAAATTGTATTTTCGATATTCCCGCGGTTCAAAAACATTGAAAACTTGTTAGAAACTACAAACTCTCCTTTTAAGTTTAGGTTATTCTGATTTCTGATTAAACTGTTGCCGGGAATAATATATCCTCAAATTGCTTCAGTCCCTTATTACTGAATACCTAGCAGGCCAATTTAGAGGAGAATAACTTAATAGATTAAACGAGGATACGATTATGTTTTTGTAACCAAAAATAATTGTCGACTAAACCGTAGTTAAAAGGAATTCATGTCAACTTTACATTTCCCTTTGGGGCTGGCCTTTGGTGGGTAATTCAACCTAATTAACAAAGAGTACAAAGATGGTTACATCGACTTCGTGTCCAGTTATATAATTCCACTTTAAAATATAACTGCGGGGATCGTTCAAAATGAGTACTTTGCTAATTTTAGAACACAAAACAAAAAGAAAGATAAATAAAACTGTTTTATCCAACACATATAACAGTTATGACTGTCATTATTAATGTCATTTTAGTCAAGTAAAGTATCAAATAACTCACGTTCATATTTAAAGTAGTATTCTATTTATTTATTACTATTACAAGCAGAATTCACATTGATATTGATATGATAAAGGAATTTGAAGTCATAGTAAAATTCGTTGGTTCATTGGAACCAGACGCTCCCATATCGGTACAGCTGCTGACAGTGCTGGAAGACGCCGAGGCATTAGAACCTTGTAATTTTTCTGCAATTTGTATTTTGTTGTGCACCGATTCTTCTAGGTATCCTTCTGCTACGGTCGAAGACTTCCATCCTCCATGACGCTTCAAAGTAGTCATGTTAGCCCCTGCATTGGCCAAAGGAGTCGCCGAAGACCTTCTCAGGCAGTGACCGGTGTAGAGCGCTGGTTCCTCCAATTTCAAAAACATTGCAATTCTTGAAGGTATCTTCGACAACGTGTTTATTCCCACACACTGGCTGGTACACCTCCCATTTTTGTAAAAAAACAAAAAAGCGGCCAGAGCTAGTATTTTTTGGTCTCAAAGACATGTATTTTTTACACAAATTGATCGGGTTGACTGGAAATCCTTCTTCAAGTATGGTGAAAATTCTCGATTTCTTAGTTTTATTGTCTGGCAAAACTACGTGTTCCCTTTGTCTTGAATGTTTTCTATTTTCAAATTGACCAATTCATTGCATCTACAAGCACCGCTAATCCCCATTATCAAAGCCACTTTCATCAACAGGTACTCGTTGTCGGGAGCTTTTTTCAAAAACTTTCAGGTCGTTCTAATGTCTTGGACTTCTTTGCTTTGTATCCCTGTGATTTGCTTTTCAAAAAGCTCGTTAGTTTTTGTCCATAGCGACGATGGGCCTACTTTTTTGCAAATATAAAAGATAAGCCAATGGAACATTTTCATCGATACCTTTTAATACCTTTTATCTTCCGTGAATTCATCCAAGACCCAAACATTTTGAACTCCTTGTCGTAAGCATCTAGGGACTTTTCTGGCAAAATCTGCTTCTTCCGCTTTCGTAAGAATATCCTCAGGAACGTAATTTTCATCGGTTCCTTCCATTTTCTATACTTTTTTTCTTCAAAAAAGCTTCCCTTTTCTGAAAGGATAACTGACAAGTGTCAAAATTTATTTAAGCATTTGCTAACAATGTATCATGCCCGTGGTAACCAAACAAATAACCTACTTTGACCAAAATGTAGAAAAGTAACTGTCAAGTCATTCTGACATTTATAGGTTACTGAGACGCAAGTAGCTTTGATTTGATCACAAAGCTTATTAATTATTATCTCATAAAAAAACGATTTCTTCCACTTGTTCGATAAAACATTGTATGCCACTCGCGTGTTATGTGTCCTAAGTCACTTGAGAATTTATTATACATATGACGGCCTCGTGGTATAAATTTTCTCGCGTGACTTATTTTCAACATAACACACTAGTACCATAAATAACTATTATTCCTGACCGGGCTAACTCCCTTGGGATGTTAGAGGTGCCTTAATTTCCCGTTGCCAGGCTTAATTCCCGTTGGCGTTGTTAGGATATTTTGACGTTTGTTGAATATTGCTGTCAGTGTTTCATTATATTTGGTGAATGTCATTGCTGCTTATTTTATTAAAATCGATCAGAAATAAAATAATCTATGTACCTCGGGAATTAATGAGCCTTAATTACCTCAGGCAATTGCAGTCCCTCGGGATGCAAACTTTGCCTTCGGGAATTAAGGCCCTTATAATTCACTTGATACATAAATTACTATTACTATTATATCATGCATAATTTTTTTTCAAAAATAATACGATTATTTGTCTGACATTCTGATGTTCTTTGCTTCCTCATAATTTCAAAATTTTCTTACCTAGCACTGTAGTAATTGTAGTAGGCAATTGAAAAGATGTAAAAAAACTAACCAATGAAGAATTTCAATATTTGAAAGAGGCAGAAATGGTTTTTCGAAAATTTTGTCTTTAAATCTTGATTAGGTTGAACATGGTGAAACGACAATGTTGAAGTTTAGATTTATGTTTGTTTGACATTCTTATTTTTATTATTCCACTATTTTAAAACTTACATGGATAAGAAGATATTTATTTTTCGTTATTTAACTCCCAACGGGTGTTTAAAATCGTATGAATAAATGAAAAAATTAATGGATATAAGGTAAACTAAGAAACAGGATGTTAAAATATATATAAATCATCCGAAATTTGAGAAGTTGTTTCCTTTTGTAACCATACTGTATTTCTGGTTGTACTATATTATTATTATTTGGAAAAGACGTTTAGAAGGGATGAGTAAATAGTTTTTTGTAGACGTCCCTATACATATGTACAATGACAAAATAGGGTATATTGAAAGGACAGTAGTCCTTTATTATAAATTATTGTCAATTCCAATTTCTAATTCTATTTTCTGAGACGTGCTTACAGGAAGGAAACCTACGCTTGGAGTCCTTTTGTAACTAGCCGTTGTGACATGAATATTTATGAACTATTGATTTATATTGGAATGAAATACTACAACAAAAAATTTAAAACCGTTAAATATTGGTAAACACGCAGGTTTGGTGATTTTTCTAGTGATACGTAATATTAGATATTCCAATTAAGTCTTTCAAAACTCATAAATCAATTTGGAACCAATTCATGTCGTTTTGCCAGGAAAAAAGTACGAGTTGGACGCAAGTACACCTGAAGAATACTTTTTGTTTTAGTATTAAAAGACTGTGAAGTGAAGATTTTAGAGAAAATGTTAAGACTGTATGGAAGCCATGAACCGAAACTTTTACTTATATCCACAACACTATGCTATTATAAAAGCCAAAGAAGTATGATATACTTCTAAAGCGAAAATCTCTATTATTGATACTACTATGGATGTAGAGTTACAAAGTATTTTAGATTTAACAATACACCGTTTTCTGTTGTCACAACATGACGTAATAAGATTCATATTCACAGCAGAAGAAACCGAAATTACTTTATTAAATTAAGTTCCTTACATAGAACCTCCAGTAACAAATCTACCGAGCATAGTTGAAATTAATAAATTCAAATTTATCATTACATATACTTTGTTTAAATTGATACTTGATGCGAAAGTTTGCTCTGTAAAGTATGTTGCCTAATCTAAATTAAACGACACGTTACTTGTCGTCAATGTGTCGACCAATCAGAAGAGAGTCAAAGCACTTTTCAAATCTATATAGAGATGTCTATCCTATCCATGTCTATGTCCCCCTACGCCTACGCTACAGTAAAATATTTCTATATTTTGCAATACTAACCAAAAGCAATTAATGTAATGCCGCATTGAAGTATCTAGTTCTAAATGTTGTCCTAAATATAGCGCCCGACCCACTTTTTGACAGTGGTTAAGAGTATCACATTTCTCTATCAGTGATATTTGCATGTTCATCTACTTCGTTATCGACAGTAATATCCCAAGACCTTGACAAATAGCCAACTATTTTTATTGTATCTAAATTTCGAGTTTATTTTAGGATCAATTCGTCGAGACTTAATTTTGGCATTAATAATCTGATATTCTGATATAATATTCTTTGATTATTAATGCCAAAATTGTCGAGACAAATTCTAAAATATACGAGAAATTTAGTAGCAATAAAAATAGTAGCTAATTTGTCAAGGTCGCGTTATATTTAATAAGATTATTTCACGAGTCACAAAAATTCTGTACGTACGTATAAATTATATTAGTTTTGCTCTTTACTGTCTTGGCAGGTATTATATTATCAATTTCTTGAAGATTTTTACTCCCTAATCTACTCATTGTTAATACTTTTAACAAAATGTGTCAAATTTAGTCATAAACTTTAATGGCAAACTGTCAAAATTCAGATTGACAGTAGCGGATATTTATCGTAAAATGGACGGTATTACATAGAAAGGAATGAATGAATATATTTATAGTTTCAGAAAAAGTGCCAAATCAGTTGGATTTGTGTATTTGCTACTAATGATCGATACTTTATTAACCATAAGCAATTTTATAATACCATTAGTACAGGTTTCTTTATTGTTGGATACCGTCCTTTAGGTGAATATTGAGGACGATGATCAAATAGCCGAATATTTACCTCCAAGGTGAATAGTCGCTTTATTTTGTTTTGATTGGCTGCGTCAAATCAGTTTCCAAGCACGTGATTGGTTAAAAATTGATATTTGACAGGCAAGGGAAATAATCTATGTTATTAAATCAATTAGAGGTAGGTAGTAAAGAGTTTAACCAATAGTCGTTTGTTTAATCGGTTTTCTTTCTCTAATGAAAATTTTGTTTTAAAGCTTAATTTTATTGTTTATATGTATCAAATTCAGTTACGTAATTAATTTAATTTCAGAACGGAATACTCGCGACCCATGAAATTAAAAAATTATATACCTAATCCAATGGTAATTGTAAATGCTTGTTAATTCAAGTTTTCATTGTTCAATTTCTACATTCGATGCCCAATTACAAAGTTATTTAATAATTCAGAAGCGCCTTACCATAATGAATTCATTGTATAAAACTTAATTTGAATTTCAAACTTACGGCTCAAATTCGGAGAATGTAGAAACTTGAATAATATTGTGCTACACGAATATGATGTAGCTCTATTATTTCCAACAAAAATTTGGACTGAGGTTAACAGATTCCATAACTATTTAAACATAAATAAAATATATGAGATTTACTCGATGGCATTGATAGCATATTGGAACTTTTCCTTGAACAAAACCGAAATCGGTAACAATGACAATAAGTATGAAGTTTGAACGATATTTTTGTGATTAAAATATTTTGAATTTTAAAGAAACTTCAGAATAAGTTCGTCATATCTATATTTTATTACAATCATCACTTAGTAGAGGTCCGAAGTCGAACAGGGCCAATTCGGTCTCCCCCCCTATTTTCGAGATCGCTGAAACCGAATCTGAGGTTAAAAAAAGTTTCTGGAGGGGTTACACGCGCTTTACAAGGTTTCTCTGTAGAAAAACACACTTTACCCCATTTTCGAGGATGCTGAGCACGAATCTAAGGGTAAAAAAGTTTTTAACTTCGGCTTCCCCTTCAAAACGACCAAAAACCACCACCTGGAGGGGTTAAACGCGCTTTACAAGGTTTCCCTGTAGAAAAATATAATCTGTTTATTTTTTATTGCAGGTTCATCATTAAAAAATGGATGGATTGTGATTACTTCAGCTTCACTTCTCCACGAATAATGAATATTTATTAGGTAAATAATTTCTCCTTTTTTAGAACGTTTAAAATCGCTTAATTTTATAAGCGAAATTAACTGAATTTATTTATTTAATTTAAAATTTGAAAATAAAAACTCGAATCAATCTAAATAGATGTAAATAGTACAAATGTAATAAAATTTCAACAATAATAGAAACATGACGTTTGTATATCAAAATCAACATTTTATGTTAAAACATTGGTAAAAATGGATAACAATTACATTTACGAAATTAAATAATAAAAGTCTGTTAGTAATTCAGTCTGTCAAATATGTTTTAGGACATAACGGGGAGGGATGTTCATCAACACTATTATTTTTCTTAGTGTAGTTCGATTTTGTAAGAATTTGAATAAATACATGTAGCCCAGTTGCCAGAGAAGGATATTGACCAAAAGCTCTCACAAAATGTGATCTCGATGAAACTTGGCATTTAAGTACTTGAAAGGGTGTAGAAAACAATAGAAAAATCTTTGCTGCTCTAAAGTGTATGCTAACTTCACAATTTCGAAAATAAAATTGAAAATTTGGTTATTCCACGATATGAAAAAAAAAATTCGAAAAACTATTAGCACCACGTGAAAGAGCGGAAAATTTTACTAAAAAATAAAATTATAAGCTATTTTAAAAAAGAATGGGTATTACTATAAAAAATTATTCAAAATAAGAAAGCAAATTCGAAAACTCTATACGCGCCGTTGAATACAAATATTCAGGCGGGGCGTTTTGTCTAAAATGTACGCAAAGAAAAAAGAAGAAAGCGTTTTAAAGAGGAGACTCTAAGCTTTCTCAGGAAGTCATTAGTTTTCAATTTTTTTTTTGTTTTTTGACCGGAAGTTATAATTTCTAAAATTCTCACTGATTTTTATAAAACTGAAGATATCTATTAATAGAGGCATAACAAAAAAAATCCTTGTACATTTATGATCATTATACTTTTACTTTTATTTTAAATATAATTAAAATGATAAATATTATCTCAGTTTAATAAAACTTATGTTTTAAAATGATCACTTTTTTACAACATTCATTCGAAGCAATTTTTATTTTCAAAATAGTGTTTATTTATTTATATAAATCAATTTCTAAATTATTTTTAACTTTATTTAAATAGAATATTAATTTCTGATTTATATAAATACTATTTTGAAAATAAAAATTGCATCGAATGAATGTTGTAAAAAAAATGATTATATCGTTTTTATTAAACAGAGATAATGTTCATCATTTTAATTATATTTAAATCAAAAGTAAAAGTATAATGATGATAAATGTACAAGGATTTTTTTTTGTTATGCCTCTATTAATAGATATCTTCAGTTTTATAAAAATCAGTGAGAATTTTAGAAATTATAACTTCCGGTCAAATTTTCTATGAGAAAACAAAAAAAAATAAAAACTAATGACTTCCTGAGAAAGCTTAGAGTCTCCTCTTTAAAATGATTCCTTCTTTTTTTCTTTGCGTATATTTTAGGCAAAGATAAATTAGTTTTTCCGAACGCCTCGCCTGAATATTTGTATTCACCGGCTCGGCGCGCGTAGAGTTTTCGAATTTGGTTTCTTATTTTTAATAATTTTTTATAGTAATACAAATTCTTTTTTAAAATAACTTATAATATTATTTTTTAG
The DNA here is from genome assembly GCA_949320105.2 of Crepidodera aurea. Taxonomy (NCBI): domain Eukaryota; kingdom Metazoa; phylum Arthropoda; class Insecta; order Coleoptera; family Chrysomelidae; genus Crepidodera; species Crepidodera aurea. The sequence goes on along the minus strand of OX439472.1, from coordinate 58,521,274 downwards.
TAAAATTAAAAACTAATGACTTCCTAAGAAAGATTAGAGTCTCCTCTTTAAAACGCTTTCTTCTTTTTTCTTTGCGTACATTGTAGACAAAGATACTTTAGTTTTTCCGAACGCCTCGCCTGAATATCAACGGCTCGGCGCGCCTAGAGTTTTCAAATTTGCTTTCTTATTTTGAATAATTTTTTATAATAATACAAATTCTTTTTTAAAATAGCTTATAATTTTATTTTTTAGTAAAATTTTCCGCTCTTTGACGTGGTGCTATTAGTTTTTCGATTTTTTTTTTCGAGATATATTGGAAAAACCAAATTTTCGATTTTATTTTCGAAATTGTGAAGTTAGCATACACTTTAGAGCAGCAAAGATTTTTTTATTGTTTTATACACCCTTTCAAGTACTTAAGTGCCAAGTTTCATCGAGGTCACATTTTGTGCGAGGTCAAACTCTGGGTCAAACAACTGGGATAATGTTACTTTTCTATATCATGTGTATCCAACATCAAAGGAACGGATCAAGCTTTCTCCTCTTGTTAGATGGTATACTCTTTGGTTTGAATCGCTTTTTTCGTGATTTCTGGTGGAGTATTTTCATAATCGCTGACGGTGTCCATTCTAAATCTTTTATTTTAAAATAATATTTTTTAATATACGGAATTTATACGCGGCGGTAAATTTTTATACTTTGTATAGGAATAATTATATGTATGAAATGCACTAGCTATTTCTAAATAGACATTCTTACTGTTAAGATGTATCTATCTATTTTTTATTTTAAGACCGTACCTAACCAATAAAAAAGCCCTAGATAGTAGGTGCTCTTGATTTTTTTATTGTTTTGCCATTTAAATGCATGTACTGTGGAATAACACATTTCTGTGGAATAAGTGAACTTATTCCACGACACAAGGAATAAATATTGAATTCAATTCAATTCTATAAATAAAATTGACGTTTATTTGTTCTTCTTTTCAGATTTTTGTTCCAATGATGTCGAATTTTTAAAAAGGAACACCATGAACCAAACCGGAAATTCTACAGAAGTAGAAGAATTATCTTATCCTCTGGTTGTCCTAATAATCCAAACAATCTTATTCACAGTTGTATGTATAGTCGGTCTAGTAGGCAACACCTTAGTTATCTATGTCGTTATTAGATTTTCCAAAATGCAAACAGTAACCAACATGTACATCGTGAATTTAGCCATAGCAGATGAATGTTTTCTGATAGGCATACCGTTTCTAATCACCACCATGTTAAACCGTCATTGGATTTTTGGTTATTTTGCTTGTAAGGCGTATATGCTCTCTGCTGGTATTAACCAATTCACTAGTTCTATTTTACTGTGTATTATGAGCGCTGATCGATACATAGCAGTATGTCACCCTATTTCTTCACCGAGGTGGAGAACGCCTTTCATTTCTAAAGTGGTATCGCTTTTTGCTTGGACTTTCAGCATCCTTCTCATGATCCCTATCATCCAACATTCTAAAGAGGTGAGCTATGAAGGCCAGACATCTTGTGTTATCGAATGGGGCACTTTCGAAACTAATTACACCGTTCCATTTAACTCCACCGAAGAATATGGCGGTGTAGCTCCACCACAAATCATCACTTGGTACATGTTCATTTTTGGTTTCGCTATCCCTCTATGTTTGATTGTCTATTTTTATTGGTTGGTTATTTTGAAATTGAAGAACGTTGGACAAAAACATAAGTCAAAGGAGAAAAAAAGATCGCACAGGAAGGTCACCAACTTAGTACTGATTGTAGTGACCGTTTATATTATTTGCTGGTTGCCGTATTGGGTTACGCAACTTACCATCAGCAACAGTAATGACGATACGTAAGTATATACCGGTTTTACATGATATTTTACAAGAGTATTTTCTTTTAAGAGTGTTCTATACCCATTAAGTCTGTCAATTTCATACATAACCTCGAAATCCTCACCTCTTACGTCTTCGCTGAATCACCCTCTAAAGAAATTGTTATACAGCATGAAATACATCTGCGTATTTGCGGTTGCATAATTACCAATTCTCGAATAAGGACGACATCTAGACGTAGCATTTTGAGTCGTGGATGGAAATTAGATTTCTATCGACTTGAACACAACTTTACGCGTAATGTTTGTTTGTTTATCTGCAGTTTGACATTTGAGCATTTAAATTTGAGCGCGAACGAAACTAATATGAGTAACTTGTATAAAAACCTCTTTTCTATAAATTTTGCATACTAACTCACAGTTTTTATTCGGGACAACAGCTTAAGGCTTACAAAAGTTTGCAAGCCTATAAGCAGTATGAGGCCAGGGCGCTGTTCGTAGTGTTTTAGCCAAAATATTAAAATTGTGTTTAATATACAGAAATAATACAAATAAAACAAATAAAACAAATAAAACAAATAAAACAAATTGTAAATCTTAGATGTTTATATATTCATAAAATAAAATAAATTATGAAAAAAAAATTAATTCAATGGTATTTGCGAGGGACACATATTTATAAATGCACTACACACTACTACAATTTTGTCAAATACAGTATATAACCATCCCTTTTTTTAGACAACATACTCATTGGTATTGTTTCATGAAAAATCTTATTTTTTTTAAAAGACCAATAATTCGTTCTACATGAATTCGTACAGGGGCAATATTATGTGTATTTTCCAAATCAGTGGGATGTAGTTGATTTTTTCCCTTTGTAAAGGCTGGTATATTTAAATTAGCACCTAATATTTGTAGAGAATCTTGAATTAAAAAACCTCTGTCGGCTAAAACAATATCACCTGGTAAAATTAAATTTAAAAAACCACAGTTTTCTGTCAAAAATTTGTCACTATAGTGTTTTAACAGAGCAGGTTTACCGAAAATTTACACAAGTAATAATAAAAAAATACATATAAAAGATCACCAAAAATACCTATTATAAAATGCCTAGAACACTTGGCTTTCAGAAAATGTACCTCGTTTGAAAGCTTTAATACTAGCATTTCTTCATTCACTAGACAACGCATTTAAATGATCCCCTCCATTTGTCAAAACTGCAGGAAACCGGAAAAATGAGACATTATCTCTTTCAGAACGCATTGAGCATTCAATAACACTACAAAAATGTGGCATTTTCTATTTATTTCGTCTGAATAAAGAACTTCAAAAAAATCTTTCTGATATTTACATACGAAACTAACGTTGTGTCATAAGGTTGTGTGCCTCTCAGCAAATATGGCCGAACTGTCACCTACGTCATCCTGGAATGGTCTATATTCAAGTCAACACAACAATCCAATGTAAATAAATGCAATCAGAATAACTGTCGTCTTCAATTAACTTCCTCGTTTGCGTTAACGAAATTCAAATTCGGGTTTCGCCATACAATGACCTTTTCTGATTGGCCAGGATTCTGTAAAACTCCGATAGAGCACGAGCGCAATGCGAGAGGTTCCTGGATCCGCTACACACAAGACAAACCTTTCGAAATATAAATCTTCTGGTAAAATTTTAATTTTTAATTGCTTTAAAAGAGGACCGTCGGGGGGCAGCACCTCCCGGTACCCTCTGAGATTTTGAAGCAATGTTCAATTTTAGAAAAAACTACTTACTTTTTTCAAAAATGGTAAATACAAAAGTTGTTCAATGAAGAACGGCGGATGATAACTTATATACGACTTTTTTTATATTTTTTCATGTTATTTCTTTTATGTATATAAAAAAAGTGATCATCCGCCATTCTACGATGAATAATAAGCTCGGATACAAAAAAAATATTTTTTTTTGTTGAGTATTAAGCCCGCAATTTTAACTTTAGCATTTCCAATATATAGGGTATAGAACCCCCTTAAAGTCACACTTTAAAAAATCCTCCATAACTTTCTTCAAAAAATCATATAGGCTTGGGGAAAAAATTAACAGAAATTATTTTCAGATTTTCTATTACGCTTCACGTGCTGGCGTCTTGCATGAGTTACTCCAATTCTGCTGTCAATCCTATTCTTTACGCTTTTTTGAGTGACAACTTTAAGAAAAGTTTCGTGAAAGCGTGCACTTGTGCTGCAAACAAAGATGTCAATGCAACGTTGCAGCTGGAGAATAGCGTCTTTCCGAAAAAGAATAAGCACGTCTCAGAGAGGTCAGTATTGAAATATCTTTATATCAAAATTCATTGGCGTACTTTCCAAAGATAAAATGCCCCATTAATAACTACTAATCTATTAAGTTATCTGCGCCCTCTGCCACTGCAATGTGAAAATTTCACGGATGTAGGGAAGATAAAACTATTTCATTCTAATCGGTTTTTGTTCAAATACTATTACAAATAGTAGTGGGAAACTGTTCGTTTGAGCTAAACTGCTCAAATCTGAATGCATCTTAACATTCACTTTTAAAATGTGTTTCTATTTTGTGAACATTTAACAATAGTAACTCCTTGAAGTGACTCTAAGACTATCGATAAGATTAATTATAGCACAAAAAGACAGCTGAATGATATTGTCCAATATTAACCGAAGACTGTACATTGTTTAACCTTTCAGTATCATTGGCTTAACGTAAACAATGCTTTAGCTTCATATTGTTAGTTCAGCTTTTTCATGCTATCATTCTGTATTGCTTTGGTATTATATCTTTTGCAATTTTTCATTTTTTGTTTTATTTTCTTACAGTGAAAGGACAACGCAAATTTCATCACTGTAAATTTGTAGAGAAGAAGTACCATCATTGGGCCAACAACTTGCTATTATTGTATATCAAACTGTATGTTACGCTTTGCTTCCTGTAGTGTTTTTAGAATTAGTTTTTACTTTAGTTGCTTGTAGATGCATATTATACATTTATAATTGTACTATTAAATGTAAAAGTACCTTAAAACGGGCACTGGGGATTTTAAACACAGACATTTAAGTATGTAACAGAAGTAGGAAACGTCGGTTTCACATATTAGAACCATTGTATAAAGATAATATAGTAGTATCACGCTCTAGTTAAAAGCAGAACTGTTTGATGGAAGATGCTATTCTGCAGCAGTTTTATGTCGTATTTCACAATTGTAAAGGTGTACTAAAAGTATGATTTGAAACGAACAGGTCAACTATGTCTGATGTATCGATCTATTTGTTTTTACTACAATTTTACAGAATTATTTGTGTGCTGCCTTACTTGGCACATTATTTTTGCATTCATGTTGTCGATATATTTCAGTTAGAACTTTTTGTTGTTCAGCACTGTATCACCTATTAAAATAGTTTTACTGGAACTATTTATTATTGGCCGTCCAACGGCCCATTATCTCTATTTAGCACCTCTAATCTCCTAATGCAAGTACTGAAATTGACTGTATTCAAAATTCCTATTTTTAAGTTACTCATAATTGAAAATGAGGCAGTTCTGGTCGTCACAGATTGTCATAAAAATTGACAGGCAAAATGACAGTTGGGAAGTATGCATTTTAACTCGCAAAGCCAAACTATGTAAAAATATGATATTTAAATTTTTTTATGTAATTTCCGATGGATCCGAAAGTCAGTAATGGAAAAAGGAAAAAATAGACTAGTAGTAGACACTATCATGTTAAAATAGCAACTCTACCAATTTTTTTTATTCTGAGTTAGTTGTGTATACTTATGTATTTGACGTTAGGTATTTATTTTTATGTAGGTAGGTATGTACTTAGGTACTTAAAAATATGTGTGCAAATAAAAATTTTAATATAGTTTTTTTTCCTTGTGTTCAACTACCATTATTTACAGTGTTTCACCAAAAAGAAAATATAGACCATCTAACCGAAAAAAACTCAGTATAAAGAGCGATTCATGGAACTCAGGGCCCGCTCTAGCTTTTTCGTCACCCCTGACAAAAAGGCAAATTGCCGCCCCATAAAACACACCCAATCAAATGGTTTTAAATTATAAAAAAAAACGTTTATTTAGAAAGATACATGTAACATAAAATTAACAGTCAAGTAGTATAAAAAAGTACCTCGTTAATGCTATTACAAAGATGCATTACTGCACAATCAACCAAACAAAACTTATATCATATAAAAACTAAACAAAAGTAACATCAACTATGCTAAAATCACAAACAAAATTTTTCTCTCACTTGTATAGTTCTGCAAACTTTTTATTATCTCTTTCATGTTTATTTGATCAGCAATTTTATGCTCAATCGCTAAAATGGCCAAACCATTAACACGATTTTGTGTGGTAGTCGAATTTAAGAAGATTTTAATTAATTTTAATTTAGAGAAACTCCTTTCCCCAATTGCTACAGTTACTGGTATACATTCTTAAGGCGACACTAAGGTTTGAAGCAAAATTTAACCTTGTTATTAATTTCAATACATTGTTTACGCTTTCTTTTTTGTCCAAAAGCGCAGAAGCCGCAAAAATTTCATCTGTTAATTCTATCCCATTTATGTCAACAGAATCAGCATGTTAAAATAATTTCTAAATCCTTGCAGTGTTTTAATAGCGTTTCTTTAGTCATGGTTCCAGTTGATTCAGAAAAAAATATTGTCTATTTTTTCTGGTCATCATCACTCTCTGACGATTCCGTGTTTTCTTTTATAATCGAATTTGATTTGGTATTCTTTGAGTCCTCCTTAGTTTTGGTACTACCAGACGAACTCTGTAAATAATTCTTTAAAGAGCCAGCTTGTTTTTGCCTTTGGTTTTCCTTTTCCATCCTTCGTTTTTTATACTGGTAACCGACAGTTTTCTTTTCCCGCCATCAAACATCTTCAACAGATATCTTAAATTAAGCAATATAAAATACATAATGATAATAATAAAAATTAAAAATGAAGATTTACCCTTCCCATAAATCTAAAACCGTAAGTAGGATCAGACAATTTAGAAAATGTTTGATTTGATAACTCAAAACGTTGACAAAATAATGAAATAACTAATTTACAGAAGTGGTACTATTGAGACATAGAACCATCCTTTAATGAAGACAGCAAATGTTAATTTTATTTTACATTTAAGAAAAAACAGTTTTCCTAAGCCCTAAAATCACGTTACTAAACCTGTAAACCTGTCTTAAGCAGACCACAAAGTTTTATAAAGAGGTTATTTGAATATTGAATAACAAAGAAACAAACAAACTTATGTACTTTCAGATTTAAAATATTAGTAAGACTTACCTTTAAAAATTAACAAATCACGCTGAAGTATAAAATATTTTTATTTAAAAATAGATTCTACGTAATATAAAATTGCACTTCAGTACTTCACCACAGCGACGTATTGTATATTGAAGTTGCCTTTTTATATTAGAAGTAATAAACAAGTCAATGCATGATATTCCTTTCTATTCCCGTTTAAACAAGTTCACGCGGCGCCCTGCGTGCTGTTCTATGCGGTGTGCGACATACCAAGCCTCTTTTGTTATTTAATTTATGGTTGTTTTCTTCAGAAGTAAGGATTACAATTTTTTTTTAGCTTTTAGGCAAAAACAGTAAATACGAAATGTACATTGCATGGTGATTTTAGTTAAAAAAAAATCAACAAATATAAATTTCGTTTAATTAGGTATTTAACTTGGTTGTCCGCCCCCTAGAACGGGCCCTGTGGAACGGCATATCTACTGGTCAATTGAATTCTTCAATTTTGTTTTCTCAAAAATGTGACTACATTTTGACGTCTAATTCGTTTTTTTATTTTTGTATAAATTATAAGTTTAGAAAACTTAAGAACTTACAATCTATGATTTTTTAAACTAAGTAAGTTATCCATAATCCTCAAATGTGGCCAATGTTTTATTAAATAAAACTCATCAATGTCAGTACCACAAGTTTATTACCAAATTTTTAAGGGGCTACTAGTTTCGGCATACTGCCATCATCAGGCCCATAGGGTACTGAAGTCAAAAAACTTCAAACTAAATGATTTTTTGTTTTGGTGCTTTGTCCATTAGAAAGTTATTCAAAATAAACCTGCATCTGTCAACTTAAAAAAAAACGGCTAATTTTAATATCCAAAAATGCACAAAATATACAGGTTACGTCTGTTAAAGTAGTTTCATTAAATACACCATAATCTATAACCCATGCCGATAAATTTTCATAATTATCGTTGAGACTCTCGAGTTGTGCCAAAAATATTCTGGAGCGGATTAGCGGATTATAACTATATTAAGGTCGGCTTAGGAGTAATAGGTAGAAGTTTTATGAATTGCTAAATAACTTCTTTTAATTAGATTGAAAAATATGTACAAAAATAAAAAATATATATACCTACTTACTTAAAAATACAAAACTAAAACGATTGCGGTAAAAATCGATTTCGGTAAAAATCGATTGCGGTAAAACTCGATTGCTTAATGACCGTCCAAATTCAAATTTTTTTATTGTTCCATTTTTAAATTCTGCTATTTTTTGTAATGTACTCTTGCCGCTTTCTAGTAATACTTTTTAATTTTTTATTAAACTGATTAGCAGTTTTTACTTTGGCACACACTTCTGTTTGGATATTTAAAATTACATCTAAAAAAGTTAATATGGTTGGATGAGGAGAATAAGAGCTGGACTTTAATAAAGAGTGAAATGACTCGCAGGCATTAGTAGATCGGCACATATTATCTGTAGTACATGCCCAAATTTTTGGTAGAAATTTGGCGTCCTCAAATATGTAATTTTCGTCACAAAATTTTAAGACGCATTCATCACCAAGTTTTTTTTCCCAAAGTTCAAATAAAAAAATCACCCACCTCCGCAGGTTCCAGAAGTGTATGCCAAAGAATAATTTTAAAAACTGTCCAATTTCAGAATCGTTTTTTTTTAAATTCAGCTGTTAAACCTAAATTCTGAATTTTACGGTACCAAGCTTGTTAAATTGGACTGTGGCCAAAACATGGAAACAGCTGTATGGATTTCACAATTTCACTCTCTACGATGCAAAATAAAAGTGACCGTACCATATTCGCTTACACTATATCCTCTGTAACATAATTTCTTTGAATATTGTAAATGATGATATTTGGTTTTTTTCGCTGTTTAAAATTTTAGTTTGTCATTATCCCTTATGAATAATCCCTGTAATTGACACAAATAAAATTATCCTTTTGGTACAACTAGAGGGAAAAAAAGGGTACCTCGGTAATGCGTAGGATTAACTCAGGTATACTTGGTACAACTCGAGAGCCCCCATTATCGTGTACAGGTCCTAGTTTATTAAACTTTGTGTGACATACCCTATATAAGAATTTTACTCAACAAAATACATATTTTTAATAAGGCTATCATTTTACAGGTTTTTGCTTTATTAATTTCAACGTCAACTAATAGATCCGTCAAGAGCATTGCAACTTTAAAATTTCTTCCATTGGAATCATGTATCGAAGATAAATTTTCCACCTCTTGAATTAGAGAGTAATTTTTATTCCTACCACATAGAGACCCATCCAAATATAACTCAATTGTCAATAGAATTAATTTCCTACCGAAATATTTTTCTTGATCTGGCACTACACTCATTATGTTTACTTATTATTTATTTATTTTTGGCAGGTTAAAACAAAGTCGTACTAGAGGAACTTCCCTTTGTGTGAATAACGATGAAGAAGGAGACATTGGTCCATTGGTCAGCAAAGGAGATGCATCCACATCTGCTGTTACAGTCAACAGTCGAAATACAGCTCTCTGTGACAGCAGAGATAACGTGTCAAAAAATAGCGTAAAATATAACAGTTCTAATACTCCACAACCAATTATACTGTAAATATTAGATAAGAAGATAAATAATGAAGTATGAAACCGATTTAAAGTATGCCAAAATCTGAGGGTTCTAAAAATTTTCATTGTACTTACAAGTTTTTTTCTTGAAAGTAAAACAAAAAGTTAATCTTCGATATTAAATAATTTACACGGAAGTTTTTAAGATGTGTGCCAAAACGAGTTAAATCGGTTAACACCGATTCCCATAACTTATTTTTTTACCACTAGATGACGTCTTTATACAAGAAAATTATGAAATCGTTGATTGAGCTTCTAGATTGTTTTAGAAGTGAGGGATAGTTCGAAAATCAACTCATCCCGAGAATAATCACACTGATTACATGAAAGAGAGAAGAGTTCTTGAGATAAAAAAAATTGAGCCTAACTTAGAACAACTTTAAGGAGTCATTGGGCTGTAGCTGCATATTCTGTGATCTTGGGGGGGATGTCATTTTTTTTTAATATTATTTATATGGGAGCACCCACAACCTGGATTTTGGCGGACACCTCAAATAATCATACCTTAGAAGGACATCATCTGGTTTACTTAAAGAATTAGCAAAAGAGGTGCCAATACTGAACCTTTTGGGACCTTCATCAATAGCAAGGTGCTTTATGCTTTATGTTATCTTATTTAAATGACATTTTCGATAAACGAGGTGTCAATTTATCGATGCCAGTGTCAAAATACACATTGACATTAGTATCATAATCAGCGACCTGAAAACTGATGGTGGGAGGTTTCAAATTTAAATCGGCTTTCTAGGAAAATGTGCCCCTGAATGAAGTTGTTTGAAAATTTGATAAATAATAGTTCATATTGGGTAGATCAGAAGTAGCCCAATTGTCAGAGAGTTTGACCTCGCACAAAATGTGATCTCGATGAAACTTGGCACTTAAGTAGGTACTTGAAAGGGTGCAGAAAACAATTTAAAAATCTTTGCTGCTCTAAAATGTTTGCTAACTTCACAATTTCGAAAATAAAATCGAAAATTTGGTTTTTCCATTATATCTCGAAAAAAAATAAAAATTTCGAAAAACTAATAGCTCCACGTGAAAGAGCGGAAAATTTGACTAAAAAATAATATAAGTTATTTAAAAAAGAATTTGTATTACTATAAAAAATTATTCAAAATAAGAACGCAAATTCGAAAACTCTACGCGCGCCGAGCCATTGAATACAAATTTTTTTTTGTTTTTTCATAGAAAATATGACCGGAAGTTATAATTTCTAAAATTCTCACTGATTTTTATAAAACTAAAGATATCTATTAATAGAGGCATAACAAAAAAATCCTTGTACATTTATCATCATTATACTTTTACTTTTGATTTAAATATAATTAAAATGATAAACATTATCTCTGTTTAATAAAAATTATGTTTTAAAATGATCATTTTTTTTACAACATTCATTCGACGCAATTTTTATTTTCAAAATAGTATTTATATAAATCAGAAATTAATATTTTTTTTAAATAAAGTTAAAAATAATTTAGAAATTGATTTATATAAATAAATAAACACTATTTTGAAAATAAAAATTGCTTCGAATGAATGTTTTGTAAAAAAAATGATCATTTTAAAACACAAGTTTAAACAGAGATAATGTTCATCACTTTAATTATATGTAAATCAAAAGTAAAAGTATAATGATGATAAATGTACAAGGATTTTTTTTGTTATATCTCTATTAATAGATATCTTCATTTTTATAAAAATCAGTGAGAATTTTAGAAATTATAACTTCCGGTCAAATTTTCTAAGAGAAAACAAAAAAAAATTAAAAATTAACAACTTCCTGAGAAAGCTTAGAGTCTTTGCGTATATTTTAGACAAAGATACTTTAGTTCTTCCGAACGCGTCGCCTGAAAATTGTATTCAACGGCTCGGCGCGCCTAGAGTTTTCGAATTTGCTTTCTTATTTTTAATAATTTTTTATAGTAATACAAATTCTTTTTTAAAATAACATACTATTATTCTTAGTAAAATTTTCCGCTCTTTCACGTGGTGCTATTAGTTTTTCGATTTTTTTTTTTCGAGATATAATGGAAAAACCAAATTTTCGATTTTATTTTCGAAATTGTGAAGTTAGCATACACTTTAGAGCAGCAAAGATTTTTTATTGTTTTTTACACCCTTTCAAGTACTTAAATGCCAAGTTTCATCGAGATCACATTTTGTGCGAGCTTTTGGTCAATATCCTTCTCTGGCAACTGGGCTAAAGAGTCAATTGCATTTTTTGAGCTACAATCGTTCAATGTTGATGTTGATGGTTGATGGTTTTGTGGGGTTGTTAGTGATATGATAAGAAAATGCAAATCAATTTTTAATAGGAAACTTAATGTTTAATGCTGTTAGACTTTATATTATCTTACTATAAGGACCAAAACTGTTAATTTGTTATTTTAAAAAGAAATTACTTTATTCCAATTTTTAATTGTTGTTCATATTGTCATTGATATGTATTTTTATGATTTTCTACGCATCGAGAAGTATCAGGTATCAAATTTTCAAACAATTTCACTAAAAACATTTTGAATAACTCCTTCTTAGTATCTGTATTATCTGTAAATACTATGCACAATTAAAAAAGAAATAAGAAAGTATTTTATATTGTAATATCTGGGAAATACCTCTAAATTATTTATAAATATTTCTGATATAATAATGTAGATGAAAACGAAATTTTCATGCATGTTCAAATATCAAAAGTGTTATAAAAGTCAATATAAGTTATTTACAATTAGTAGTATTATAAATATTTCTATAAAAATAAGCAGGGTATTTTAATAAGTGTTTTATTGTCAAAATATTATTGTATTATATATAAATTAAGCATATTTGGCTGTATTAAACTGTCTGTAAGTTAATTCTTAACATAAACATTATTTTTTTCATAGGATTTTATACAATGAGCCCATAAAATTCTATGAATTAATATTTTCAAATAGATAATAGTTTTAAAACTAGAGAACTATTTACCTATATAGTCTCAAATTTTAATAAAAACATGGCAGACTAACCTCAGAAAAACCTGAATACACATAAAAAATATGTTATTGACAAAAAATTATGAGGGTTTTTGAATTGGTTAAAAAATTTTGAAAGTTGTAGGAAATATTTGAAAGGAGAAGGAAAATACGGAATTGCTAAAAATATCCATGGTCTTTTATCTATACTTGCTCTGTGCGTTAAGAAGTGTTAAAAACGGTACAAAATTTGTTTTTATTGAAATAAAAAATATAAAATAATCCCTAAGAGCATCTATTCTATCGTTATTCTGTCCTGGTCTTTATATTTTTATAATCTATCGGAAATTTACATATCATGACATGATGTAAATAGTTCTCTATCATATGAGATAATTTTTTTCATTTTAATTTTAGAATCTGTGATATTAAGATAAAAAAATTTAAGTAAATTTTGTGAGAGTTTTGTAAATAAAAGATTGTGAATTATAAATATACTTAATGATAACTAAATTTTGTATCATCTGTTTAATTGACGTTTAAAAACAGTTGAAACAAAAATCTAAAGACATTTGTGAATTGATTAATCGATGTAATCCGATATTTTCCGTAAAATAAATGAGGAAAAGTTTTTTAGTTTATTTTATTTTCAAACCTGTGTTTGAATATAATGGTTTAAAAGAAAAATAAAACCACAATTACAGCTGACTTGCCATCTGCCAAAATAGATTCGTGCCCTGTAATAATATACAATACATAGTACCAATCCCATTAAAAAAATTTTAATTTTATTAGATCCCGTGAAATCTTTACGCCACTGTGTTTTTGATAGCATTTTAATAAACTTCTAACATAGACGCACAACTTTTATTTGAAATATTTTTTGATAATGAATGAATGTACAGGGTTATTCACTATAAATTACCCACCCCTAATTACCGTTATTAATGCCTATAGAAAAAAAAGTTTCAAATAAAAGTTGTATGGTTATAACTTTTTTTTGTTAAAGTGCTATCAAATGTACAGTAGCGTGCAGATTTCAGGGGATACAAAAAAATAATATATTTTTTTAATAGGATACCCTGTATATTTTTACATTTTTATAATCCTCTCGACGAGCTGATTTCAACAATGTATCACACTTGATGTCTAATCTGGATAATAAACAGGGCCCGTTTAAGGCGTAAGCGATCTGAAAATTTTTTTTCTGAATGTAATGTAATAAAAAGTAGCCCAAAACAGCGTTTTAGGCTACTCAAATTTTAAAAATTCTCCCAGACCCCCCGGTACTACGCCCCCCCAAACTACGCCACCGGTATGAGGGGCGTCAGTGAATGAAGAATATCACTGGGTCTGTTAAATCGCTTGAAACTTCCTAACCGTGTAACATAAATGTTTAGAAATACGCCTGTTTTTGTTTCATTAAAATCAAGCAAGTATAGTGTTAAACTTACGGCAATTTTATTTTCCGTTCTATTCAAATATTTCGTGTGAGCGCGCTATGCTCGCGTGACGTCATTTTACAACGCAACGTTCTCACCGTACACTCATTGATTGCTTTGCTATCGGATGTTCTCTATGTTCGAGCACAATAACGTTTTTAACTTAAGTTTTTATGTGAACCAGTATTGCACTAGTGTTATAAGTATTAGATATGGATGATGGATTTGAAAGAGGACGATCTGATAACTTGTGTGAGTCGGAAGAACATGGACCAAAACACGATGGCGGTATCAGAATTTTTCTTTAGGCCAGGCCAACCCCTAAACATCCAAAAACTATCCCCTAAGCGGGTTAAAAGCGCAGCACATCATTTCACTGTAAAAAAACGTCTTTCCCCCGGTTTTCGAGGATGCTGAACGTGTGTTGTTGAAGATTACTTCCGACCCTCACCAACCCTCCACTGGCCAAAACTCATCCCCGAAAGGGGTGAATTTTTCTTTATATCAGCGGCTTCGGGGGTGGGTTTGGTCTTTTGGAGGGGTTGGTGAGGGTCGTAAGTAATCTTCAACACCACCATCGTGTTCTGCATCCTCGAAAACGGGGAAACATCCATGTTGGGGGTGAGTTTTGGCCGGTAGAGGAGTTGGTGAGGGTCGGAAGTAATCTTCAACACCACCTCCGTGCTCAGCATCCTCGAATACGGGGGGAAAGACGTTTTTTTACAGTGAAATGATGTGCTGCCCGTTTAACCTCATTAGGGGGTAGTTTTTGGCAGTTTTAGGGGTTCGGCTGGCAAAAAGAGAAATTATGCTACCGCTATCGTGTTCACTATCCTCAAAAAGGGGGGGGGGGATCGATCCGGGTAAATTTTGGTCCATTTTCACAGGTCGGGAGCAGACCGACCGTTTTAAAGTGACGTCAGAGCAGCCGATGACTCCGCGTCGTCGCACGCATAGCTAAAAAATTAAATATCTCGGAAACTATCAGACGTATCAAAAAAAATTTTTTACGGTATTTTTGCATGTTTCATAGAGTCTACTGTAGGGTAAAAATCAAAAGTTGGTGATATTCTTCATTGTTCGCATCCAATAGAAAAATGTCTAGGATCGGCACTGATAATAAAGGATCTACAGCCACCTGAAAAACACAATTTTTGGATATTGGAAATCCCATCTGATTTTTAATCACCCTGTATACAATATTTTTTAGTGCCACAGTATAGAATTTGAAAAGTTAGGATAGAGACATGTAAACCGTTTTTCTCGATTTTCAACCGTTTGGCTACTACAGCTACTTTAACTCAAAAAATGTGATTTTTCAGGTGGCTGTAGATCGTTTATTATCCAGATTAGACATCAAGTGTGATACATCGTTGAAATCAGCTCATCGAGAGGATTATAAAAATGTAAAAATATATAGGATATCCTATTTAAAAAAAATATTATTTTTTTGTATCCCCTGAAATCTGCTCGCCACTAAACATTTAATAGCATTTTAACAAAAAACAGTTATAACCATATAATTTTTATTTGAAACTTTTTTTTCTATAGGCAATAATAACGATAGTAAGGGGTGGGTAATTTATAATGAATAACCCTGTACAATTCTTGAGAAATATTAATGGATAAAATTGCAGTTAAAATATTTTTTTAATATAACACTAATACAAGTTTCCACATTTGTTACCCAGGGACGTCGTGTAGTTTGTAGGGATGCTTAAGCTTACTAAAGCTCCGTTCGGCACTAGCAACTGTCACCGGTATCGGTATTGTTCTTCATTCATATTTTCATTCATTTCTATCAGCACAATAATTATGAATGAAATAACTTTACCTCATTCATTAATATAGTACTACCGGCGTAGTAGTATACTACTCCATTCACAATATTTTGAAACAGTTGAGAATCAACATAATGGTTGACTGTCAAATTCATTCATTAAAATCAACTTACTATAGTCAGGCGAAGGAAAAGGCTTCGCAGATTGGCAACACTGCAAGTAATATTTTAATACGAATGGCAACACTGATTCTAGTCAGTGTCAAACACTGCATTGCGCCATGCGGTAGTGGTGCTAGGGTGTAATCTAAACAAAATATTTAGAAATAAGTATAAAACAAAAAGTTAATTAATTCGTCATTAGTATTGAAGATTAAATCGTTTGAACTAATAAATAAAATGGATTATCTTAAACAACCGGAATTGGTGGCCAAAGTTCAAGATTACTTTGGAGTTAACCGAAAACCAAAGGATCAAAAACAAGAATATACAATAGAAAATAAATATTGGTATTACCTGTTTGTTTTTGGAACTGCGTTAGGAGATGAAACATTTTACTCTTCATTTATACCCTTTTGGTTTTGGAATGTTGATGGAGCTGTGGGAAGAAGATTTGTCCTAGTTTGGAGCATAGTCATGTACATAGGTTTGTACATTAATTTTTTACCAACATAGCAAAAAATAGTTTTGAAAGCATGATTTGTATTTATAGGTTAGTAAATTATTGTTTCATTAATTAAAAGTGTACACATCTCTGTTTGTAAAGGCAGTGAAACCAAGTAGAATTACAAAAAACTACTGTTGCAGGCAAAAATTTATAAAAATGGCAAAACTGGTTTCTTTCAATTTTTTTAAATACTTCACATAATAAGTTTTATCAGGGTTATTTTTTAAGCTGGGTATATTTTTTTAATTGCAATTATAATTTTTTTGAATGTTTTCTAAGAGTCATCGAGTCAGTTTTAACAAAATTATATTTTAGGACAGGTCCTGAAGGATATAATCCAGTGGCCTAGACCAGGACTACCTGTTGTTAGACTGCATAATAAATGGGCTTTAGAATATGGTATGCCATCAACCCATGCAATGGTTGGCGTATCTATACCATTTTCTATTATTTTGTATACCATGGATAGATACCAATACAATATTCCTTTGGGTATATCTGTGTCAGTTTTATGGTGTTTGCTTATTTGTGTCAGTCGGTTATATCTTGGCATGCACACTGTTTTGGTATGTATTTGGTCTCTATATTCTATTATCTGAATTGACTAAATAAATTATTTTTATTTTAGGATGTGATTGCTGGTGTAATTTTGTCAGTTTTAATTATGTTTCCTATTGTCCCATTGGTAGATTCTATGGACAAATATTTACTTACAAGTCCATCTGCACCAATGATACTTATTGTTTCTTCTATTTTATTAATTGTTTACTATCCTAATAGTGGAAAATGGACACCAACTAGGTATGATACATATAATTGCTATTGTTCCAAAAAGATAATTTACTTTTCTCTAGATTAACTCAAGAATTTCTGCCTTAATCTCTTATAATAATTACATTTTAACCAAATATCATAACAAAAGTATACTTTCCATCAATAAATTGTTATAGATTTAATGTTATTTCATTATATAACATTATTTTTTAACAAACTTTCTCATGAGGAATATTCTTGTATATAATTCACTCCCATTCATCTAGTTTCTGGATTCTATTCTTTATTCATTTCTATAACTCATTGTGGTTTTTTAGGCATTCTTTATTTAGTAACAAAAAATAACTTTATTCTCTGACCTTCTGATTTCTGACACATACACTTTGTATCTTGCCCCAACGTCATTAAAATGTATTAAAAAATGTGTTCACATTAAAAACAAATCAGATGGGGCTTAGTATGTTTCAAAATTTTAAAAAATTGTCGACTTCGAAGTATTTACATTACATTTGTCACTTTAGTCTTAACTATAATCTGTCAACAGTGTTGATTATAGGCACAATATTGATTAGTAGTCAGACAAAAATTCAGATTTATAATAGTAAACAAGTTTCATTCATACCCTGTAAAAATAAATCCCGTTTTGATTGGCAAATTTTTGTTAACTTGAAGGCACGATTTTCATGTTTTACTTACGTTGGCGCTTTATCAAAACTATTTAACATTTGTCATGAGAAGGACAAAAATTTGCAAATCGATTTGTTATCGAGATTATAATGGGGAAATACCCAGAACCTATATTTTACTATTCTCAGACTTTTAAAAAAATTTCAGGGGAGACACCGCCATGATTGTTGGTGTTTGTATTGGTATTCAAGTAGGTGCTTGGACGAATTACCAATCAGGGATAATGAAGCCATCAGAACTGACACCCCCATACGCCATAATGTGGCCATCTTACACCATGTTTGGATGTTTAATCCTAAGAACCATCATAGGCTTCGTGGGAGTTTTGCTTACAAAGAAATTTTATAATTATTTAACTTACAACTTTTTATGTGCACTCTTAAGAGAAGACGTGGATAACCTCAAAAAATCAGAAAATACTCTCCAAAATAAGCACAAAACGTTCGTTGAGTTGAGTTGTAAATTCGTTTTCTGCGCAATGATCGGGTTTAATACACTGTATCTCTTTCCACAGTTGTTTAGGTTTTTAAGAATTGAACGACCCACGTTTTTTACAGAAATTTGATAATTATTCAAATCAAACATATCTAGTCATGATACCTTTTATTTAACATCCAAAAATAATATACAGTGTATCAATAACACAAATTTAAACATAAATATTTATTTGTCTTTTGTTTAAGAAACGAGCCAATTTTTATTGGTTCAGTAGTTACTGTTGATAAGTCTTTTTCAATTTTCAATAAAAGGATGAGATTTTTAGCAATCGGCAATCATAGCAAGCCCTAGTGTGTTAGATTAGTTTTTGAATGCACGAAGCGACAGTGTACTCGGGTATTTGCTTTTCGACAGCGACTAGTCAGACTTGTCAGAGAAATTCGATTTGTATTACGATTTTCTGAAACCCTCGTCCTGAACGCCCCACTTGAAAAAAAAATATTTGCCAGTGTACTTCTGTTAAAATCAGAAAGAAAGAAAACTTTAGACTGTAAATTAAATTTAGAAAAAGCACTTCCAAAATACCTGATCATATTTTATTCAAACGATTTATTTATAAATTGAATTTTAGTAATATATTGTAGAAAAAAATGATTCTAATGGCTAATTAATCTACATTTTTTTGGTTTTTAAGCCAGTAGTATAATTAAATGATTTTAAAAAGTTGGTTTTACCAAACAAAGCGACTTAGTGTCAAATTCTGTCTTTGGACAGAGATTATCTCTAATGTAGTTTGTTTGGTTATTACAGACACGCTATTAAAATTAAGATATTAGATTATATCTTTTTATGAACTGGAACTTTTCTTCCGTCCGTTTTTTATTGTAGGTAATACATGAATTGTAAACTGTCAGTTTCCTGTTTAAAAAAAATCTTAATCTTACTAATAATTTACAACTTTATAGCTATTAATGGAATAAAGGAAGAAAGTAGATTGAGAAGCGGTCATTCGACTACCAACTGCACTGTTTAGTAAGGTCAAGTATGCAAAGTGTTACTTTTCGCATAAGTTTTTGCAAGGAAGTTAGTTTAACAGAGATATATCAGATTTGGGTGTAATAACTGCTTTTGTCATGAGCTACCATACGAATTTCGGATCCTTATGTCAGCAGTTTTCCAGCTGCCTGGGAAATTGGCACTTTCATACGAGAGTTTAGAAAGGCAACCGGAAATTTGTCAAATTCGCGTGCAACTTGACATGGGAAACTGACAGTAGCTGAAGTATTAAAAATAGTATATTGTGTCACAAGGCAGAAAATGAGCTTTAGCAGCCCGAGGCTATTAGCTGATAGCTAAAGGATGCTAAAGAGTTTTCTGCACGTGTGACACAACTGTTTTTCGCCTACCAAAAAAAAAATATAGGAAAATATAAAAAAATCTTTAGTTTTATAAATACAGACTGAATTTGGTTTTTGGTACGTAATTTACAGATTTGTTTCAAAAATGCTTAAACTTTATGAAAATTGTCAAAGTTAATATTTTCCTTGATTTTAAAAGTGCTTTTCAACATCGAAAATTCAGACCATAGTGTGGCTGCATTTATAATCTTTGATCTTTCCGATACATAAGCAAGTAATACATTTTCTGTTAGGTTTTTTGCTTCTTTACTCTTTTTCCAATTATTAAATAATTCATAACATTTTTCGTACCGTTGGTGTTCTTTATGATTTTTGCGGCCCACGGCCAGAAAACTTTACTTTCGTCTGATTTTTAGGGTTGATATGATTCATTTTCACATATGGTAGGTGAAAAAAAGTATTTAATATCTTTAGAGATGTAACATTGTAATATTCATAACCGATACAAAAAAATAATGCTTAAATCTATCATACTCTGCCAAACATGAAAAAATTTCTTAAATAACTTATAGAAAGGCCCTTGGATAGATATAAGCATTATTTAGGCTATGTTTTGCTTCCAAATAGACTGAAATGTTTTTATAGTATCACAATACAAATGTCAAATCAAAAATTGACATAATATATGTTATTCGCAGTGCTACAAAATCGTGAATTTGGTTTTATTAAAAAAAATGTTACCAAAACAAATTCGTACCAAATTTAGGGGTAACACCATCCTAGTTGCGCCTTTAAAAATTATCTTAAAATTTAATTAATTCAACATATCAAACTATTTCATTACATACAAAGGTTGATCTCATGCTTAAACCACTTATTAAATTGGTTTAATTTTTGAAAAAACTATAGTTCATAGAAGCCAAATCAGGAGAATGCAGTGGATGTTCATGTAATTATAAACCTACTTTGAGTAACCATGGCAACGCAAGAGGTGTGATTAGAAGTTCTATACTGTATGACATTACTTTTAACTCTTCTCTGAGTTATCATAATTCTTTTTGGCACCATTTGTTCCTTGATAATCAATTTCTTATCAGTGGTTTTGCTTATTACTAGTACTGAAGCATTGTAAATTAGCTAGTTGGTCCTTGAGGTGGATATTTCCGTCTTGAAATTAACGGGATAAAGGTCGTTTGGTCATTTACTACGAATGAACTCTACCCTACTCGTGTTTTTTGACGGTCTGTTGCTCTAATAAATCTAATCTTTTTTCGTTGCATATTAAATCAATTTTTATTAAAATGCTGTGTACACATTCCGACAAAAAATAATTGTGGTATTACAATTTAGGGGGAGCATAAAGGAAAGCTTGTTAAATGTTGAAACAGCCTTACAATTTCTCCTCACTTATCGCGAAGAAGGCGATATCGACTGCCACTTCAAGTCGACAGAGGGAAGTACAGCATTGCGTCTTTCTAGGATATATGACCTTATATTATTATTGCTTTCCTTTTTACTCTTGTAGATTTCGGCCTATACCAAAGAAATATTTTGTCCGAATGTGTATAAAATATCTTTTGTATTCTACCATTCGACATTCACAATTTTTTTTCTAAGCTTCATTTATATGACGCTGATATAGTAGCATATTTGTCTTTTGAAACGTCAAAAATTAAAATTAGATCAGCCCAAGGTTAAGCATATTGATCAACCACGTAATAACGCAGAAATAAAATGTTAGGGTTTACATTCAGTAAATGTAGTAGTTTTTATTTTTGCAGACTGTGATATGAAGGTGAAAATGTAGGTGTTCAATGAATAAGTTCAAATATGAAACGAAACTTGACGCTCAATAAATTTAAGTCTTTGAACTTTTCATTCGAAAATCTTATTTTTTTCCGCTTGCTTTATTAGATATTTTATAACTATTTATAGATCACAAAGCTTTCAAATATTAGGTTACGATCATTTCAGTTTTATACATTAAGGTAGTATTTAGGTTATTTCCAGGGTATAAATAATGAAAAGCTTTGTGAATTTCAAATAAATTTTGTAATTATATCTGTATACATTTAGCAAAACTTTGAAACAAGACAATATAGTAATGTTCGCTGAGGATTTTTTTTTTCGTTCACAAAAAATATTTTAATGTGGGACACCGGCTAATTCAATAACGTATTTTTTTAAATACAATTTTATTGAAAAGTGAAAATATACAAATTACGTAAATAAACAAATAGTGCGACGCAAATTAAACGAATACAACCAAGTATGATAACTGCTTTAATCTGTTGCAGCCTTATTTTAACCTCCAACAAGTGGCATGGTAACAGTTAGAATCTGAAAAAGTCATTCTTTTATTATAAATGTTGAAGATAAAAGGTAGTAATAGTATATTACATAACGAGTGCGGAAAGTGACACTTTTCACACAAGTAATGTACACTATTTTTACTACGACCACGTGATAATTTTACCTACTTAAGTCATTGAAAATACAAGAAATATCGATGTATTATTTGACATGTGTGCAAGAAATTAAATCGAAAATAGGCTGATGCGAACCATTTCAAGGGCCTTCTTTAGTTTTAATAATTAATCAGTTTCTTGTGCAAAATTACTTAAAAGACCACAAGACACTTTTAATATTTAATAATTTTTTATTGTTAAAAATTTCTACAAGATATGGATACCTCAAATAAGAATTATTTACCATCATGCCTTGTTAGCTCAGTGGTTAGTGTCTGCCACTATTTGTAGATGCGCTAAAATGCCCGAGAAGACCTTGGTTCGATTCGGGGCTTTGTTATTTTTTTTTACAAAAATTACAAAATTTATACAGGGTGATTTTTTTTCGATGGCACATTAGATGTTATGGCAAAACTACTCTGATTAAAAATCTGATAATAAAACAAACGTGCGGAAAGTACCACTTTCCGTCGGAGTAGAGAGTGCGATATCTGTTACTTTCCTATGTGGTCGTAGCAAAAATATAGTGTTAATGTGGAAGCGCCTTATTCATTGTTATTTTTGGACTGGTACCCTTGATTCGACGACAAAATTAAGTAAACATAATGGGCGCATTCAACAGAATCAAACAGAACACATCGAAATCAAATCGTCTAGACCAGCGATTCTCAACCCGTGGTACGCGTACCCTTAGGGGTACGCGTTTGATGGCTTAGGCTTTGATACGTTATCGTTATTTATTTAGTGTTAGTTTAAAATAATAACTACGAGTATTTAAATTATACACATTTTTCTAATATAAGGGGTACAATTTAGAATAATGAACTGCCAAGGGGTACGCAAGCCAAAAAAGCTTGAGGACCGCTGGTTACTCAACGGTCACGTCATTTTATTTTCTTGAGACCTCAGCGAAAAACTCTTTATGTACGATTGAACAATAAAACGCTATTTTCAGAACAGTTTGGCGTCAATAAAGTAGCACTTTATTTTACAGTAAATAAAGTAATTGTCAACGTCATTGACAAATTGCAAGACAACTAATTTGACATGTTTAAAAAATAAACATCTACTTGTCATCGCAACTGCTGTGAGCTAAAATCGAATAGAGATATAATCAAATTTTTATTTTTTTCAACTTTTTTTTTTAATTGCAATTGTACATAAAATCATATACTCATCTCGCAAGCTCGCTCGGCCATAAAACGTTTCGTTCAATAAAGACCTTGTTTATGTACTTGTAATATAAATAGCTATTATAATATAACTAGGTAAAAAAATTAACAGAAAAAAGAACGTCCCAAATTATATAAATAATGTCAATTTGAAGTTATAAAAAAACGTCAGATATGATATAGATATTTGATAATTCGGTTAGCAACATGAGAAATAACAATACGCTTAAGTTTAGTAACCAAAAAATGCCAAATATTTATTCATTTGAAGTAAAAATTGTACTAATATTTGCATTTATGATAATAAGACTATTTGTCGTAGGAACAGAGGTGTACCAATCTAAGAAATATAAAATTAGCTGAAGATTGTAGTTCTTCCACATTAATATATAAAAAAGTATTTACTTAAATTATGTTCATATAGTGTTGGAACTGAAACATACGTACCTTGGAAGATTTGTTAAAACAAGAGATACAACTCTTTTGTTTAATTATGTATGGAATAAATATATCTAGAAGGTAGCCTCTTGCTTTAGATTCTAGTAGAATTCTGTCTTCCCCAACATCGATAGTTAACTCTTTTGCTGATATCTAAAAGAGAAAATCATCATTTAAAAATGACTTTGAAACTCAATATTGACATCCCAAAAACTGTCAATTCGAATGAATCAAATTTACGTTATTATTCTATCGTGTACGAGATCACTTAATTTACTAAATTTTTCTTTGGCTCTTGTTTTTTTTCTTGTTTTCCCAAAGGTTATATTAGTTTTTTTTGTTTTTCTCATACGGTTTAAGGAGAAAAAAAACAGCCATTTGGTTTTCCATGCACACTGGTTGAATTCCCTGACTTTCTCAACACTTTTTGAATTCCCTGACTTTTCCCTGTTTTCCAGGTCTGTGGGAACCCTGTATAAGTACTGGGGTGATGTAAGTTCTTTTTATAATCCTATGTTTTTAAGTTGAGACGTATGTTTCTCAAGCAATTATTTTTAATTATTTGTAGTTTTTTAATTCATAATTGCTCAAAAATTGGTTAACCATACGTCATTATAGATTGCGTTTTAAGTAACAAATAATTGTTTTTTATTTGTCTTTAGGCAGCAATTTATACATATATATGGATTAATAATTTTAACGTGCACTAATTTTTTGTGTGTGTTAAATGGTATTTAAAAGTAGGTCGTTTGTCCGTTACTCACAGGTTTCTGTCTTATGGCTTCATCAATTTACAATAGCCAGTGCAAATTGGGAATGAGATAGATGGTAACATTTGCGTAGAATATTATGGTAAAAAAGTTTTGCCACTAATATTTTTCATCGTAAATTTGTGGGGTGGCAAAATGTCTACTATCACACAAAATTTTAAAAAATAATCACCATTTTCAAGTAAATTTTTCCATAGAAAATATGACTTTACCACTGCATTCGGAAAATAATAAAAAGTTATAAGAAAATTATTATAATTATGCCATACCCATTCAGAATGGAAGGACCTTGAAATTTTGTGTGATATGTAACATTTTGTTCCCAAAAATGTTGATGAAGAGATCTTGAAAGTGGTAATTAAATTTCATTCGAATCATTTGTAAAATACGAGTTATATAGGGGAGAAATTTAATTGATTTAACTCTTAATTATGACATAATTTTGCTCTCCCTGGAGGTACCAGGACATACTCACTCACTAAATTTATAAGACCACACAATTTATTTAGCGGTTTATGAATAAACCTACCACTTCTGGTAACTTGAATTCACCATGCAAACAATTTTGCCCATCCTTCTTTTTGTACAATCTGTAATCTGGTTCTTTAATGACATGGTCGACGCTAGATATGGTTTCTATAAGAGGTTTCTTAAGAGTATTGCCATCACCATCATTTCCCAATAACCGCGTGCCACTTCCCATGGACATTTTTTGCTCCATTTCTCGTTGTTGTATTCTGTGCGTTTGGAGAGTACCGAACGTTTTGCGGTTTTGCAAAATAATCTTTTCCTCTACGAATTCCAAATTGTATTTATCTTGTAAACCGTGGAATACTATCGCCAAGAAAAAGTTCTTGAATTCCGGAATGTCTGTGACTTTTTTGAAGAAAGTAGGATTTACGGCAATATCGCAAACTTTTGCCTTTTCGCCTTTTTTATCGTTTTCAGTTCTGATTTCTCCAATGCTCATGGGTACCCTGTAGTCACCAGGTTCATCCGATTGTAGTATTTCTTGGAGTTCCGCTGTGGTGATGTCTTTCGGAGGAGGAATTGCATCTGTCTGGCATATGTTAATGAATATTTTGCCTTTGTCGGTAAGTTCTTTGGTTTTAATGCAAAACCCTGGAACAAATTATTGCATTTATTACAAAAATTACATAACTACACATTGTTTTTCATCTCTTCATTTTTTTATTCAAAATATCCTTTTTCAAGTATAAAAATTGGACATTTGTATTTTTCAAATCAAATCTTATGCATTTTTGCTGAAAAAAAAATATTTTTTACATCAGTTTTACGATTTGACGCAATTTTCTACATATTTTCACACTTAATCGTTTTACCAATTTTTTTTTTAAATTTCGATGCCATTCAATTTTTATCCAAAATAAACTCTTTTCACGTATTTCTAGGTTCGTATGACTTGTTCTGGGATTTTCATTATTATTTTAAATAATTGGAAAAATCTCCAAAAAATCCCCGATTTAGATTATTGTGCATTTCACAATTTCCTATGTATTTTTACAAAAAAAGATTTTAAGATAGATTTTAGAATTTGATGTAATTTTCCACATGTTTTCACTGTTTTAATATTATATTAAAAAACATACAAAAGATTTGTCCTAGATTTAATTCATACATTAAATATTATTCTAGATTTTTATCTAATATTCCTTTGATAATAACAATCGCGGCACCATTTTAAGAGAATAATTAAAACTATTAGCAGAAATTAATTTTCGATGTAAAAAAAATTATCAAGTAATGGTTATCTGGATCCGATTCAATCTGAGATTATAATTTCACGATAAGTATTACAACTCGATTTGATTATGCCTTTCTAATAATATTTCTTCGAATGTCAATTTATTTATTAGTAATTTAATGGGTCAAGCTTATATTTAAGAATATTATTTTGTCAAAAGAGGTAGTTATTTTTGATAAATATTTTGTGTACTTCAAATATAACATTTAAATTTATTTTCGAAAATAAGTATTTCAAGTTATGGAAGATATGAGTTTATTGCCGGAAAACTTATTTTGCGGTGACTACTCCAGGTCTAATGACAGATGTTTTTAAGGCAATCATTTAAACTATTCGTAGAAATTAATTTTCGATCTATCATAATTTCTAAAAAGAAATTGTCAAGTCACGGTTATCTGGATCCGATTCAATCTCAGATTATAATTTCACAGTAAATATTACGTCTGATTACACCATATTTATATTACATTAATGTTCTTAATTGCAATGTTGTGTAATGTTACCATTTTTATTGTTACATAACTTTGCCACATTAGCTATTCGTACTACAACTCAATTTGACTATGTCTTTCTAATACATTTCTTCTGTCAATTTATTTCTCATTAATGGAATGGGTCAAGCTCATATTTAAGATGTTATTTTGCCAAGAGTTATTTTTTTTTAAATATTTTGTGTACTGCAAATATATTTAGTTTTTTTTGGAAAAGAAGTATTTCAAATTATGAAGATATGCATTCTGTTATTGTTTGTACTTATGTATGTATGGATATTCCCTGATGGAATGTTTAAAAAAAATCTTTTAAATGTTAGAAAATTCGAAAAACAAAATTTGCCAAAATCACTAGTTTTTTTAATTTGAAAATTAAAACATTAAATATTTATATTCTATCGATTTTGACAAATGGAATATACACAAGTAATTTATTATTCATTAACTACCCAAGGTTAGCAACTACAATAAATCAATCCCATTTGAATATTTAATGTATTATTTTTATTTCAGAAGCAAACCCTCATTGATGTATTTTAAAAATAGTTATATGGAAAAATTAACAGCTTATAAAGGGTAGAAAATTCATTAGAAATAAT
The DNA here is from genome assembly GCA_949320105.2 of Crepidodera aurea. Classification (NCBI taxonomy): domain Eukaryota; kingdom Metazoa; phylum Arthropoda; class Insecta; order Coleoptera; family Chrysomelidae; genus Crepidodera; species Crepidodera aurea. The sequence continues at coordinate 58,493,741 of OX439472.1, read as the reverse complement.
AAATTTAAAGAACATATCCATTTCTCCCTTCTTTTGTTAACTTTTATTTGTTACCAAGCTAGAAACAATGTAGGTACTTCAAAATGATTGCTTTGATTATATTTAACACAGACAAAGCTCATGAAATGTATGTCATCAACAAACGCATTCTCGATATATAATAGATATTGAATAATAAAATGTTAACGACCATCAAATATTTGTATAGGGAGCATTCAATTAATTCATGACTCAAAGCGAATGATAAAAAATGAAAATACTACAATACAAAATAGAACCTATTTTTAGATGTAAAATTTGTGTAAAAAACATATTTTAGCGGTTAATTGGGTCAAAAAGGAGGAAAAATTACAAAAAGACTTAAAAGGTGTCAACTCCTAAAATAGATACGAAATTGTGAATTTAAAAAATACATGTCCAACATATAAATATTTTTATTATTTTTCCAAATTTTTAACAAGAAAAATTGAAAAAAAAATGAAAATATAACTTTTTCACCTTGGTCAATTAACAGTTTTAATATTTAACAATGTATTAAAATGATGTTCTGAATATTTTTAAAGAAATTATTTTGCATATATATTCTTCCCACACCATATACCATTTAAGTATTTTATTTGTGTAAAAAAATTAAAATGCAATTTGTTGTAGTTTAACTTCCAAATAATTTTACACTACTATACATATATTATAAAGCTAAACAATCGGAGAAAAGTGTCAAGGATAAACATGTTATTTATAGTAACATCCAACATACAATACTGATTATATAAATTATAGTCAAAATTGATGGTAGATATTTACTTTAGTAGAAAGATTAAAATGAATAATAATGAATCTTGATATCCTTGAATGTTTTACTTTTGATTAATAAAAGAAAAAATCTTGTTATAATCAACATTAAATATGTTTTAAAATTTTACAAGGTGTCTCCATCATTAGATTTATTTAATTGTTATAAAATGCGTTTATTCTCATTGTATTCGAAATTCGTCGAAGTGTAACAGAACGTCTCGTTAATGTACTGAAAGATTTCAGCCAATTCCGTGGATCTTGACCTCGTTGTCTTCCTAATCGCGGTCAAGATTATGTAATAATTATTTAATTATGATATAATTGACTGAATGTCCCGCGATACTTAATGCCTTCGTTTTAATCTTTTTTACAAGTCGCACTTCTTGCTCCATTGAAGTAGCAGATACTCGATTTGGGATTTCTTCCCACCGATGAAATAAGCCTTATTGAAATCACCAACGTATCTTCTTCTGGCATTAATATAGAATTTTAACTACAGAAGTGCAAAATACTAAAGACCCATAAGGGCAGAGTCATGAATTGAGATTGCATTCTTTCAAACGGCGATATCTTCTGTACAATAAAAGATAATGTCAACCAGCATACTAGCCAGGTGGTAACAAAATTAAGGCAGTTCTTTTTCAGCAAGGCTACATTTATTTAGCCAACGCCGATTTACCTATAGACATAATCAAGTCTGCAACATCCTTCATCAAAACCTGGGAAACTTAAGACCTACTACAAATGCCACCCCAGACAGTAATAGTCATGGCCTAGATTTTTCTGTGGTTCCCCTAGGTCATTGCAGGAACAGAATTGGCGACTCTTAACGTAAATTGGGAAATAGCCTGCTAAGAAAGTTCTGGGAGAATCACGTAGCGCCTCAAATCTTCAGATGTCTAATATTTATGAAGATGATAAGAATGGGTACATGCTTTATTCCTCATGAACCTTTTAACTAAAACGCCCTTTCGAAGAATTTAAGCAGCAAAGGAGTTCAGATTTGAAACTGTAATAATTGTATTATTCATTTAAATATTTAATCTTACATTATTATACGTTTGTTTACTTAAATGCCGTAGATAAAAATTATTAAATGGGAGTAACAGCGGTGAGTGATTAGTGGACTACTCTGTATGGAACAGTAGACCAAAACGATACTGTACTTATGATATATTGCAAAAAAACGCATCTCAACTTTTTTACATAGATAATGCATAGTCACTAAATAAACTAACTAGTCCTTGGCCGGCATCCATTCATTCCTGCCGAGACCGTGGTGATGTGAACTTGTAACAAACGAGTCCGCATCAATATATTTAAAATTTAAGTAATGTGATAACCGTAGTGTTATTGAATGTGTGGTGAACTAATAAAAATAAAATATATTAAAACTATTGTTTACAGTGTGAACTAAACAATTTATAATGTAAGTACCTATATATTTATAGTTTTACATATACATTTGCGAATTGGTAGGGGAAATCTAGTCAACAATTACCGGAAAAAGTTTTGTTTCCTACGACCTCCTATGAAAAGACACCTTCATCAAAAACGTTTATTCTGTAACCAGTGACAGAAAATCCCAATACATTAAATTTCTAGCTATTAGACCCTATAAACTCAAATTTTAATTTAATTACTTAGAATTGTCACCAAAACATTTAAAGCAGAAATAAAATTATAACAAATATTGTAACATTAAAAACATCAAATATCAACTGAAGGTTTTTGACTATTTGTTCGACGTTTGCTGATCATTTAATTCTATACCCATTACTGTAATTAAATTTAACTGTACTCTAATCCTTAAGTTTTGTTGTTGTTAATTTAAAATAATAAAATTATGCCATCAATATAAACGAACTTTAAATAAGACAATGCATAAATTCTTTGTACTAATTAAAAACAATAAAGATAGATTCAAGTAGTAATTAAAGCTCATATTGTTGACAACAACTAATAATAAGACCGGCTAAAAAGTTCGTTTTCTTTATCAATAAAATTACGAGAATAGTTCAGACAAAACATTGTTATCGCTTTCAAAAAAGGATCAAAGTTACTCAGTCAATTTTCGAATTCGAGCAGACATTTTGAGTTTAATAATCAATTTTTCACTTTTAATTTCAATTTTATAGGATCTGCTTCACCGCCAAAAGTCTTTGTAATTTTCAATAAAACGAAAGATACAAGAAAAATTATCGTAAATTACAAACTGAAACTGCTAAAAATTTGACGTTTATTTTCGAATGCTATTTTTGCCGAATATAATCCATTAATTTAGTTTGCTGAACAACAAAGCTGAAATTTTATTGATTTTGCTTCATTTTGTAGAATTGTGTAATTACCAATTCATGGAATTACATTTTAAAAAACCTGTTTCTATAAGGCAAAACAACCTCCACAAGCAGGTATATCTTCTCTCAAAGTCTGTTATTTACAGAGTTGTATTGGCTCATATTAAATAATATGAAAATAACACTATTTTTAAGAATTGCAAACCTTGGCTTTAATTTAAGAAAAAAAGATATTTATGAACTCAAAAGGCACTATTCGCTAACGAAGATGAACTTTTTTCTTTGTGATAATTTCAATTTTAGTTTATCATATTTGAATATGAAGACAACGAATTTAACCTAAAAATAGTACATATCACATTTTCAAGAAATTTGAGGAAAATTCACTTTGCAATGTTAAATTTTGGCTTGGCTATGAAAAATCGTTCATAAATTTAAAAAAAAAAATCATATGATTTTAGGGCAATTTTCATAATTAAAAAAATATTTGCAAAAACAGTATAATAATGTACGCCCTTCAATTCACCCACTTATGAGTGACCCCAGAAACAGAGCAGTATATTGCCTTACTATAAACATTTTTCAGTCTATCCCAAAATTTAAAGGCCAAAGTTGAAAAAAACTGTTTTTGAATGTTTCTTCTTTTTGTCAAATGAAGAACAGTATTTATGGACAAACAATCAGGTCATATATGTCAGATATTTTTATAAGCATAGGTGTTTTTATTTACTACTAAACAAAAAAAACAAACTAGTCATTTTTTTGCAATCCAAAATTTGCTTCTGCATACTGGGTAACAATGACACTAAGGCCAATTTTATTTATGAACTAATTTGTATGAAACTTTGTAAACAATTTGTGACATTTAATTAAAAAAACTAGTGAAAAAATTACAGCATCAAATCTCTTTGTTTATTTATTTGTATTCTTTTTAAAATAAAGACATTTCTTTTCATTTCTCATTCAAATTTGAAAGATCAAAAAATAAATAAACATTAATTACCTGGAGTTGGTTTTATTAATTTGGATGGATAATTTCTTTGTTCAAATAATTTGTTCAGCTCGTCTTCCTCAGAATCTTTCTGCAATATTAAAAAATGTTCAGAAACTTAGCCTTAAGGGTTAGAAAAAAGTCTTACCCTGATTCGAAGGTTCTGTTCAACAATACTGGAATCAACATCCAAAAATATAGGTTTTGACATGCTTTTTTTTACTTATAGATTCAAAGTTCAAAGCAGTTTTTAAGCTGCAAATAGTGGATATTTAAAAATTATTTTTATTTTTGTTAATTACAATTGAAATATTTGACAATTGTCACTGTCATTTGTCATAATTCTACACTTTTCTTAGAATGGCCTTTGTCTCTTAAAACAAACGATGTAATATCATAAATAGATTTTTTCTTATTTGGATAGCTTTAATTTTATACTAAAGCTATTTATCTGATAATTTCAAAATAAAATACAAATATTTGCTAGACACTTTGTTTGATGTATATCATTAAACTAAATTCTAAACCAACACTTTCATCCGTAGACAGTCGAATACAACGTTGCCAAAGATAATGTTTTGTAAGTAGTTTCACTGAGGCTCATGCTACAAAAGTCTACGTCCCAGCCGAAACTTGGGTTCGCGCGGTGTTGCCAAATGCCAATATAGTATATTTACTAGAAATATTACTTTGTACATCATTTGTCTGAGCATAGCTGACCTGACGTACCCTTATCTTACCTGACCTCACCCTGTAAATTATTGATCTGTTACTTTTTATTAATTTTTGATAACATGTTTCGTGCATTAGGTTATGCGATGAGTTTGGCAACAGCGTCAGAATCCGAGTTGCAGCGTAGCTGAGACGTAGACTTAAATGGTGCACTCTGTAGATTTCTAGGTTTAGATAATTAGATATTCAATTCTGATTTACAGTTACTTCGAACTTTCAGTACACCTACAAGTTGGTGTGGTTAGCAATGTTGTCGATTGGTTTATTATCATGAATTACTAAAATTCATAGGTTCAGTGTAACAATCAAAGTTTACATTCTTTTCTAGTGGTAGTGTAGTAATATTGACAATTCAGACAGTGATTGACGGCTGATTATTATATGCACGGTTAGTGTTGCAAGGGCTAATTTTTATTGGTAATTGTGGGTGAAAGAGGAAAGGAGAGTGAACAAATTAATTACAAAAAGCACATCCACATCTTTATTAATCAAGAATCAAATAAATTAACACTTTTCAGTTCAGAAATATAGGTTAAGATACGTTTTTGTTAGTATTTAAAAAATCAAAAGTTTTTACTGTTTTTATGTTAGATATTGATAAAATCAATGGGAATTATACTAGAAAAACTTTAGTGATTAAATAATCAATATTACCTTAGAATAAGTGTAAAATTTCATTCAGCCTTCAAATGAAAACATAATACTTATACCATTGATTATTTAATTATAAGTATGCAATATAAATTGAATGTTTCTGTGTACTACACATTTACATTTGGTGATTCAAATGACATATTTTTACTCTATATACAATTTTATTAAAGACATGTTATAGGAATGACTAAACAACAAATTTGATAACATCGACAATAAATTGCAAGTATACAGTAGAACAGGCTTGTTTATTAAATATTATTACAATTGTTAAAATCATTCCCTAGTCACTGTTTTAGATATTTTTTTAGGATTAACTATTCAAGAACACTGATAATTTATTTGAATGTTTATCTTCTGCATCATTTTGTTTTAAAACTTGTACAAATTTTGTTACCATCAGTGCTTAAATAATGTAAAATATTAAAACTGTTTCTATAAAGCAAAAAGTAACCTTCAAAAGTATATTTGCATGTTATTTTTACATATTTAAAGTATTTTCTAGCATTTTTCTTTTTTTGTTGCATAGAAAAATATGCATTAAATAAATATATATGTACCTATATGCAAACAACTATACCTATTTGTATCTCAGTTTAAGTTGAATGCATGTGTTATTTGTATTTCCTTAAACATTCTATGTATTTTTATTTTAGTTTGTATTCTGTCATAATAGAAAATGGAAAATTCTACTGATTTTTTTACTACAAACTTACCAGAAATTGTTACAAATTTAATTGGATTAGAAAGTAATTCATCCAAAATACCTGAACTTATAAATAAGACAATTGAAACAAACACATCTGAAGTCGAGGCGTTTGCAGCTTTAAACAAATTTTGTGGATCTCCTTTTTGGGTAAGATTACATACAAAATTAAGTATTATTTATTTTTCCCTATATGTAGATATGCAATGTGTCCCAGAAAGATTTATATAAATGGAGAAAAAGGTTATTTTACATATTACAAAAAAACTCAACTGGAAATTTATAATTAAACAAATTTTTAAAATCTTTGGTGGTACATATGAAAAATCTAAAATATTTATTTTACTGCTTGTTTTGTTTTTTTATCTAAGAATGCCACAAATCTAACCTTGGGCATAATTTTAAAGTTCCTTAAAATTATTATTTTGCTCTGTATTTTTTAAACATACCTACTTTACTTTTTATTATAAATCATTATTTTTTATTTTCCCTGTATACCACCAAATATTTTAAAAATTTAATGTTTGAATATGGATTTGCAGGTGATGCAGAACTTTTTAATATGAATAGTTTTTTTTTGTAATATGTAATGTAAACTTTTTCTATCTTTGTATAAACCTTTTGAGTTTCCCTAGTTTCTTTTTTTGTTCCAAATGAGATAAACATTTTCTCCATTTGTATAAAACTTTTTGGGACATACTGTATATATAAATTAAAATTACAAATTTGTCCCTTCCAAATATTATTTCACTTTTTAGGACACATATTTAACATGGAATACCACTGATCCAGAATTTACTCCTTGTTTTGAAAAAACTGTTTTGGTATGGAGTCCTTGTTTATTTTTGTGGGCATTCTCATTTTTAGAAGCATACTATATAATTAATAGTAAAAGGTGGAACATACCATGGAACTGGTTAAATTTATTAAAATTAGGGATTACAGCAACCCTTATAGTTTTAACAGTTAGTGACATTGTAATGTCATTCAAAATAGCAGGAGAAAATGATAGTAAAGTGTTTGATGTTGATTTATATTCTCCTCTTATAAAAATATTTACTTTTGTAAGTATATTGGTTTTTTTTATTTGTAGGTAACAGGTAACTTTGAATTAGCATAAAACTTTTTTTGTTCTTTTTAGTCGTTTATTTAACTATGTATTGTTCTTAAAAAATCGCTATTTAGTTTATTGGACATCCATATCTCTCTAATTTACCAACTCCTAATTATTTTAGCAGAAAAAACTATTTTGATGTCATTTTCCCGACTTCCCACACTTTTTCATTACTTTTCGCATTAAAAAGTTTTTTTCGTAAATTTTGATTTTTCAAATTCATAATAATCATGTATTTAAAAAAAACATTTTGGCATAATAAATTGTAGGATTTGACTTATTGTGTTTTTATAAAAAAGTATTTTATTTGTTTTTACTTAATGTTGGTTATTCAGAACAATTGGAGCATTACAATTTTATCGGTTAAAGACACACTTATGTTTTAAGTTAAAATTTGAAGTTTAAATAGTTTTTAAACTTATTTAACTTCAAGATAACCCAAGATTATTTTTTTAGGTTCTTTCTGGTGTGTTGGTGATATATAACCGAAAATATGGATTGCAAACTTCTGGTTTACTCTTCCTCTTTTGGTTCTTTTTAGCTTTATTCGGAATACCTCAGTTTCGAACAGAAATCAGGAGGGGTCAAAGAAATGATATCACACCAGAATATCATTATTTCTATACTAGCTACTTAATTTATTATCCAATAATATGTCTGATGTTCTTGCTTAACTGTTTTGCAGATCAATCACCAAAAGATAGGAAATACCCACAATCTGAGGTAATTTTACATTTTTCTTACATAGAAATACATTCTCATGCATTTGCAAAATATACATCTTTTCTAATCTGGCACGTTTGAAACAATTTGCAATTCAAAGCCCAATTTTACATTCAGCACACCAAAATAAAATATATTTGTTTACGTTCATAGCATCCATGTCCTGAAGAGGGTGCCAGTTTCTTGTCCCGTTTACTATTTTCTTGGTTTGATCCTTTGGCTTGGAAAGGTTTTAGGAAACCTTTAGAGACTCAAGACTTGTGGGATATTAACCTTGAAGACAGCTCAAGAGAATTGGTTCCTGTGTTTGAAAAGGCTTGGCAAGAAACTTTAGCGAAATGTGAAAGGTATTTTTTACTTTTTGGTATACCTACGCTATTGTTGCTTATTTAGTAGTTGCACTTTGACCCAGTTAAATTGGTTTAGTTTAATTCGTAACTTTAGCCAAAAAAAATATGAAGCAAAATGTAACTAATACATTTTTTATATAAAAACAGCAATTAGTTATTGCATGCAAAATTTTTATTTCTTTGCTTAATAATTTGCATTATTTTAAATAACACGACGTAAAAAGTTTTTAAAATTTGCGCTAAAACGATCGACAATGTCAAATGACCCGTTTTGATCTATTTTTATAGATTTTTCGACGTTCCGATATGATTTTTTAGTCAATGTTGACTTCAAAATAATACGATTGTTACACATCGAATAAAGCATATCTTGATCAATGCACTATTACCAGATTCATTCAATATAACCTCAGATACATTTTCACCTTCTCGTCAATGATTTAAATGGTCCAAATGATAAAATAACAATATTTGGCTTTCGTTGTAGCCAATTGCCTTGTACCTGATAATTAATAATTATCTTTTTTTTAATTTAATTTGGCCATCTGTATTTATAAGATATTTAATTTTTTTTCTTCAAATCCCATTTCTGGTGTCAATTATATGGACATTTAATTTCTATTATTTCATTATTATTAATAATGCCGTCTGGACTTGGATGCTTTTCATTAATAAATAATCCACATTCTTGTACCGTTTTTCTATATTTGATAAAATTTAATATTAATTTTGAATTTTTATTTAAAAAACTAGGATCTAACAAAAAAATTAAAAGACTACAGATTGTTTGGGTTTTCCTTTTGAATACCTCAGCAAGAAATGAAATGATATCGATGATAAATAACTGAGATATAAGGGAAGAACTAAAATAGTGTTCCGCTAGAACAGCCTTAAGATTTCTCTATGAAATCAAAAAGTATTTTAATATTTCGGTATTGTTTTATTACGATCTATTAAGCAAAAATATAACAATTTTGTATGAAATCCAAATTGTTTGTACTGGTAGATCTTGCCGTAACACTAGTTACGAATTGACGATTTTCAAATAACTTGTCAATTTGTAAAACCAACTAACCAAAACTTAATATTTTACACTTGGCAAAAGTTTCACTGAAAAGATTAGCATCATCAGAAGCTGATAATGCAGTATTATCCACCGGCTTCTGATAAAGAGTAAAACTTATATTAAATTAGATTTTGGCTTAGTGCAAAATGGTGGAAGAAAATTTTGCATTGCGTTATTATTGGTTGAGGAGCTAAACGTTGTAGTGGCTGTAAATATGCTTGGTAACTTTTTTAGAGCTTTGTGCAAAATTTAAAACGAAAAACTTAAAAAAAGACAAATAATTGAATGATTACAGTTCCTCTTCCAACCATGCCCATGCAAAATTTAAATCTGACTCAGGTCGTGTGGATTTTGTTAGTAGCAAAAAGAAGAAACAAGCATCAATCCTTCCGCCACTTGTTAAATGTATTGGTACTGTTTATTTCTTTGGAGCGCTTTTGAAGTTGTTTCAGGATATTTTAACATTTGTGAGTCCACAGATTTTAGGGTAAGTATCATTAACTTAATACCAAATGTCACTCGCAGAGTTTTTCAACGTTCGAATTTAATTTAAAACAACGTCGCGAAAATAATTAAATCACATTTTCTTTTCAAATGTTATCAGCTGTTCTATTAATTTTAATGCACCGGAAGAAGATTTCAAATCAAAACTGAATATATTTTGTATTTCGTCTAACTTAAAAAAATATGTTTTTTTTTTAGATTACTAATTTCATATGTAAAAAGAGACGAACCGTTGTGGAAAGGTTATTTTTACGCAATTTTACTTCTCGTAACAGCCATAGTTCAAACTCTACTTTTGGCTCAGTATTTTAACAGAATGTTTGTGGTCGGAATGAGAATTCGTACTGTCCTCGTATCTACGATCTACAGAAAAGCTTTGAAAATATCAAACAGTGCACGTAAAGAAAGTACAGTTGGAGAAATCGTGAATCTTATGGCAGTAGATGCCCAAAAATTCATGGATTTGGTTGGATATTTAAACATGATCTGGTCTGCTCCTTTGCAGATTTGCCTTTCTCTTTACTTTCTTTGGAAAGAACTGGGACCGTCAGTTCTTGCTGGTTTGGCTGTAATGATATTCTTGATACCGATAAACGGGTTTATTGCTAATAGAGTCAAAACTTTACAAGTGAAACAAATGAAGAATAAAGATGAACGTGTTAAACTGATGAACGAAATATTGAATGGCATAAAAGTGTTAAAGCTCTACGCCTGGGAAAACAGTTTTGAAGAACAAGTACTAAAAATAAGAAACAGGGAGATAAAAGTTTTAAAACAGGCGGCTTACTTGAATGCTGGTACTTCCTTTATATGGTCATGTGCACCATTTTTGGTAAGTTGACTTAGGTTGAGTTTCAAATTATGGTTTTTTCGTGTCTTATAAATACTGATGAGTTTTTAAAAAGACTCGTCACTTCATTTTTGATAACAACAATACTAAAAATAAAAATTCCAAGATAAGTAAAAACGAAAGCAGTTCTTTTAAAAGTTTGACTACTTAGTTTTAAACATTTATTTATTGTTAAATTTTAAAATCCAAATGTGTGCTAAAATAGTTATTAACATATCGGCTTATTCTTTGTTTTTCTAATATCCTTGTTTTAATATTGTTGTATACTTGTATCCAATGAAAACAAAAAATGCACCTGTAGAAATGTACTGTAGAAAAAGTAAGTCTAAATGTGTCTTAAATTTTTTTATTTAAATATTAATTTAGGTAACACTGGTTACATTTGTAACTTACATCTTCAGTGACCCGATAAATCACGTTTTGACACCAGAGAAAATATTCAAATCAATGGCCTTATTTTCTATAATAGGACTGCCTATGGCTCTTCTACCCATGTTATTGGTTTACACTGTAGAGGTAAACATTTTTCAAAGAAGAGCATGCAGAATTTTTAACAATATAATAATTTGGTTACAGTTATTCGGTGAACTTTATATTTTTAATATTGAAATTTAAATGAACTAGACATTTGTTTAAGTGTATGAAAACACCATAAAAATTATTTGGCTTTTATTATCAAAAAGTTTACTTTGTGCAATCTTGGAAACTGCAATAGATGCAAAGTAGGTCAAATGTATCTAAGCATTTTTGTAGATATTTGTAAAAAACGATAAAATTTGTCTACAGCATCTTTATTTTTGGAATAATGGAAGAGGAAGATTTTGAGTGGTTTTACTTATAAACTAATCTCACACCCGATTTTCCACACATCGTTTTGTTTCTTCGGGAGATCTTACAGACAATTAAATTATAATTTTTTTTTTCAAATATCTTCAAAGGGGCTAAATATATTCAGGAAAATTAGGAACTTTTTTCCCATTTTCCCTCCTGTGAATATATTACGGTTTGGAATAAATGAGTCTGTTTAACAATATCTGGGCACTAAATGAATAAAATTATTTAAATATTAGGTTATTCTTCTGGTGTTTCATAAAAGTAAGCAAATTTTAAATATGTTTCATCTATTTTTTTTGATATTAAAACAATCTTGACTTATTAAATTGCTATCCCTATATTATCTATAAATGGATATGAATTAATAGGTTTGATGTATCATTTTCATTTCTTTATTTTCTTTTCTAGAAATTTTCTCAAAATATTAAAATATGCTGAAAAGAAATAAAATTTGTTCCAAATATGGCGTAGTGTCGCTAAAATAACATTGTCCTGTTAAAAAAATAAAATTTTACCCTCAACAATTATACTTTTTTTAGTTGTTTGGTGTAGTAGTTTTAAAGTATTATTAGAAAAACGCCAAAGGTTCCAATTCGCAATTATGTATATCAAATTGATTAATTTATATCTATGTTAACAAAATAAACAGGAAAACTTGGTGGTGCTGTTTCATACTATTTACTCTACTTATATTTTAACAATTCTTAGGTCTCGTTAGTCACTTTTGCTACCTACGTCTTGGTGGATGACAAACATGTATTAGATGCGAATAAAGCCTATGTTTCTATCTCTCTCTTCAATATCATAAGATTTCCGCTCAGCATGTTACCCATGATGTTATCAAACTTAGTGCAAGTAAGAATTACTCATTTAGAAACGTTATATTTTTAAACTTTAATACATTTTTTTTAAATGGGTACACTGGAGAGCTATTTATCACGAACTGATTGAAGTAAAACTACCTTTGTAAGTCGAATCCATTCTTCAGACTTTCTTTAGAGATGAGGCACAATAATGCCGAAACCGGTCTAAGAATGGCAGGCTCCTTTAGTAACAAAATCAAAGTTGTTAGTTTAAGTGCCAAAACGATTCGGGTTCCAACCGCGTCTGGACTTCTGTAATTCAATACCTGTTGGGGCATATAGGCCAAGGAGTAGTTGTTTGAAGTCCAGACGTTGGTGCAGTGTGACATTTTCTAATGTCCAAATTCTTGGGAGCTGTGATTTTAACTTATTTCACATCATTTGTACCTTTGTTTCGTCAACTTAAATGACTCGCCCAGTGTATTCCTGATAAAAACGATTTTTTTTACTTAAATTAACCAATTCAATCATTTGTTCTAAATTTCTTATTTCTCCTTCTTCTGCTTAATAACCTGCTTAGTTAGGGTATAACTTTCAGTTGCAAGAACGAAATTATTTATTAGAAGTTATTAAAGTTTTACATCATTTATTGTCATTTTCTCTATCGTTCTGCCATAATGTTTCCCTCAAAAATGTATTTTTCGTTTATTTTTACCCATTCGGTTTTTCCAATTCGATACACCCAATATTTTTATTATGGATATACTTTAACTCACAAAAAAAAAGAATTTTTGGCCCAAATCACATCACTTTAGGTAATTTTACCATTATATTACTAAAATATCCCTCGGTGTTAATTTTGTAATTAGTAAAAGAATATTAACAAATTTATGTTCTTTGTTCCCATGCCACTTTGTACCTCTTTTTCCCTAGCAACGCTTCTTTCCCACTAAAACCCCTTAAAAAATGAATGTTTGTCGTTTCCCCAACAAATTATTTTTTTCTACCTTGATTAGCTTTCTGCGCCAAATTAGTTTTATTTTGTCTTGCAACTGAATGTTGGTGAATATTTAATTAGGTGCCTGATTTTGAAAATATTTTTAATTTTTGAAATTTTAATACTGCTAAAAAGCTTCTGGAAGTTAATCCTTTTAATTTCAAATAATTGAAAATATTTTCTAATAATCTTGAGGATTGTGGTTTACTTAAACACATTTGCTATCTATTATTAATAATTTCATTTATAACTTAGACTTGGGTATCAGTTAAAAGGATAAACAAATTCATGAATGCTGAAGAACTTGATCCAGACAACGTACATCATGAATTCTCTGAAGGTAAGAATTCTTTGCTAATATATTATTATATTATTATATAATATATTATATATAATAAGAAATTGTTAAAAGCACTTTTTCAATCCATTTTTTTTAAATCGATAGTGGCAATCGATTTTTAATAAAAAAATTACCAATTTACATTGATTTATTAATGTTTTAAAATTTTATTATTGTATTTTTTTAATTTTTCTTGTAAAAAAAGTAAAAATCGTCGAAAATTGGTATTTGGTATTTGGACTTTTGGATTGTGGGTTATTGAAAAATTCACAATTTCATTCGAAAAAAATTGTTTTCTCACCCTAATTTTCCAGACATTTTCGCAAATTTCGATATTGTCCTTTTATCCAAAATTTCCTGTTTATTTGTCATACAGAAAAATTAACATTGTTTACAAGAACAAGTCAAAGATGAAACTCTCACTGTTGGTAGCATTTCTAAACTACCTTTATGCAATTATATTTTAAATAAATCCCGCAGTAAATTCAGGAAGTGTTTTGATTGATCCAAATCCTTTGAAAAACAATAAATCCAAAATAATTCATAACAAACCATTTATTTTTATTTTGATAGAACCACTGACCATCGAAAATGGAACTTTCTCATGGGGAGGAGATCCAATACTAAAAAACATCAACATTCGCATCCAAAAGAAAACTCTAACAGCAGTCGTCGGTACTGTTGGATCGGGAAAATCCAGCTTGGTGTCTGCTTTCTTAGGTGAAATGGATAAAACGTCTGGTAAAGTCAACTCTTACGGAAAAGTAGCTTATGTATCTCAGCAGGCCTGGATACAGAATTGTACGCTACGAGACAATATTTTATTTGGAAAACCCTATAACAAAGCTCTATACGACGACGTCGTCGAATCCTGCGCTCTTAAACCAGATTTGGACATGCTGCCTGCTGGAGACCAGACTGAAATAGGAGAGAAAGGTAAATTTCAAAGATTAGATGGGAAGATTAGCAAACTTAAATGCTAGCAAAAGTTACTTATGTTAATATTTTATTTAGACAAGACATTAAAGATATAAAATTAAATATTTTTGCATCGCACTAACTATATAGTAAGGTAGTCTTGACTGACTAGTTGAAGAATTTTTTTTTATCCAAGAAAAATCAAAGGAAATAATCTTTAGGGTGCCGTCAAAAAGCTGGGCTAAGTTAAAGAATATCTATTCTATCAAATTTCTCTAAGGGCGCGTTATTTATTATTATAACCAAATTCTTAATTATGATTAACCATTGCAGGTATCAACTTGTCTGGTGGACAAAAACAACGTGTAAGTTTGGCTAGAGCAGTTTATTCAAATGCAGACATCTACTTTTTGGATGATCCTCTCAGCGCTGTAGACAGTCATGTTGGAAAACATATTTTTGAACGAGTAATTGGACCTACTGGATTATTAAAAAGCAAAACGAAAGTGTTGGTTACCCATGGCATAACTTATTTGCCTCAGACAGATAAAATTATTGTTTTGAAGAACGGGGAAGTTTCTGAGACGGGCACTTACCAGGAATTAATGGATAGAAAAGGGGCTTTCGCAGAGTTTTTGATGCAGCATATTTCAGAGGAAGCTGAAACTGAAGAAGGTAAGAAAAATAATACTAAAGTGTTTTGATTAAGAGTACGGTAAAAAATATCTTAAACAATCGTTTTCTAAATGTTTTTACATATAATCATAAAACCCAAGCATTTTAAAACAATTTGAGAGGTATACAATTTGGAAAAGTTATATAGAAAAGATTACATTTTTTGAGATTTTACATAGTTGTTTTTTTATTCCCATCATTCTGAATCGACTTGAGATGTGTAGAAAAATTTTAGAAACATTTTTTGGTGATAAAGTCAAACTTCGCCTTTTTAACGATTTAGACAAACCTTTTAGACGACCACAGAACTAATATTAGATAAAAGAAATTTCATATGAACCATTTCTTGTGGTTTAAGATATTTTTAACAAAGATATAAAATAGAAACAAAATATCTCCCCGTCAGATTTTTTTTTGCATTTTACAAATGAATCAAATGCTGAAAAAAAGCGATGTATTTTGTTTTTAAATAAAAGAAAAACTTGCAAATAACTTTTTTTTCATTTTATAGGTTCTAACATAAAATCAAATGGTATGTCGTTTGCACCTTGTGTTTAATGCGTAGATAGTTTTTTATTAATCTCACCATTTATAGTTTTTTTTTATTGATGATTGTAGTGTTTTCCTTTTTTTAAGTTAGTCCTTTTTAGTTTCATAAAAGACATGCCATCAAATTCTACTCATTATTTCTTTCCATCATCCCAATCATCATAAATTACAAGCGCTGTTTACTTAATATTGAGCCATATTAGAATTCTGCAAATTTTACTACATCTTTGAATTCGAATAAATCAATATTCAAAATACTTTCTGGTGTTATTTATCCCACTTATGAAAAAGCTACAACAACCTCATTGGCCGAAGTAAAACATTACACGCTACTCTTATTTGTCCTGCTAAAACCAAAAAAGTCTTTCGGTGTCAAATCCTAACTGTATGGTGGATGTGTCATTAATCCAATTTTTTTTCGAAAAAATTGTTTTACGTCTAAAAAATTAAATTTTGTCTATAAAATCATGTACATTGTGGTATTAGATTTACAGCTTTTTCATGGTGGCATTCACTTTAAATGACTGATTTTCACAAAACCAATCTTTTTCTCAAAAAAGTCACTGCCTATTGGTTAAGTTCAACATTAGGAGAACAGTACTTAAAAAAAACAATCATAAAATTTATTCATCTCAAATTGATTTCTTATGGTCCAGAAGTTGAAATTTTAGTACCGTTTTTAGAATTGGACGAACTCAAGGACCAACTAAGCGACACACACCTTTCAGAAGAAGTCCATCGGAAATTAATTAGACACAGATCGCGTATTTCTGAGTCACATTCAGAAACTGGTTCAGACCATCTCGGAAACGGTTCCATACAACGTCTCAACAGCATGGATAAAAGAAAATCATCCGTTGAAGACTCTAAAAAGTTAGCGCAAAAAGGCGAAAAACTTATAGAAATTGAAAAAGCTGAAACTGGAAATGTCAAATGGGCCGTATACAAACATTATCTGAAATCCATAGGAATAGTTTTTATGGTTTCGACTTTGATATTCAACTTTATTTATCAGGGTTTCAGTGTGGGTTCAAATGTTTGGTTAGGAGTATGGGCGGACGATACGACTATCGCTTCAAATGGAACTACGGTTAATGCAGCTAAAAGAGATATGTATCTGGGAGTATACGGTGCCCTCGGGCTGGGTCAAGGTAAGTCGTTCATTTTATATTTAAGCATGAATTGCATGTACATTGACACTAGTTTGTCCGACGTTTCTTGTGTTAATTTTTTACAGTGTTACAATACGACAAGTCAAAAGATGCATTATGTAACTCATTAGAAATATGTATTTTCGGGATCGCAGATGACAGATTTGAACTCAGATTGAATGTTTTACCATATTAATAGATTTGAACTTATTTTTAAAAAAATATGCAAAAGAACATAAAACAAATTATAAAAGGTCGTTTTTAAAGTAGTTTTTTTTAATTCTTCACTTTATTTAATGTTTTAATAATAATTAAAAAAAATGTGTATGAAAAGCTTTGGACCCAAAAATATTGATATCCTATTGGCGTTTCGACATCGCATGAACAAAATAAAACAAGAAAGTAATAATAAACAAATAAAATGACAATGTTTTTATTTTAATTTTATTTTTTTTAATTAAAATGACATATTTAATCAAATTATTTAAATGTACCAGTTGCCCATTACTAATAGCTTTCGGCCATATCTCTGGATCAGTTTATGTACAACTTCGGGGAAAAATTAATAACTAAAGTGGCTACGACAAAAACCTGGAAATTATTTAGAAAAGAACAGATTTGTTTGTATTGAATTCATACTTGAGTTTAAAATTTACTGAATAGTTAAATTTAAAATGAGTCTTACCAACCAAATTGGAATTAAAACGTTGACAGGTTTAATAAATGTAACACATTTCTGCTTTATTTTATTTCTATGACCCACTACTTGTCTTGAAATCTTCCCTTTTTTGCAAAATTAAAGTCCACAGATTTAGTGATTAATAATTTTATCGGGATTAGACGGAAATTGTGCTGTTCCAGCCCTAATCGCCTTAATATTAGATTATGTCTGAACAAGTTAACAATTTACAATGAAAAATACCATTCCAAAAATGGCCTTCTGTGATTTGTTTTGCGTTCTATTTATTAAAATTGGTCGACTGAAATAATTTATAAAGAATTACCTCCAAATATTATTTTCTATTTTGATCCATCATTTTCAAATTTGAAAAATTATTGAATCTGATTTCTGCGATCTTCAAGACCATTAGATAGCATATTTTTAATGAGTAATACACTTCCTTTGGACTTTTAATGAATTTTCTGACTCTGTCTGCAAAGTTCAATTTATATTCTAATAGGTTCAACTTTTCTTTCTACAAAGTGGCCTAAAAGTTTTAGTATTAACGATATGAAAAGCTCCGAATTTGCACATATATTTCATTTTAAATGTAAAATTAACACAAGTAAAAACTAATTTTAAATTACATTCAGCATATTCTCAATTTTGGGTGTAAGGATTTGATAAACTCTAAAAAATCAAATAGTTGGCCAAAAAATATTAACTAAAAATTAGCAATATTATCCTTGATCTGTTTTCCACTTATCGCTTAAAAAAACAGGTCAAGATGAGTGTCAGCTCTGGATCTGAGGGAAAGTGTAAAAAAGGGTGTTATATGTTGTCAGCAATAAAAACACAAGTTTTAATATATTTTTTCCTTTTACCTTTTATAAAACGTACCTACAACTCCAATTTTAGTTTCACTTACATTGATATTATTTAAATCTGAAAATAACGAATTTGAGCTCACCTTTTTTTTTTTGACCAAAAGTCATATTTTTGAATAATTCAACGAAAACTTAATTTGCAAGTAGAAATTTGGTTCTTTCTTGTTACATTAAAACAAAATGTATGTAGCAGCTCTCCTCATAACCTTTGTATCCAAATGTAATAGTTTTCGAACTCTACTTTTTAAGTAGATTATTATTATAAATCTCATAAAATAAAGCCAGAAATTGTATTCCATAAGCAGTTTTCACATTTTATATTTAATTGTATGAAAATGAATTTTTACAGATTTATATTTAAATATGAATGCAAAAAAATGCAACTTATCAGAATCCGCTGTCAACGGAAATGTCTCGCATACCGTAAAAACTTAAAATATTTGTTAGTTGAATTTTCAGTTAAAAGCATAAAAAACTGTTCGTTCGAATTACTGTTTTATCACAAAATATGATTTACAAGAGGCTGAAAGATTTGCTAGAGTACCTTACAAAATTGAGAGTAATTTGTATGTTTTCTGTAAATAGCAAGTTTTCTTTTAGTTTTTCTTTATTTGCCTGTTTCTTTGGTTTTGGCTGCACTCACGGTTATGTTCGCCTAAGACATAGAATTCGGCATTGCTTTGTTTGATTATACATTATACATCCAGTAACCGCAGATTTCATTCGAACCCTATTTTCGATAATACAACCAAATTTAATAGCGGTCATATGTTATGGGAGTATTTTTTATGCGGGACTGTATTCAGAAAAAAGTAAGCTTGAAATTCTTCTGGTTATTAAAAATAATACCCTAAGCATGTTTATCTTGACTTCTTTATACAATAACGTACATAGTGTATTTCGGATATGTAATTGTTGATTTTTATGTGTCATTTTGCAATAAAAAATATAGGTAAACATGGGTCTTAAAAGCGCCCTTAACTACACTGCGGCTAGTTCAGGGGAAACGTGTTTCTAAAAAAATTATGTGCGTTGTTTTTAATATTTTTCCAAAATTTGGTATTTTGAGAAAAGATGACGAAAATGATGTGGGATCAAAATTTTTCTTCCATTTTGCGAAACATTTTGATTGAATACTTGAAATTAATACTGTTAAATTTCTTGTTAGAGATCACAGGCAAAAAAATTAGCTTTTTTCGTATTGTTTATGTAAAGTTGCCCCTGAAAATAAATGACTGTTCATCTGCAACACTCTGTAGATATATTTTCAAATAATCAGAACATCTTACTTCATTGATTTCTCTTGGATCTGTATATCTTTGGGGAATTTCATCTTCTGCAGATCCATAAAACAATACGAAAAACTAATGAGTTAAGTCCAGAAATAATTCGAAATCAATCTGTACATTGTTATAGTTTTTAACGATTACCCGTTGACTCATATTACATTCATCAATTTTTTATTCCTCCAAAAAGATTGCAATATAAGTAGGTTAATATAAAAAATACTTTAATAGAAACACTTTTAATTCTTGAATCTATAGCTAGTAATATTTAAGATGAATAATTCTTAATAGAAATTATAATACCATCTTAATACACTACACGATACTTTTTAATTAATAACCTGAAGGAAATATGGGCCGTTACATGGAAATTCATGTTAGTATTAAAACATGGTTTCAAACAAAACAAAATATTGTAAAAATCAGTTTTTATAAAAATCTTCAATTTTAAAAATTACTTTTGGCTGAGGGATAATGTGTTAAAAAATTTCTCATGCGTGAATAAACTGTATTAAATAAAAACAAATTTTCAGGTTAGGTTAAGTTATATAATTTTAATATTAATTAATTTCAAATTTACAGTAACAATACTTATAAAATAAAGTGAACACATTGGTCTAGATATAAACATTGTTTCCTAACATAAGACATGAGAGTTGAAACATTGCCTTGAAGAAACAGAATTCCTTTTACAAGTTTGCCCTTCCTTTTCTCCAAGGTTAATTGGCGAGCCTGTTTGATTGAATACACATAATGTAAGTCATTGTAATATTTTTAACGAGGATGATTAATTAGAATAATTCACTCGGATTTCCAAAAAATATCAAATATCGACCATAAGTTTTGAAGCTGACTTTACAACCTTGAATTTCTTTGCCGGCCTTTTTTTTTATTTATCGACTGTAAATCCTGGTGTCATTGATAGTCACAATTCTATTACAGGTTTTTTTCTAAATTGTCCTTACAGATGGCTAAAATATCTGCCACATTTTGGATCTTCGGTCTTCCGATACTAGTTCTCAAACTTTTTGAGTTTTCTTGTGTGAAAACAGTCACATGTTTGACAGGCAAAAGTCATCTTCAGTCGATTATCTTTCCTGTTTAATAGCTGTGCTTATTTCTTGATCATTTCATACGATGGTCTGGATTCCCCATATGCTGGAAACATTTTCTGATAAATACCCTTTGTCGTTTTTCCAGTTTACAGGAAAACCAGAGGCAATACTAAACCAATGGACCTTTACATTTACGAAAAATAAATTCCAAAACTTATATAAGTCGATGGTATTTCATATGAAACGTCCAATTCACTTAGAGTGCCACCATATATTTTTCATTTAAAAAAAATATCGCTTTTGAAAGTGTACCCTTGACGTCACGTTCATCGGAAACACCCCCCTCCATAATCTACGTTCAGAAACAAGCATCACTGTTCTTCCCAAAAATAAAGCTCACTGCTTGATATACACCATTGATATATAATTAAACTCTGCCAATTGATCGACTCTTCTATAAAATTGCACATTTTAGCTACTGTTTTCTTTACCTAAAACATTCGAAGTTTCTGAACGGGCCTATCTTTTCATGAAGAACGATCATTGGCAACACCGCAAATCCTAAACACAGTTCTCACGGAACAACAGTTGTCAGGTGTATGCTCAGAATAATAAAAGTTGTATGTTGCATGAGATTTGAGTTGACGTTTGATTTTGTTTTTAATAACATTACACATTATATACAATTTCTAACTTCATTATTGTATATTATTATCTCGTCTAAGATAATTGCAAGGAAAGAGATCTGAAGAGAGAAAAAAGATTTACAATATATTGCTCCTTGTAGCGAACTAACGAACATAAAATTCAGATGTAACTAAATTTAAATTTCGATGAACGTGACGTCACAAACACATGTTTTTCCTGATTATGGAAAAATTAGCTATCAGAGAATTCAAAAAACAAAATTCTCAGTGATATTAGCACATATACTTTCTAATTACAGTGTTCCCTCATAGTTCATGGAAAGGTCCATTAAAGAAATTTACAAATGTACTACCATCTATCCTGTGCATACCTGGATGAAGAAAGGGGAGAGACTAAGCGTTTATCAGCCTCTCTTATTTCTTTTTTGATTTTGTAGTGATATTTAATGTTTATAAAAATTTTAATAATTTTTCGATTTGAGATTTTGTCTCTATTTTTCGCCAAAAATAATGTGTTGATTTGACATGGAATGATTCATATATGTACTTCTTTCATCTCGAGCTTAATAATTTTGCTTTGCCTTTTTACGTTGCTTTTTTTTTTCTAAGTACTTATAAAAGTAAATTATGTTGGCTTTGGTTTTTCCTTTTTGTTTTGTTCGTTTTATTTTAACAGTATACCAGCTAAAACAATTATTTTAGTCCATTTGAATATTTTCATCAAGGAATCTGTGTTACCGTAAATGCATATTGATAAAAGATATGCGATAATTGGTACATATTCCTATCCGATATTTTTATGCGAAAGACAAGTATCAATATCATTTTTCAAGAAAATTTGAGGTTTTAAATGTAGCCGTCACATGTAATTTAAATAACAGGCAACATCATTGTAAAAGTTCAATTTTAAATACGGCGAAAGATCATCAATATCACAAAAATAAAACAGAAAATACAAAACCTGGTAATAAAGGACAATCCAAATTATTGAAGCACATATTTCTACGTTTTTTACTACACTGCACTTCTATTCACATTTACCGACCTACAATAAATATAATAAATAGGTGAACAAGTATTTGAAGCATCCTGTGATAAAAAATTAATATATTTTTCTTTCGTTATGATAGTACGACTTTTTTTAACGTTTAAGTACTTAACACAGATTTCTGTCAGTTAAACAAATACTAAATTGTATTTGTATTTTTTTTGTAACATTTAAATATTAATCAAATCGTCGGTCATGTTTCATTTCATTTTCTTCAATCACTACCCAACAAAATCTTGAAAGTAGAACCAAAAATCAGGTCACCAGCGATAAATTCAATTTAGAAAAATATAAGTGATTTAATATTTTTACAAATTATTTTGTGGCGAATATCAAAAGATGCGTCCGTTTTTTTTTCTCGATCGAATTAATAATTTTTGAGCTAGAGCGTTCCATAGATCAAAAAATTCGTTTTGAGAAAATACGCGATTAAAGTTTAAGTTTAATATTTTTTACATAAAATGGAAAGTTGGAAACTCGCGTTATTTTCCGGAATTTCCTCATAAAAGAATTAATAATCATAGTTTGAAAATATGCAATCCTCACTTTGGTGGTCCCCCTTATTTTTTTGGCCCACGAATATTATACTACAAAAGTGACGAATTTCAAAACTAAATACGTTCTTAACTAACGGTGTTTTCTTTTTGACAAGGAGTGCATCATATTCAAATAGTACGTGTTTCATCATCTTTCGGATACAATATTAACTTTAAGAATTTTGTTTTTTCTTTAATACAAGATGTTTAACCATCTTGGTCGTTTCTAGTTTCAATGGAATACTCTGTATATTTTGACACCATTCTAATGCTTAATTTTCTATAAATAATTGTTTTTATTTTTATAATAAATAAGTGAAAATAGTTAACTATCGACAGGAGATGTTTTAATTTTACTTTAAATCACTCACCCATTTCATTAGTTTTATGAATTATTTGTTTACATGAGAAAAAAAAGACATTTAATTAAAAGATACGTGGAACTTTATTCAGATACACCCACAACACACACCTCATGTAACCATCCAGATATACCATTCTTAGTATTATACAGCATGTCCTAAAATCGGTTATTCTCAAAATTAGTGAAATGAAAAAAATCCAATTTTCATTATATTAAGTAGGTACTCAAAAATATATGTTTTTGTATATTTTATCTTACAACCTCTGTATTCCTAGAACAGGTAAAACACTGAATGAAAATTATTGTTTCAAAATGCAAAAAATAATAAAAATAAACAAAAACAGGTTTTTTAATAATTTTTGATTTGCCTGTTTTAATAATTTGTACTGTACCTATTTGAGAATTTTAAATAATCAATGTTTTGACCGTTCGATTGGTGACGTAGCTGGATAAAAAGATCTGCCCACTCTTCTGATTTTACTCCCGTTGAGTAGTTTTTAGAATACCCATTTTTTTCATTTCACTTATTCTGAAATTATTTACCTATACTAAGACTCTAGTGTAATATGTTTTTAACAGGTATTTTATCGTTACAAGTGGTATACTAATTTGGTTGATTCCTTGGTTAAAATAAAAGGTGGATTGAACTAGTTTCGTTTTTAAAATAAAATTAATGAATTTTGGGTTTTCAGTTATATCAATATTACTAGCTTCATTGGCTTTATACGTGGGGACACTAAATGCAGCAAAACAATTACACAATTTAATACTCAACAACGTATTGAGAGCACCATGTACAACATTTTATGATGTCACGCCCTTAGGACGGATATTAAATAGATTTTCAAAGGATATCGATACTCTGGACAACGTTTTGCCCATGACTTTAAGGGGTTGGGTGAATTGTTTTTACTCGGTTAGTAATATTAACGTAACAACCACTTTGGTACATGCAGTTATATTTATATTTGTGGTAAAAAAATGTCTAAAACCTAGAATATAATATTTTTTTAAAGGCCATTGCAGGGTAGATACTTACTCGAGCACTGGAACCTTCGACAATCTTCAAATAATTTAAAAACTAGTAAAACCACTACACCAAACTAAATATTTTTTTTTTATGGAATAAAACAGCTCAAAGTCGGTACCACATATATTTATTAACGATAAATTGAAATGAAAAATAGGTTACTAGTTTCGGCTATAAACAGCCATCATCAGGCCTAGAAAAAATTTCCCATGGGTATCGAACAAACATCAAATTATTAAGAAATTTAAACATTACACATTTTTTAAAAAATTAGAAACAAAATAGCTGACACAGGTTTGAATTTAAATTTAACACAAGTAACATAAAGGCGTAAAATGTACAACATTTTAGAGGCCGACAAAATAAGAGAAACCAATAGTTCAGGTTTTGTTAACGGTAACAGGCAGTAATAATGCTGCCCCTTTAACAAAATGAACAGTAGACTTTGTCAGTGCTTTTTCAACAAAACCTGAACTATTGGTTTCTCTTATTTTGTCGGCCTCTAAAATTTTACGCCGTTATGTTACTTGTGTTAAATTTAAATTCAAACCTGTGTCAGCCATAACCATGTGCCGGCAATTTTGTTTCTAATTTTTTAAAAATGTTTAATGTTTAAATTTCTTAATAATTTGATGTTTGTTCGATACCCATGGAAAATTTTTTCTAGGTCTGATGATGACTGTTTATAGCCGAAACTAGTAGCCTATTTTTCATTTCAATTCATCGTTAATAAATAATATCTGGACCTACAAAATTTTTTGATTCTACCATGCATTTTGTATAACGAAAGCTAAACATTTACATTTTTCATTTAAAAAAAAAGTCACGATGTTCTGCCAAAACGATATTTGCCCGAAAATTTATTAAATATAACAAACCGAGTTTCAATATTAAGTCTAGCATAGACATACGAATATTTAACTCGGAAAAAGATGATTAAAACCAAAACTATTACACATATTTTTAGCACATTTTGATAAGTGTTTATTTTAACAGTGTTACTCAACGTTTCATTAAATATTTACCTAAATCCATGATTTCTGAAATTGAATTGGCAACGTTGTATTTTCAAAGTAGAATTTATGAGATGGCTGTTATTTGACAAGCAAATTAATTATGTCCGTCAAATGAACATTTTTTCTTTTTATTATTGGCCAATCTAATTCCTTTTTTCATATAATCAATATAGACACTTTCCGCTTTTTAGTTCTCCTGATACATAATTCAATTGGAATTTTAATTTTTTGTTATTTCCATTCTCCTTTTTTTCGCATTTTTCCATCCACGTATTATCAATTATTGTTTTTAAATTGCTTTTGCCAGCAATTTCTTTTCACACGTTGCTGAATTTTACACTCTTTTAATTTTTAACTCTGGCTGCTGCTGTTCTACATCTGATAATGTGAACTGACTAAAAGGAATTCCTATATTAAGACTTAAGGTTTATTTGTTTTAAATAACTTCATCTTATAATCTTTCACTCGTCGTACTGCTTTATATAATTTTTATTGTTTTTACATTTGTATATTTCATTTTAGATGTTTACATTGAAATTAGTGTCTATTTATTTAGCCCAGTTGTCAGAAAGTTTGAACTCGCACAAAATGTGATCTCGATACAACTTGGCATTTAAGTACTTGAAAGGGTATAGAAAACAATAAAAAAATCTTTGCTGCTCTAAAGTGTATGCTAACTTCACAATTTCGAAAATAAAATAGAAAATTTGGTTTTTCCATTATATCTAGAAAAAAATTCGAAAAACTAATAGCACCACGTGAAAGAGCGGAAAATTTTACTAAAAAATATTATTATAAGTTATTTTAAAAAAGAATTTGTATTACTATAAAACATTATTAAAAATAAAAAACCAAATTCGAAAACTCTACGTGCCCCGAGCCGTTGAATACAAATATTCAGGCGAGGCGTTCGGAAAAACTAATGTATCTTTCAAAGAAAATTCAAAAACCTCAGTCAGTACCACAAAAATTCTAATATAAAATTAGCAATTGGTTGCACCACGATTTGACTGAAAACAACTACTCCTGGGGCAAATACCCCCACAGGCATTGAATTACATCAGTCAACACGTGTGTTGGAAAGCTATATTAGCACAACCAACCTTTTGATTTTGTTATTCAAGGAGCCGTCATTCTTAGACCGGTTTCGGCATTATTTTGCCTCATCGGTCCAATGCTATTTTCAGACATCGTTTAAAGGTACGATGTCGAGCTGTCTACTTCTTACTGATGACGCAAAATAATGCCGAAACCGGTCAAAGAATGACGGCTCCTTGAATAACAAAATCAAATGGTTGGTTGTGCTAATATAGCTTTCCAACACACGTTTTGACTAATGTAATTCAATGCCTGTTGGAGTATTTGCCCCAGGAGTAGTTGTTTTCAGTCAAATCGTGGTGCAACCAATTTCTAATTTTATATTAGAATTTTTGTGGTACTGACTTTGAGGTTTTTGAATTTTCTTTGAAAAAATTCGGCCACATTTGAGATTTGGATACTTTTATTTTTGTTTAATGTATCTTTGCCTAAAATATACGCAAAGGAAAAAAGGAAGCGTTTTAAAGAGGAGACTCTAAGCTTTCTCAGGAAGTAGTTTTTAATTTTTTTTGTTTGCTCATAGAAAATTTAACCGGAAGTTATAATTTCTAAAATTCTCACTGATTTTTATAAAACTGAAGATATCTATTAATAGAGCCACAACAAAAAAAATCCTTGTACATTTATCATCATTATACTTTTACTTTTGATTTAAATATAATTAAAATGATGAACATTATCTCTGTTTAATAAAAATTATGTTGTAAAATGATCATTTTTTTACAACATTCAGTCGACGCAATTTTTATTTTCAAAATAGTATTTATATAAATCAGAAATTAATATTTTATATAAATAAATAAACACCATTTTGAAAATAAAAATTACTTCGAACGAATGTTGTATAAAAATGATAATTTTAAAACATAAGTTTTATTAAACAGAGATAATGTTAATTATATTTAAATCAAAAGTAAAAGTATAATGATGATATTAATAGATATCTTCAGTTTTATAAAAACCAGTGAGAATTTTAGAAATTATAACTTCCGGTCAAATTTTCTATGAGAAAACAAAAAAAAATAAAAACTAATGACTTCCTGAGAAAGCTTAGAGTCGTCTCTTTAAAACGCTTTCCGAACGCCTCGCCTGAATCATTGTATTCAACGGCTCGGCGAGCGTAGAGTTTTCGAATTTGCTTTCTTATTTTTAATAATTTTTTATATTAATACAAATTCTTTTTTAAAATAACTTATAATATTATTTGTTAGAGATATAATGGAAAAACCAAATTTTCGATTTTATTTTCGAAATTGTGAAGTTAGTTGTTTTTTACACCCTTTCAAGAATTTAAATGTCAAGTTTCATCGAGATCACATTTTGTGCGAGCTTTTGATCAATATCCTTCTCTGACAACTGGCCTATATTAACAAACTTGTAGGATTGATTTGAAATTTTTCTATTCATGTAAAGTATTTAGTTTTTGAGAGTGGTTTTACTAGTTTTCAAGTTACAAGGTAGATAAGACTGACCTATACCCCTGCGTTGATATTTTACATTACGTTTAAGTTATAAATCTCAGATTAAATAAGCAAATCTAAAACTTAACATGTAATGCGCAATAATGATAAAAAACGAGATCAGCTTATTTTTTGTAAAATCAATCGACTTACCTAATAATACATACACCCTAAATTACTAAAATAATTAGAAAAAAATAATCTAGAAAAAATAATTACAAAATACCATTTTTAATTGTTAAAGAACACAGTTAATACTCATGTCTGTCAAGGGTGTTCTATTGGGTTATTAAACGCAGCTTCCGTAAAACTCTACAACTTTCAATACAGTTCGATACTTAATACTTGCCCCGGAAGTAGGGTATAACCCCTCTGTCGGAGCAGGTTTTTCCAATGCAACGCTACCACCAGTGGCTTGACACAATAAACATTTTTTTTTAAAGTTTCGTCGTAATTTGGTTAGGCTAATGGAACCATCAGGATCCGCAGTCAATATCACAACCCCACACACACACAAAGTTTCGTCCTTTCAGAAACGTCCATAGTTTTTGCCTCATCAAGAAGGCTTCTGTTTTGTTTGTTAAGCTTTTTCTGTAGTTGTATAGCGTAGTTTTTGTATGTCATGTTTTGTCAACTAGTAATCCCTTATACTTAGAGGTTACTCATGATATTTAAATGGGCAAAATTTTTATTTTTCACAAACCATGCCAAATAATAGCAAATAGCAAAAACGAAATAAAATGGTATGTCCTGACTTTCGATTTATTTCATTTGTAAACTATTTTCAAAGAATTTTTAAATTATTATTCAACTTAAACTCCATCGGGTTTGATATGAAAATAAACTAAATTAAACAAAAAGTTTAAAATAATTTAAAATTCTGTTAACTCTAGAATACTTTCGAATTTATTTAAAAAAAAAAGAAATGTAATTTTTGTCTGATAAGAAAAAACACAAGAAAACTTTTATAGTTTTTTTTGTGACCGTGTCAGATTGTTTCATTTTATCGTTGCGGTTTTTATTTTTTTAAATTGTTGCCACCCACATACATGAGTTGGTCGTTTTCTGCATAACCACATCCAATTGGAGAGACAATGTTTGTGGTAGCTTACTAAAGTCAAATTTTAAATAAACAAATTTGATAAAATTTTGCTCATTCTTTAAAGGTTTAACCAACTTATATAAGGCATTCATTTTTTTTTACAATTATTTGCTTCTGCCTGCTATATCCTTTTGTTTATTGTTTGATCAATTGTTGACAGTACAATCATTTGTAGCAATTTTCGTTTGTTCTTCAGAGGTAAACTTGACAATAGCAGCATTAAACGCTGCCAATGAAATTCACAAAGGTCTTCTCTTCAGCGTCCTGCGTCAACCGATGTTTTTTTTCGAAATTTATCCTCTCGGAAGAGTTTTAAGCCGATTTGCTAAAGATTTGACCGATCTAGATACAGAGTTGCCGTTCAACTGTTACGAGGTTATTGAAAGTGGGCTCATAGTGAGTGTTTTGTTTTTAACTAGCGGCAGTTATATTTAAACGCAGCAAATGAACTGAAACTATATAACAATACTAGTGTCTTATGTAAAAAGAATTATATACAAAATGGCTAAAACACCCCAACGATGTTGTGCCGCCTCTTTCAAGGATTTCTAGATATCAGTCCCCATTTAATATCTTTACATTTCTCTTTTTCACTTTTTCCTCTGCATTCCTATTTTATTATTTTTATTCATCTTCTGTATAATCCGTTTCGTTTTTTTGTTGTTTTATTTTTATTAACTATATTTTACCTTCCGATTTCTTAGTTTCTCTGAACTCGCCCTCATCAGTTTTTTCCGGTTGTAATGTGGTTAAGAATACCTTTCGTTCAGCTATTCTATAGATCTTTTTTTTTTATCTTTAAAATTGGTCCTATCAACTTAAAAAATTAAATGTTAGAGGAGATATTTATCCTCTAAACAACAATTTAAAGTGTAGATCAAGTGTGTAAAAACAAATTCTGAAAATTATTGTTAAAAAATGGCTCCTGATTATGTAGATTTTTTTTAAAATTACTTCTATAACAAATGAGGTATATAAAATAGGATTTTTGCAGATTTTATTTTTACAATTTTTTTTAAGCTTGCATAATCCAATTTATTTCAATCCACATTCTCATGAAATTTTACGTCTAGAGAGGTATATGAAGGCTTAAAATTAATACAGTTTATTTATAACTCTGATTACTTCAGTTTTTCAGTTTGGGATTGACTTATTATTAGAACCCAACTTATATCGTACTCATGCATATACTCAAACCCTCAAGTTCAATCATTTTTAGGGTAATTACATAACGTAACAAGTTTTTTTCTTAGATACATAGTGCAATTACTCACAGCGTGCAAAACTCCTTTTGCTTTGATTTTTGTGAAAAAAATAATCCTGCACTAGTGTTAAGTGTTCGGTAGCACTAGGGCAATCGAACGCTTTGATTTCTGTAAATAACAATTTAACAAATTTTGTACATTATTTATAGGTATTACAAACGTTTTCAGTTTTCCTGTCATTTGGATATCGCTGTGTCTAGGTGCACGCTAACGTGTACAAAATAAAAACTTAGGTACACGATAAAACGTCATCATTATCAATGACGTAATCTTTTAGCGTGCGCCTTTAATGTCATACAAAATTAACATTGTGCACTTTAATAATAATAACTTTATTTTTCCTTTGTTTTTGTGGGCTAAGGTCAATAGAAAAAAATTAGACAATCTTTGTTTTCATCAGGCCAACGTTTGGGCTTTTCATTAAGCCATCATCAGGGGCTTTTGCAAAAAATACAAAAATGTGTTCTTTTAAAATTGAAAATGAAGCGTATAAAATGTAACAATATGAAAGACGCAAATATTGTTGTACAAATAAAATAGAACAATTTGACATTATTAATAACAAAAATAAAATAAAAAAAAATTAATTAATTTTACAGATATGTAGAAAGCCACAACAATAAAATATTTTAAAAGTATATCTAGATTAAAAAGCTATAATATATATTTGAGAACCATAGAATTCAGTTTCATGGGCATTCTGTGATTTATTTTGCAGAAGCCCTGATGATGGCTTAATAAAAAGCCGAAACGTTGACCTGAAACAAAGATTTCATTTTTTTTTCTATTGACCTTAGCCCACAAAAACAAAGGAAAAACAATATTTTTCACAATAACTTTATTCTTATGAAATGCATAATAATAGTAACTATATAAATAATGATTGGGCGAGATTATTTTTTAGTGCGTTTCCTTTTGATGCCTATATAACTGTTTGTTCGGCACCTCTTGGTTTACCTTTTGTTTTAATTTTGGGTGGCAACTTTATGTCGCTTATAACTAAAAGAGAAGCAAAAATAAATTAATAACGTAAGCCATCTTTGTCGATCAATACAAACGTTTTAACCTCGTTTAACATTTATAAGTACTGAACATAACCTCATTTATTTCACGTACACGGTTGAATGTCTCTGGCGCGGTAAATCGGTGCACGATAAAAGACTACATCATTGATAATGATGACGTTTAATCGTGTACCTAAGTTTTTTATTTTGTACACGTTAGCGTGCACCTAGACACAGCGTTTGGATATACGTAAATAGGAGCAGTATCGATAGAAAGAATATTTTTTGAAATATTATTAAAACCGATCAAACTGTGGAATAAATTTAGTTTGGCGTATTGCGTCCGATTTTTACGTTTTTGTGCACAAACAGTAATTTGTTGTCCACAAACACAAAAATGAAAAAACATTTTACCGGACCTCACTCATATATAAGTTTTGAAAATTGTTTAAAAACTCTTCAAATACTATTATATCAATAAAAAAGTTTTTAATTTTAACGTTTCGACTTTATCTTCGAAAACATCACGGACCTTTCTCGCTTATCTAGATGTTTACCTAATAAAATTAAGATTAAAAAAATGATATATTCATAATCTACAAAATTTAGTCATAACATGTCAAAGTGATAGTGTTTTTGAGCAATTTTCAAAAAATCATAACTTACGTTTTTATTGCACAAAGGATGTGAAATAAAATCACACAAGCTCCCAAGAACAAGGAAAATGTCCTACACTGCATCAGCGTCTGGACTTCAACAACTACTCCTTGGGCTATATGCCCCACCAGGTATTGAATTACGAAAGTCTAGACGTGATTTGGTGCCCGAAAACTTCGATTTTGTTATTAAAGGAGCTTGCCATTCTTATACCGGTTTCGGCATTATTGTGCCTCGTCAGTAAGAAGCAGGCTAGCTCGACATCCTGTCACTAAAGGATGTCTGAAAATGAATTCGACTCGCCTCGTTCTTGATAAAAGTGTATCACGAACGAGGAAAGTCCAACGCCATCTTCACTTTAACAACAAAATCAAAGCTTGCAAAACTATAGAAAACTATAGTGTAGTGATTTTGTTGTTAAAGTGAAGATGGCGTTGGGCTTTTCTCGTTCGTGATACACTTGCTCTAACGCAACCACTTTTATCAAGAACGAGGCGAGTCGATTTCATTTTCAGACATCCTTTAGTGACAGGATGTCGAGCTAGCCTGCTTCTTACTGATGAGGCACAATAATGCCGAAACCGGTATAAGAATGACAAGCTCCTTTAATAACAAAATCGAAGTTTTTGGGTTAAAGCCCCGACTTGGTCGGGCACCAAACCACGTCGGGACTTTCGTAATTCAATACCTGGTGGGGCATATAGCCCAAGGAGTAGTTGTTGAAGTCCAGACGCTGGTGCAGTGTAGGACATTGTTAATGTTATTGTTCTTGGGAGCTTGTGTGATTTTATTTCACATCCTTTGTGCAGTTTTGTCACTCCCATGGTTCTTTTTTGGTATTTTTATGGTTCAAAAAAATTCCGCCTTCGTATAGTTTACGTTGGTGTGTTTGTTTTATGATTCTACTCTATAAAAATTACTTTTAAATTTCTTGGAATTCCACTCTTAAATCAAACCACAATACTTACTGGCAACTTGTTAAATTACTATTATTTTGCAGGTATTACTAATGTAATAACTACTCTTACTCCGCATTTGGGTTGTTTAAAAGCGGCCGTTAAGTTGCACACATTTTTACTAAATGGAGTAATGCGTATGCCGATGTCATTGTTCGATACCATACCCATAGGTAGACTTTTATCTCGGTTTTCTAAAGACGTTTCTGAGGTAGATGAAACGTTGAGATATATACTGATCACATTTTTATATTGCTTATATGAGGTACTTATTATTTTCTCCTAAACTGCGATCCAACTTGTATCCCGATATTATTATGCTAGATACTTATAAAATTATCTTACAGTAGTCTTCAAGTGATTGGGGAAATAATTAAGGCAAACATACTGCTACATCTTTAAATATTTATTAACAGTTCTTTTATAATTAATTCCTTGATATTATGTAATTACATTTTTTTGGGATTAAATTATAAAATTAAAAAAATCGTGCGATTTTAGGACCATTCGTCAGTGTATTGATCGAATAATAATTATTTTAAACATTCCAGCTAAAATTGTAAATATGTACACTACATATAGAATATTTTTGTATTATCAACCATAAGAATAACGGGATAAAGTTTTGGACCAAGCACATATATAAGCAGTTTTAATTTTTAGCACACCTCATTAAACCATAAAAAACTAACAAATTCCATTCGCATAAAAATCTGTGTCTAACTCTAACATACTAATTTGGTTCAGTAACAGCGTTTTTCTGCTATTACTGATTTTTTTATCCTTGTTTTCGGATTACAAATGTAATTTGCCCTCAAACAAATGTGTCTCTAATGTTTGGAAAATCCTGTAATCCTAAAAAAACCAATTACCTCAGTCCTTCTGCGTGCTCTACGTATCCATGTCTCTTTATAGTCCGGTCAATGCCGTCAACTTTTCGATCTATTTTCATATAAATTATGAATTATTACAAATAAGTATTTTTTCTTATTTTTGTTTTGTACTACACAGTGTGGTCTTTTTTGAAGAAACTGGTAGATATATTATGCATCTTAATTAATGTATTGTTATAAATTGACAATTTTAACATGAAAATTACATATTTTGCCTGTAATTTTTAAAGGCAATCGGTCTATTTCTTCCAATATATAAATCAAACAAATTATAATTGTAAATAAAGCTAATTTTAGTTTGACCTATAGCTTTATAACTCCTATGCACTAGATATACCCAAAATTGATTAGCGTTGGATATTAATGAAGTAAATAGTAGAAATTACAGAATTCGAAAATAAAAATTAATCACCATTTTCAAGTATTACTTTGATTATTTTTCAGTGCCGAAAATAGTAATTTATTCATACAAAATTTGACTGCACCACTGGATTCGTACGATATTAAAAAACTAAGAAATAATTATTATATTTACACCAAATAAAGTAGCGTTGGATGGAAAAATCACTGAATTCAAAAATAACCAGTTGCTCTTCTAGCATTGCCATAGACCGAACAAATTATAATGAAAGTATTAATAAAATTTTAGATTGACAGATCTTCTAATCAACACAGCCACACCAAAATCGTCATTCACTGCCTGTCTACTATTCAATGACATTTTAAACTTCAAAATTTTCATATATTGGACGCCATTTTGAAGGTGTTTCAGAAGAGGTACGGAGGGGCACATCAAACCCTAAGCTTACTTTTTGATGCTCTACCAAAATCTGAAGTCAGACTTTTAAAATTCATAAACACAAAAAATCAACACACACACACAGAGATCGAATTCAGATACCGAACAAATTTGTTCGGTGAATATTGGCCTATATTCTTAAAATATATAATAAAGCAAACCAAAGTTTTGGGTTGGTTTGAACTATCCGTAATTCAAAATTGTTATTTAAACTTTAACTTCTAAAACTAAACACTACAGAGCAGCTATTGCTACAAGAAACTGAAAACAAATAATTAGAAAATTATTTCTCCACGGTCACTACTGAATGTAGTTATTCTAAAACCACTTATAATAACAGAAAAGA
This sequence comes from Crepidodera aurea, assembly GCA_949320105.2. Lineage (NCBI taxonomy): Eukaryota > Metazoa > Arthropoda > Insecta > Coleoptera > Chrysomelidae > Crepidodera > Crepidodera aurea. Next base: position 58,458,582 of record OX439472.1, on the reverse strand, counting down.
GACATTCTCGCTCTTGAGATTGAAAGAAAATTCTGAAACACTTGTCTCTTATGTATTTTATACGTATTTCATTCTTACTCTAGTGTCAGAATGTTCATTCCGTAATTGTTTAAAAAATTCAGGTGTAGAATTTGAAAATAGTCCTCCAGAAATAAAATATGTCAATAACATAACTCAAAATTTGCTACCGCAAAAATCCAAGCTTGAATATACAAATACAATTCCTACTCTCTGTGGCCGTGGAAAAAGTACACCCTGTTACTCTGTTGGAATGAAAATTCCACACTCGTAGTTCCTCCACTCTTATCGAATTCTCATTCCAACCTTGTTACAGAATATACTATTATTTGTCAAAATTTCAGCATTTCCTGCTTTCGGAGAAGAGTTAGTGGTAGGATTAGGAACCCTTACAGGAGCGGCAGCGTTGCATTACAAATTACTCGTGGGGTTGTTAAGGACACCTATGAGTTTTTTTGACACTGTTCCCTTGGGACGAATATTGTCTCGTTTTTCAAAAGACATAGAAGTAATAGATGAAAAATTGCCGTGGTATGTTTCTGATGCAACATACTGTTTATTTGAGGTACCCGTTTTCATATAATTTGTATATTTATAATAATATATGAAAAATTGTAGATTTCTGCTTCTCTCAATTTCATATATCAAAATATCAAAAAGGTTTGCACCGCTTCTGAACCTAAAACAACTACTCCTTGGGCTACTTGTCCCCACAGGTATTGAATTAAATCGGTCCAGATGCGAGTTGGAATCCAAACTACTTCGGGGCAGTCCAACCCTTTGATTCTGTTATTAAAGGAACTTGTCATTTCTAGACCAGTTTCGGCATCGTTGTGCCACATCAGTAGAAAGTATGGAATCTCTTAACACTGTCATTTTCTAACATGGAATCTCTAATCCATGTTAGAGAGTAGCCTTGTTCGTTAACAAGCTGTAATAACTGTTTATGTTGAAGTACGTATTTTCAGCGAGAGTACTTCACTTTAATAACAGAATATATTGAAAAGGTTTAAAGAATTCTCAGTTTTAATTTTTAGTTTTTATTTTCCAACAAATTAACCTATTGACATCTGTCTATTCTAAAATCAACAACTATCATCCAAATCAAACATGTCATCACCATCACAACTATTTTTTTAAGTCCTTTTTACATAGTTTTTTAATAATTTTTGCCCCATTTTTTACACCATTACAACATTCCCCCAAAATTTGTTTTCTTAATTTATTTTTATCATAAAAAATTAATAAAGACAAATTTTAATTTCTTTTTTTTTTCCTCTAAAATCTTGTATTTTTCTTTGATTTCTTTTCGAATACTTAAATTATCTTCCTCTGCTATTCCCAAATTCATTTTTATTTCTTCTTTTAAATTTTCTTTCAATATCCAAAATTATTTTTTTTAATTTCATCTTCCATCTATGATACTTTCTTTTCAAATTGTCTATTTCCTTCTGTATTTCCCTAATTCTCTCTTCTGCTTTATTCTCATCTTGTTTTTGTTCTTCTCTTAATTTTGTTCCTGTCTCCTTCACACTTTCTTCTACTTATTGATGAAATTCTGTTAAGTTTCTTACCATTTTCTTTCTAGATTTTCCATCCTTTCTTGGGTGTCTTGTACCCCCAATTTAATTGCCTTCATTTTTTCTTTAATGTCTTGCTTGACTTCTTTTACTTCTTTGAAAATTTCTTTTATTGTTTTTCTTTCAATTTTTTTAAACTCTTCTTTATTTGTTTCTATTTTAGTTTCAATTTTTTCTATTATTGAATTGATTTACTTTTGTTTTCTTGTATCTCTTTATTTAACTTGTTCTCAGTTTCTTTTAATTTTATCTCTTGTGACACCTCTACTTCATCTATTCTAGCTATCATCTCCACTCTTATTTCCTTTTTCGTCTCTTCTATTTTAATTTCTACTTCTTGTTTTATTTCCTCTTTCATCATTTTTCCCAATTTGTCTTCCATCTTTCCCATTTTGTCTTCCATCATCTTTCCCATTTTATCTTCCATCTTTCCCATTTTGTCTTCCGTCTTTCTTCCCAAATCTTCTGTATTTTTATTAATTTTCTGCATAAAAATAAACATTTTCTCCATAGATTCTTATATTCGGTTGGTGTTCTTCTTCTACAGGTATTGACTGTCTTTCGTCTTCATTACTTTCATTACCATTATATTCTTGCGCATCTATTATTTTATCTCCAATACTATTTATTTGCATTTCCTTATCTCCTTGTCCTTCCTCTTCTGACATTGGTAGTATGTCTTCCTCTTCCTGTGCTTGTAAACCTATTCTTATCCCATTTCTAAGATCCATTTTGGTGGTTTTATTTTAGTCAGCCCCAAGTTGGGCGCCAATTGTTAAGGTTTAAAGAAGTTCTAATATTTTAATCTTTATTTTAATTTCTTCACATCTGACATTTCACAAATCATTATCATAAACATTCTAAAAACAAACATGTCATCACCATCACAACTATTTTTTTAAGTCCTTTTTACATAGTTTTTTAATAATTTTTTTTTAAATATACTTCCAATAATTTTGCCCCACTTTTTACACCATTACAATATATACTATTGTGATGTCTACCATACTGATACTCTATTTTATAACAAACAATTAGATGATCGGTGTCACTAAGTAAAAAAAATTGATGGTGATTAATAATAACTTTTTCTATAGGTTTGTATTTCTTCTGTTACTGTCCCAATTTTGAGTTATCAGTGATGATACTTATTAGGAACATATAACGTCAATTAACGTGGATTTAACGTAGGAACTTTGACTGGAATGTTGCCCTTAGCTATAGAAAAAAATCTTTCATTAAAGTAAAAGTTGAGATGTACGTCCAAGTCAAAAATAAAAATTGGGCTTTTTTCTTAAAATATATAATAAATCAAACCAAATTTTTGGGTTGTTTTGAACTATCCGTAATTGAAAATTTTTATTTAAACTTTTAACTTCTAAAACTAAACACCAAAGAGCAGCTATTGCTACAAGAAACTGGAAAACAAATAATTAGAAAATTATTTATTTGACAATATTTTAGCATTTCCGGCTTTAGGAGGAGAGTTAATGGTACGATTAGGAACTATTACTGGAGCGGCAGCGTTGCATTACAAATTACTCGTGGGTTTAATAAGGACACCTATGAGTTTTTTTGACACTGTTCCATTGGGTCGTATATTGTCTCGTTTTTCAAAAGACATAGAAGTAGTAGATGAAAAATTGCCCTGGAATGTTTCTGATGGAACAATTTGTTTTTTCCAGGTACCCGGTTTTTTTTTGTCTTTGTACCCTGACAAACGAGGAAAACATTCATTTTTTCTGATTTAATTTATTTGATTCGGCATCTCAAGACCTGTTTCTCTCTTTTGGCGTCTTCGGTTGGGCTTTAGAATCGAATAATTAAATTACAAACTCGCATGGGCTTATTAGCAATATCCACTACAACGAATAGTACTTGACCCTACTGACATCTATTAGAAAACTGATAAATGGACCGTTTAGAAAAGTATAGACATCTGCCTAACTATGTTTACCAAATTGTAAAAGGAACTACATACTCATCATTGATTTGCATTGTGGGCGCAAAAGAAAAAGATGTGACTCATTGGCTAATTGAATTCGGTCAATGGCTAAGCAGTTATTTATTAAAATGAGTAAGTTATCCATTTTTCTCAAATGTGGCCAATGTTTTAATAAATAAAACTCCTCCAAGTCAGTACCACATATTTAATAATTAAGAATATAAGGAGGGTAACTAGTTTCGGCAGACTGCCATCGTCAGGCCTGTAAACGGTATGCAATCATATACAATTTTAAACATCCAGTAGTACACTTACCAATAGGGTACTGAAGTAGAACATTAATGTGAAACAATCATTGAAAAATTTTATAAAACTATGTAACTACTAATAACATAGTGGTGATCACATACGCATCTTTGGTACGCATCTTTGGTATGGTGGACAAAGATAAACCAAAAAATAGCCGCCGCTGAGTTGAGCAAGGTACAAAGACTTGCCTGTCTTAGCATGACGGGGGCTATGAAAACAACACCAACCTCAGCCATGAAGGCACTTCTGAACCTCCCCGCGATTGACATAACAATCATGGGCGAGGCAAGGATGGGACTTCTAAGGCAACAAAACACGAGCAATAGATCGTATCACAATAGGATAAAGGAAATAGTGGGAGGTAACATTCTTGGAATGAAACCAACGGACCACATGAATCCAATGTACTACTTTAACACTAACTTTGAGGTGATTATGCAAGATCGAAGGGAGTGGAAAGAGCACAGCATCAAGGGCAAACCTGGAGAAAGGATCAGGTATACAGACGGATCCAAGACCAGGGAAGGAACTGGTGCTGGAATATACAGTGAGGGGAGAAACTCCCAAATAAGTGTCTCACTGGGAACAAACACTTCTGTATTCCAGGCGGAAATGTATGCTATCTTGCAATGCGCGAGAGAAAACAGGGAGGGAAGTGCGCAATGCTCGGATCAAAATATGCACAGTCAAGCGTCACTGAAGGCTCTCATGAACCCAAAAGTGACCATGAGAATGCCGTGAAGAACTCAGTGTCCTCTCAGAGCACAACAAAATAACTTTGATGTGGGTTCCAGGACACTGTGGCATCGAGGGCAACGAAAAAGCTGATGAATTAGCCAGAAAGGGTTCATCAACTCCATATATTGGTCCAGAACCCGCACTTGGTGTTACTAAATCTAACATCCGAGGATGCATACGGGACTGGATCAAGCCCCTCTCATGCACCACGGAAAAACATTTATTAAAGAAACGTCCAAACACAAAGCTTGAAGAACTGCTCAAGATGAGCAGAAATCAGCTAAGAACAATAACGGGCCTTCTCATTGGACTGTGGACAGCCCAGGCTAACTCCCGAAGAATATAGCGCCCAACCGGTGAAGAACCTGTACAAAATGGTACAGGGTTCAAGAGTTACGGAGTGGGTGCTGTGAAACTAACCCGGAAGGCACAAAAAGCCCAAGAGGCTGAGGTGCAGCTGGCGATGGGACAGCATCCGAGTATAAAAAAAAAACTAATAACTAAAGTAACCAACTAGTAGTGAAAAACATGTTATTAGTTACATAGTTTTATAAAATTTTTCAATGATTGTTTCACATTAATGTTCTACTTCAGTACCCTATGGGTAAGTGTACTACTGGATGTTTAAAATTGTATACTAATTGTATAATTTGATTGTATACCGTTTGCAGGCCTGACGATGGCAGTCTGCCGAAACTAGTTGCCCCCCTTATATTTTTAATTATTAAATATGTGGTACTGACTTGGAGGAGTTTTATTTATTAGTTATTTATTAGTTTTCTGATAGATGTTCATAGTATATTAGTATATTGTCGATTCTAAGTGTGTGTCTTTTGTAATTTTGTGTATCTTTGTCTTCTGTGTGAGATTGAATTTCAGTGGAAACATCCTGTATTATCCATTGTTCAATCGTCCGCTCGACCAGTTTCGCAGAAATTCGATCTTTGTCTGTTTCGTGCGTGTGTTAGTTGTTGTTATTGTCTGTAAAATGGTAACAGTCACTGCAAACGATCACTTCCATACGGGTTATCTGTTTTGTCTTTGAATTAGTATCTGTGGTAGAACCCGAACACAATAAGAATATCACACCGCGTCATAGGCCGACTTGTACCTCCTCTTAGCAACGGCGTAGCTTCCTTAACAACCGCACGTTTTTCGACATGCATAGTATTGCATAGGCGGAGACCGAGAACGGTGTCGTCTTACAGCTAGGACGCGGTGTGATATTCTTATGTGTATATTGGGAAATGTCCGATGCTAAATTTTTTTATTTGCAGTAACATAAGAGCACACACATACAACACCTTTTGTAAGCCGTTCACGAACATTTTTTATGAGCGAGAACAAATATTATCATTATTAATCACTTCATTCACATATGTGATAGGAAACCACTCGATCAATATCTAACGTAAAACTTTAAAAATCGTCTCTTAAATAACAGATTCGTTAATTCCAAAGTCGTGATGGCGGCCAGTTGTAGTCTATATTGTCTATAGGGGAGGGGGTTGAACTATAAATTATATTATTCATTTTAAAATTTTTGATTGCTTTTAAATAATTTAAAACACTGCTTATTAACACAAACAAACGGTTTTGTAAATATTTCCATAACTAGTTTTTAATTGGCTTCTAAAACTAAACACTACCACTAGCAGCTAAAAACAAAAGACTTGGCACCAAAGGCGTTAGTACACAACATCGAAATCGAATCAATTATTTTCCCAAATTTTAGCATTTCCTGCCGTCGCTGCAGATTTAGGAATTCAACTAGGAACTCTTGCAGCAGCAGTTGCAATGCATCACAAATTACTTGTAGGGATTTTAAAGGCGCCTATGAGCTTTTTTGACACAAACCCTTTGGGACGTATATTGTCACGGTTTTCAAAAGACATTGAAATTATCGATGATGAATTGCCTTGGTATGTTTCTGATGGAACATACTGTTTATTCGAGGTATACGTTTTAATAATTTCTAAATCCTTGTCTAGTTTTTTACAGTCATCAGCTTTGCTAATTTTAATTACTTGTAATGTACTGACCAATCGTTTATTTGATAGTAGACTAGTGACAAATTCCTAACACTGCATCCCGAACAGCAGACCACACTGTATAGTACTTATATTTCCAGCCGTTTTTATTCTACTGAAGGCAAAAATTATTTTTTATTATTAATTTAATTTTCATATACTAGGTATGATTCTACACTCGACCATTAACTGTTGTTATTCCTAAAGTGGCGCTAGGAAACAGTACCAAAGCCTACAGAGCACACGATGCAAATAATCTTAAGTAAAAAATGTCATATTACTAACTCACGAATATTTTTTTTCAATCGTGTCATTCTTTAATAACAAATTACGACAAATCACCAAATCATGCTGTGAAAAATTATTGTTCGCTTCAATTTTTGTTTTGTTTGCTTTTTTAAAGACTGCCCCTGAAACGCCCTATAAAATCTACACTCACTTTTTATTAATAATTATCATTCTATCAATTTTATGAATAATTTATACAAGACAATTTAAATATAACTGCTTTTACCGAAAATACCGAATAGAGTAGAAATGAAATTTCAAAAATTCTGGCGCATTTAATCGGTTAAAAACAAAGGAACAAATAAAATGTTAATGCGTTGCAAGATAACTGGATAATTGTTATTCGAATTTAAACTACTGTAATAAGGGATATAAAGCTCAATACAGTTTCAAATAAGGCGTTCTATAATATTAGTTCCATTTGCTACATATCTACTTTCATACAGTGTACATTATGGCATAATTTTATTAATAAATAAATGCGTGTTACTACGATTTCTTAGGAGCAAAATATTTTTTTCTTAAATCGTAAACTCTTGTTTTCTTCCCGCCGTTCCTTACCAATTGAACATGAAACCAAAATAAAAAAGGTGTACTTTTAACAAAAAAAAAAACCTTGGGCCCCCGTTAACAGCGCGTTTCCGCCTTGTATTTTTAGAAAAAAAATTGAGAAGACATTGATATACAGAAGTAAGATGTCACTCGAGGGGTAATGTCTTTAAAATAGTTTTCCAGTTATGAGCAGAACATTCTATTTACTTGCAAGATAAATCGGAATACGAGAACCTATTTTCAATTCTCTTCGCGTTTTAAGCTGTCTTTTCTCATTGATGTATCTATCTATCTATGTGTGATGGGCGTGTCGATACACTGCGACCTATAAGATCTATTGTGCCCCCTACTGCTGCCCAATCGTTAAGGAGGTCTCAACGATTAGAGCAGTTCCTCCAGTCCTATTGCTTTCAAAAAGTTCAGGATGTCGGTAGGCTTCAGGTTAGGTAGATCTTCCTCTTCTATTTGATATTCTCCAAGGTATCGTACCCTTGGATTTTGAAGGGTGATGCATTCTGAGAGAATGTGGATAGAGGTTTCCTCCTCTTCCTCGCAGAATCTGTATTCTTCTTTGTCTACTAATCCGAGTTTCTTTAGGTGGCCTCTCAGCCGGCAGTGCCCTGTTAGGATACCCGTTAGTATTCTGAGCTTATTTTTACTTTTACTGACGCACTCGTCAGATCTCTTCTGGTAGTGCCTCTGCCTGCCTAATTCCTTGTAGTCCTATCCAGTATTGGGATCTTTTGTTATTTACTTCTTTTCCAAGTTCATCAACTATTGTACTGGTGCTTATTCCGCAGAAGAGTTCAGGTCCCAGAAATGGTTTTTCAGCCCCTTTTTTTGCGAGTACGTCTTTTATTTCATTACCCTCCACTCCAGTGTGTCCCGGAACCCATAGGAGGGTAACAGTGTTGTTCTTGCCTAGTTCTTTTAGATTCTCTAGGCACTCCCAAACCATCTGGGAGTTGATTACGTGGGAGTTCAAGACATTAATGGCTGCTTGGCTGTCTGACATGATGATGATCTCTTGTCTGCGAAAATTTCTTTCTATGTTGAACTGGACACATTTTCCGATGGCGTATATTTCAGCTTGGAAAATGCTCGGAGATTTGCCAAAACTTTCAGAATATTTGGTTCCATGCCCATATACTCCCATTCCTGTTCCTTCTGTTGTTCTAGAACCATCTGTGTACCATTTAATGGCACTTCTCTTGAGTTTTGGGATGGTATCTTTGTCCCATTCGCTTTTGTTATTCTTTCACAAAGCTAAACTTCTTTGTCATCTCATCTTGGGGCATGTCCCAGGTTTGGTGATTTCCAGGAAGGAGTCGAAACTTGCGTTTGGTTGATCCTTCTCCGGTCATTCTGTAGGTTGTCCTTATCGCTATACTCTCCACTACTATATGGAGGGGTGTAAGGCTTAGGATTACCTCCAAGGCGGCCGTTGGGCACGTTCTCATTGCCCCTGTTATGCATACGCAGGCTAGTCTTTGGATTTTCGCTAGATTTGACTTTGTACTGGCCAGCTTAGTTCTGCTGCCCCAGACTACTGCCCGCAAAATTTCTGCACACCATTAGAGCTTTCGTGGCTTTGCTGGTTACTTCTTTTTCGTGCTTATTCCAGATGAGTTTATTATCTAGTATTAGTCCCAGATATTTGACATCTGGCTTCCATTCAATAACTTTCCTGTCCAATTCGATGGGTTTGAGGTTGATGGGGTTGACACTAAGTCCCATCGATTGACACCATTCTTTAGTATAGTCAAGCCCTCTTTGAACTATATCGCAGAGGGTATTCTCGAATTTTCCTCTTGCGATTATGACTATGTCATCTGCATAGCCTTGACACGATATACCAATCTCGGTCAAATCGCAGAGGAGTCGATCCACTGTTAGGCTCCACATAAGAGGGGAGGCCACTCCTCCTTGTGGGCACCCTCTGGTTGTGCAGATGGAAACATTGTCTTGTCCCATTTTAGTCTCGGCTATTCTGGTAGACAATAGTCGCGACATCCATCTGATTGTCGTGTTGTCTACCCCTCCTTCTTCTAGTGCTCTTTTGACGGCTTCGTGTGGTGTGTTGTCAAAAGTCCCTTCTATGTCTAGAAAGGCACACACTACAGATTATTTGTTCTCTAGTGCATCCTGTCATCTGTTAATTGCACCAATGCGGTCTCCGTGGATTTGCCCGTTTGGTACACATGCTGATGAGGGTGCAGAGGCCCCGTTCCAGGATTTCTGTTCAGATATAGTTATCAGTTGCTTTCTCCACCGTTTTCAGAACGACCGATGTGAGACTAATTGGTCGAAGGGATTTAGGATTGGTCATTGATGTTTTCCAACACTTAAATACTTTGAATAGTGACTTGCAATGTTAATAAAAAAACTTTATTTATGGTCAACTTCCAACTTCTAGTCTACTTTCTTTCATTGTAACGAATTCTGTGAGAGGACCAAGCATTTTTTCTTCTCGATTTTTATCAATTTTTACATAAATATTGATATACTGTGTGTACAGGAAAAAAAAAATTACTTTAGAAAAGTCTTCCACGAATTTTGTATAAAAATCCCAAATCGAAACTTTGCTTGCATCTTTATTAATATCGATTTTAGAAAATAAATAATTTTTTTATAGTTTTTCTGGTAAAAATTTTATAAAAATTTGCGACAAATTTCATCTTTCCGTCATTTTTCGTTAGTTTTGGGTACTTAAATGCTTATTCCCATTTTTTAACTGTAATTTATAAATTATTTCGTTCCATGAGGGTGTTGTTTTGATATTTTTAAAATTTATTGAGATGGGTATAAGAAACGTAACATATTTTCGGATTTACAGATACCCCTCATAACCCCTGTAGCTAATTTAGAATCTGGCAATGAAATTTTAATCCTGCTTTAATTTTTATAGGAAATTGCGAAAAATGTTATTTTCAGCAGAAAAATCTTAATTAAAATTGAAACAATATCCATAACTTCCTTAAAAATAGTTGTATGATAGTCTTTTTCGATTTTTATCATTTTTTAGATAGGTGTTGATATATTGGATGTACAGTATTTTTTGAAATTTTAATAATGCTTGTATTTTTGTTAATATTGCATTTTTAAAATAAATATATACTGCTTCAGCACAGTAACACGCATTTTATTATTAAAATTATGTAGGAAATGGTACTTAAAAAGTTAAATTGACCTGTTCCAAACAGATTAAGCGCTCCCGAATTTTTGTGATTTTAAACCTCCATAATTCCCTTCATAAAATATATATTATAACGTTAATTTTTTAGGTTGTTGGCACACTCGTTGTAATAAGTTTCACCACACCCCTCTTCATATCTGTAATTGTACCGTTGTGCTTAATTTACTATTTCGTACAAAGATTCTATGTTGCTACTTCGAGACAAGTCAAAAGGTTGGAATCTGTTTCAAGATCACCAATTTATTCTCATTTTGGTGAGAGTGTATCTGGCGCGCATGCCATAAGAGCCTATAATCAACAGGAGAGATTCATTAAGGAATCGGAACAAAAAGTTGATCTGAATCAAGTTTGTTACTATCCTGGGATAATTTCGAATAGATGGTTGGCTATTAGATTAGAAATGTTGGGAAATTTGATAATATTCTTTGCAGCTATGTTTTCAGTGATTGGAAAAGATAAAGCTCCGGGGATGGTTGGTCTTTCTATTACATATTCATTACAGGTAAGATATTAAACAACTACATTCCGATTACGCAAAACATATCGTCTGTTTTTTTCTGAAAAAAATACAAAAAATTGTGAATGTAATAAATACAATTGTTTAATTATCTAATTTTTTTAAATTCAAAAATTGGTAATCATACAAAAATAAATATTCATTTGGGATTAAAAATCGATTGGTAGTATGGGAAAAGGGGTGAAAAGTGTGAAAAAAGTAGTGAACATACTAAGAAGGCCTGGAAAGTCCTAATTTTTTTGGAGTAGAATAGAAAATTGTAAAAGACCCCGCACAAAAAGATAGGAAATGGCCGCTCGGTCAATTTGTCTGAATTTTTGATATGTTATACATTTTGTCATTCTGAACAAAAGTCTCAATGGCACTAAGCTCCAAAGTCCATGGTTTGGCTGCTATGGAGCTCCGAAGCTCCGTGACTCCACCATAGTATAGAAACCTTTAAAACGCATATCACCTTTTTTAAAAATTATATTTTAATTATTTTAATGTATGCCTTTAAGTTTTTGAGGATGCTGAATTTAAATATGATGTCAAATCCATAATGTTGACAGCTGTCAAAATAACTGTCAAATGCTTTAAAGAAAAAAGAAATCTTATATTAAAGAATGTTATATGTTTTTGAGGACGCTGAATTCAAATAAGATGTCAAATTGATAATATTGACAGTTGTAAAATAGCTGTCAAATGCTCTTAAAAAAATAAATCTTACACTAAGGAATAAGATAATAAGGAATCGATAATATTGACTGTCAAATAGCTGTCAAATGCTTTTTAGTAATAAGAAAGAATATATTTTTGAGGACGCTGAATTCAAATGTATTGTCAAATCAATAATATTGACAATTGACAGCTGTCAAATAGTTGTCAAATGCTTTTAAATAAAGAAATCATACATTAAGGAAAAGAAACTTATAATTTTGAGGACGCTTAATTCGAATCTATTGTCAAATCGATACAGCCGTAAACTAGTTTTTAAGTACTCTTTACAAAACAGCTGTATCTACTGTTAATTGTATCCATTTGACAACATATTCGAATTAAGCGTCCTCAAAATCATAAGTTTCTTTTCCTTAATGTAAGATTTCTTTATTTTAAGAGCATTTGACAAGTATTTGACAGCTGTCAATTGTCAATATTGTCAATTTGACATTACATTTGAATTCAGCGTCCTCAAAAACATATGATTATATTCTTTAATATAAGATTTCTTATTACTAAAAAGCATTTGACAAGTGTCAACTGTCAATATTATCTATTTGACATCTTATTTGAATTCAGCGTCCTCAAAAACATATAATAACATTCTTTAATATAAGATTTCTTTTTTCTTTAAAGCATTTGACAGCTGTCAACTGTCAATATTATGGATTTGACATCATATTTAAATTCAGCATCCTCAAAAACTTAAGGGCATACATTAAAATAATTAAAATATGATTTTTAAAAAGGTGATATGCGTTTTAAATGTTTCTATACAATGGTGGAGTCACGGAGCTTCGGAGCTCCATAGCAGCCAAACCATGGACTTTAAAGCTTAGTGCCCATTGAGACTTTTGTTCAGAATGACAAAATGTATAACATATCAAAAATTCAGACAATTTGACCGAGCGGCCATTTCCTATCTTTTTGTGCGGGGTCTTTTAAAAAATACAAATTTTTTATAGTTAAAAAATAGCTTGTTTTTTACAACGAAATTTGATTGCCGTTCTTTTCAGATTACCCAAACACTTAACTGGCTAGTCCGAATGACTTCTGACGTAGAAACAAATATCGTAGCTGTTGAACGGATTAAAGAGTATGGAGAGGCTCAACAAGAAGCGGCATGGGAAGTACCACACCGAAATCCACCATCATCATGGCCTGAAGTCGGAAGTGTATCGTTCAAAAACTATTCAGTAAGATACAGGCCTGGCTTAGATCTTGTGCTGAAAGATGTAGACTTCGAAATTAAGGGTGGCGAAAAAGTTGGTATTGTTGGAAGAACTGGAGCTGGAAAGTCAAGTTTAACATTGGCTTTGTTCAGGTATATTTCTATTCTTTTTCTTTTACATAAAATGTTTCAAGTTTCAAATGCTTCAAATGCTGTGCCATGTATTATTACATATTTTTTTTTAGGATTATTGAAGCTGCCAAAGGAAACATACTCATTGATGGTGTAAAAATCGATGAACTTGGTTTACATACTCTAAGATCAAGATTGACAATCATACCTCAGGATGCCGTTTTGTTTTCCGGAACATTGCGTTTGAATTTAGATCCATTTGATACCCACAGTGATGAGGAGGTTTGGAGATCACTAGAACACGCCCATCTTAAGGAATTTGTTAAGGGTAAGTTAACATTACTGATGGATTCTTCAAATTGAATTAATAAAAAAACCACTTTTTTCCGAAAGTTGGTATCAAAGATTGACAATGACATACAAATTATAATAATTTACTGTAGAAACGGATCGCGGAATAATTTCATAAAATATGATGAGACAAAGGAAAATGCAACAGCGGCTCCAGTAGGGGCAGTAGGGGAAATTGCCCCCCCCCCTCCCCCCAAAGTCCGACAATGAGAGGATATTTCTCATATCTGCGTAAACCACATTTTAATTAAATTGGGAAATTGGAACCTTTGGTTTATCAACTAAGTCTATCATCAACTCCTGATGATGCCAACATAGTTGGCGAAACGCGCGTAGAGTGTGTGAAAATTGTGTTTTGGTTGAGTGGTCGACGATAGTTTTCAACACATTTTAATTTTTTTGAATTTTTTTTGCAGATTCTAGGTCCATTTGTATCCTAAAAAACTCACTTTTTCCTTCAAAAATGGTCCAAACATTGTTTTTCGGTAATTTTGAGATTGCCAATCGTTTCTTTTACAAAATTCATTCTACGTAAACCAAATTTTAATTTTTTTGAATTTTTTTTGCAGATTCTAAGTCCATTTATATCCTAAAAAACTCGCATTTTCCTTCAAAAATGACCCAAACATTTTTTTTCGGTAATTTTGACATTGCCAATCGCTTCTTATTCAAAATTCGTTCTGCGTAAACCAAATTTTAATTTTTTTTGTAAATTCTAGGTCCAATATCTTAAAAAACTCACTTTTTTCCTCAAAAATGGCCCAAACATTTTTTTCGGTAATTTTGATATTGCCAATCGTTTCTTATACAAAATTACGTAAACCAAATTTTAATTTTTGTGATTCTTTTTTGTAGATTCTAGATGCATTTATATCCTAAAAAACTCACTTTTCACCTCAAAAATGGCCCAAACATTTTTTTTCGGTAATTTTCGATAAATTGATTCTGCGTAAACCAAATTTTAATTTTTTTGTGTAGATTCTAGGTCCATTTATATCAACAAACCCAAAATATTAAACTTTTATATATATGACCCTCCCCCAATCTCTGGGCTGGAGCCGCCCTTAAGGTCTTAAATCTCTTTCCGACAGAGCAAAAACAATTTGTTCTAATGAAAATATTTTAAGTGAGTTGTTCAGGGTTCCCACAGACCTGGGAAAAATCAGGGAATTCAAAAAGTGCTGACAAAGTCAGGGAATTTTTCATTTTTCAGCAGAAATAAGGGAATTGAACCACTGTATATGGAAAACCAAATGACTGCACAAAAAATACATCAATGGTTTTTTTTTCCTCTTTTTACATTTCATTTGTGAATTCAAAGATATCTTGGTATAATTTATCACATCCACAAAATATGGTCACTGGTTATATTCGAATTCTTTTTAGATATTCCTTGTAAGAAATTAGATTTTTAAGTTTTCTTGTCATTATTTTCATTTATATATTATAAAAGGTGGATTCTTGTCCTGACAAAAAAATTGTGCATGGTCAAGGAAAACCTGGAAAAGTCAGGGAAAATTTTCTCGCTTCCATTGTGGGAACTCTGTTGTAACTTGTTAAATTTATCTTAAATCACAGACCAAACTGCTGGTGATAAAGATGAAAAGAAAAAAGAAAAACGTATTTTTCAAAATTGTAACGATGGTCCAAACTACAGGGTGTAGCAAGAAAAAACTAACTATTGCGATTTATGAGGTCTTAAAATGTAAGAGAAAAGTTAAATTGTAAATGCTACGATCAGTTGTAGGAAAACAAATTTTATTTTCCCATAATTTCTCTTTAAGTAAATTTGAAAATGTACTGCTAAACACCATTTTTTGTTTATCAGGATTAAATGCCGGCTTAAACCACGAAGTTACAGAAGGAGGAGAGAATCTTTCGGTGGGCCAAAGGCAACTCATTTGCCTTGCGAGAGCTCTATTAAGAAAAACCAAAATCCTTATTTTAGATGAAGCTACTGCCGCCGTTGATCTCGAGACCGATGATCTTATTCAAAAGACCATCAGAACCGAATTTAAAGAATGCACAGTACTTACTATTGCGCATAGATTAAATACCATTATGGATTCGGATCGAGTTATAGTTTTAGATAAAGGAGCAATCGCCGAGTTTGATACCCCCGCCAATTTATTAGCCAATGATAGATCAATATTTTACAGTATGTCGCGAGATGCGGGATTAGCTTAAGTTTGTTTTTGTTCGTTTTTTTTTTAGTAAACAATTAATAGTAAAGAAGTCGCCACATCCAAAATACTTTTACAAGTCGACTTAAGCTTCACTTAATGACTTACCCGGTATATATGTTACATCACCATAGTAGACTAGTCCGATTTTCAAAAGTTGTAAAATGTGTTTGAGGAATTTTTACAACCCAGTGAATTACTTGCATAGACTAAAACTTTCACCACAATAACATTTCCTCTCCAAATCTGAAATTTTACATTTCGTTAACTAGATCAATATCTTTCAAAACATAATTAAATTTTATCGCCTTAGTTTTTTACGCAAAAAATCAGTTATCTTGTTGGAAATTTTTAATTTGGCATAAGTAGTTGTGCTATGCCAGTTCTAGACCAAAGTGGTTTAATTTTCCACGTGTTCGCCGTAAGAACATCAAGCTCGAGATCAAAATCCTGTCAAACCTGTCAATCCTGTCAAACCACAAAATAATCCTGGCACTTGACAATACAAAGAAGCGTCTGACATATTCCAAACCTATTCTAAAACAGATTCGGACAAATTTTGAGCAGGCTTGAAGTAGTTCACAATAGTTCTAGAATATGTCTCATCAAGTTTTATAGAATGCAATCTGATAACGTCGAGTATGTACACGACAAAGAGAAGCGATTTGTTATGGAAAAAATCTCGAAGCACTTTTACTGCCTGTGATATTGATAAATAATCGGATTTGGTGAGTAATTGTAGCGAATTTAAAATACTCGAAATTTAAGGGGAAACATTTAAATACGTATTAAAAGAAAGACATTTGCAACAAAAAAAAGACATCTGCCTAAGATTAAAGCTCGATCCGTTTCATAGCCCAAATATGCGCTAATATTTTCTATTTTTGTACTTAAAAGTTACTTAATAGATTTTAGTAAGAAACTTACTTAAACCTAAGATATTAGAATTCGGCCAATATTGCGATCATTTAAATTAAAAGAATGTTATGAATGTTTTATTTTAGAATAAATAGTACTTCAATAGTCGTAAGGATTTGCATATTTCAGTATTTTTGCTAGTTTGTTTGTAAATAGAAACGATTTTATCTTAATTTAAAATAAAAATCCTTTTTATACAATAAAAGTTATTACATTTTCTTTTGTTTAATAAATGTTGAAACTCCTTACTGTGTTTTATTTTCAACTCACTTCTAGACTGTGTTCAAGATCCTGTGCTACCATATTTTAGAAATGTACTAAACATTTCGATGCAACAAAACGTGACCATAACATAAAAGTATACAAGATGTCGGGGATTAGACGGGAATTTTGCAGTTCCAGCCCTAATCGCCTTAATATTTTGGCTAATGACTAGCCAAAACAAAAGTGAACTGTATAATTAGGTTAGATAGACCAAAATACATAAAGCGTCAAATGCGAGCAAACCATGTCTTTGCGTTTTCCTAGACTTAGCTAAAGCCTTCGATACAATAAATCATAATATGTTATTAGAATCTTTGGAAGATATTGGCATCAGAAATGAATGTCTTAAATTATTTAAAAGTTATTTATCTAACCGAAGCCAAGTAGAAAATAGGTAAATTAACATGTGATTCTAAAAATATTGAATATTGAATTCCACAAGGTACAATCTTAGGACCCATATTATTTACTATTTACATTAATAATCTATTTTTATTACAAGAAACTGGCAATATTATAGGATTTGCCGCTGATACCGCCATATTTTACAGCGACGCTACATGGCCCAGACTCAAAAATAAAGTTGAAACTGACCTTGCAAAGGTAAAATGCTGGTTCGACAGCAAACTACTTACTATTAACTTCAACAAAACAGAATGTTTACCATTTTCTTGCACAAATACTAATACCCCCAATTTTGAACCCTTGACAATTAATGTTGACTCAACATATGCCATGAATCCTGTAACGAAAGTAAAATATTTAGGAATTATTTTTGGCTGCAATTTGAAATGGAAAGACGACATAACATATGTTATTAAATAATTGCAAACCATCTTATACAAATTCAAATATTTGAAAACATGCATACCTTCAAATTATCTGAAGGCTTTATATTGTTGTTTCGTTGAAAGCCACTTAAGATACGGAATAATTGGATGGGGGTGTGCTATGAAATCGTACATTCATCCATTGGAAGTAATCCATCGCAGTTTCTTAAAAATAATTTTTAATAAATCACCTCGACACCCTTCGGATGATCTATATAATGAAAGTGGTGTGCTCGATGTTAAACAACTAGAGTACCTAAGAGTTGCCTTAAAATATCATGATGTTAAAGACTAAAGATATAGAAAATTAACCAAACATATCACTAGTATTATGGAATAAAACAGCTCAAGGTCGGTATCACATATATTTATTAAAGATGAATTGAAATCAAAAATAGGCTACTAGTTTCGGCTATAAACAGCCATCATCAGGCCTATAAAAAATTAAAGTGTATTGCCAAAGTCTTTGCCACGTAATAGAAACTGTTTTATAACGTGGCGGTGACTAAAATGAGGAACACTTTCTTGGTGGTCGACACGAAACTTTGTTAACTGCGCATGTCTTTTTGATTTGTCCTGGATATTATTTCTTCAATTTTCCTTGCTTTTTCTCTAACCTGACATAACTGTTACCTTAAGTAGGTACGTACTAAATAATAATTAGGTATAATTATTATATTATTATGGAAATACAAGAATATTGGTTTAACAATAGTGAATGGGGAGGTACGTTGCCACACAAGATAAGTTTCTGATTATGTTTGTGTTTATGATTATGATAAAGGCAAAAAGTTGGAACGATTGAAAGTTTACTGTCAAATATACTGCCCTACTAAGCACAAAGGCATTTCGGTTAAAACTGAAAAACTGAAGTTCAAAGTTCTATAACTTAATTCTTTTTAGTTTTTTGAAATTTAAAGATTTAAAAAATATTACTGCCATTAATGTAATTTTATTCTGCATCACAAAAACCTTAGTAAAACAAGCAGAAAATAGCAAAAAATAATCTGGTAATAATATCTCAAGGTGGCCGAAAAAATGCAGATACCCCCTTTGCGCTTAGTACGGCAGTATAGGTGTTGTGGTTCGAAATATGGGCACGCGCCATTGGAATACTTCATAATTTAAGAAAAAAGTTAAAGTCTGTAAATTTTCCATTATGGAAATTAAATAAATGCTTCAAACTGTGTTTTTTATCAATCGTTTTTATTAAAATCATTAATTATATATGGAAATGTAGTAAATTTGAAGCTGTATTGACGAAAAATGTTTTTTTAAATAGCGCGTTTATTTTTCTCATCATGGCGATCTCAAAAATAGCTGCAAATGTCTGCATTTAGAAAATAAAACTTTAAACTGATTTTTGTGTGGCAATAACGTGGCGAGAGTTACTGCAATCATATAATCAAGTGCCGCCACTTTAAAGGTATATTAATGGTTCCCAAAACGACACTAAAACTATCACGCCCACTTTAAGATCACTGCCACTTGTAAGTGGTATGGTTTGATGGCCATAACTATTATTTTCCTCTTTAATGTTTCTGCAACTTTGAGGTAGCCTCGCTTAGTTGTTGTAACGTTTCAAATACCTTCAATGGCACCAAAATGTTATAAAACTATTAAGTGACTTCACACGGTGAACTTTACGTGACTACAACTAGGCAAAAATAAAATGAAGTTATTCTTACTGTGTAGGGGTAGATTTAGTGATTATTACGTAATAGCCACATAATGCTACTTGGGGCAGAAAAAGACACTACTTAGTACTTACTAAAGAAATATGTTATTTTTTGTCATTTCGGGGGGGGGGGATCTATCCCCTTGATCCCCCCTGGCTACGACCTTGCCCAACAGTGAATGGTCGAGTGAGGAATCAAACCCACTCCCCCAAATGAAGTATTATGTTACTATGTTATTTAAATGGTAAAACAGGGTCTCCCATTATATATTAACGCTAAATAAAAAATTGTTATACATTACTTTTATGTTTTATTTTAAAGGGTTCGTACATTTTCATAAAGAGTCCAAGATACTATGGCAGAGATAGTTCGTTTAACTAATCTTGCAGCCATTCCTTGAAAGAATCCGTCGAACCCGTGTTCTTTATACGTATTCTTAATAACTGATAAGAGGTCTGGATTTTTCCTAGGATAAAGTTGCATCTGAGTTTTGAGAACATCGGGAGGATGTGTTATGAGGGTTGATAAAATTGCAGATATTCCAGCACATGTAGAATCAATTAATATTTTATTCCCATGTAATCCTGAAACAAAAAAATAGAAATAAATTTTCGTTTCCGATAAAACGTCTCCAAGAAATTGTGATTCACTGTTTTAAAGATATCTGACCACTTTTAGTATACTTAAATCCTAGAAACCCGGATATTTTAAACACGGTTTTCATCGGCTCAATTTAAATATTTCAAAAAATTTAAGTTTTGTACACGTTTTATGTTAATTATATTACTATTATTGCTCTCCAATTCACTTTCTTCGAAAGCATTTTACAGAGGGTCCAAGTGGGATTTATTGGATGGTCGTATTATACAGTATGTCCTCTGATTTTTCCGCAAACAAATACCTTTACTTAAATTCCTATTTGAATGTCTGTAAATCACCAGGATTCCCTTTCGTGACTCAGCGCTATATATTTTCGAAAATACTCCTCCTTTGGTATCCTTCCAGGATCCGGAATAGAATCACCTAAACTTTTAGGACCAAAGAATAAAACTGATAAATGCATTGCCGGTCGTTATGAATGGAAGCGTATTTTCAACTTTCGTTCATGTTATAATATTCTTAGTTATGTTGAAAAATATAGACCTAAATTTTACTACCAAGCAGTAAGTGTTGCGACTGATTGTAGGCAAAAATATACGATCCTGTCATGGGAAGATCACGTGCCAAAACTGGTAGCAATCCAGAAGTCAATCCTGCCATTCCTTCCTTACGGTAAATAAGTTTAACTCCTGAGAATACATTAGCATATCGGAAAACTCCACTTTCTACCCTAAAATAAACGTTAAAAAATTATATAGGTATATATATGACCAAATCTAAAAAAAATTGTTAATACCTAGTTTTAACTACTGATAAGGGTATGACTGCTGTATCGGAGAAAGCTCGGGCTACCATTGCTATGCCTATGTGTTGAATAGTGGTCGGTGTCCTATTCATAATTACGTTTTGTGTCCTATTGATAATTACGTTTGCCATTAACCAATCGTAAATACAAAAGTACAAACCACTTCCAGGAATTCCTCGGGTAATAGTCTAAAATAGTAAAGAAATCATTTTCACGAGAAATAAAAAGTCTGCAAACTAATGCTAAGGAGGGTCGAAAACAAACGTCAATAACAGTTTGACTATTTCATTCCTTTCGGTTTGTGCTAAAGACATCGAGCAACTTCGTTTCAACAATTAAAGATAAAAAGATTATCATAATACGACAAATTACACTGTTACTTATATTTAAATTTTTATCAACAGGCAACAAGAAAATGCTTACAAATTACAGACCGATAAAATTAATCACTACCTTCATAAAAATTGTAGAAAAGGCACTAAGCTCTAGGTTAAAGGAGTACTTAAACAAATACGAAATAATGTCTACTAAACAATTTGGATTTCGAGAAGGACTCTCTACAACTGATGCAATTCTGGAACTGTTGAAAAAGACTTATCAATCGGTAGATACTAATAAACCATCATTAACTGTATTTCTGGCATTTGATACTGTAGATCACGGACTATTATTGGAGGCCTTGGAGGATTCTGGAATACGAGGACACACTTTAAATCTGTTCAAAAGTTACCTTTAAAACAGATAGCAGAAGGTAAGGATTAACAATGAACTCAGCAGCGAGAGAATTATAAAAACTGGTGTTCCTCAAGGTACTATTTTAGGCCCCACATTATTTTCTATCTATGTAAACAATTTATAGATACAACAGACCCAGGGACAAACAGTGAGTTTTGCCGACGACACAGCCATTTATTATGAAGCAGACACTTGGGAAAAATTGAAAAATAAATGTGAAAATGATATAAAAGGAATAGTGTATTGGAGTACGCATAAAAAATTAACAATAAATTATACGAAATCATTTTTTTTCCTTTTGCAAGTTACATCAATCATTTGCCAGCCTTTAGTAAACTCAGTTTTATATATAACAATGAAACAATTACACTTCAAAGAAGAAAGGAAATAAAGTATTTAGGCGTTACCTTAGATTGTCACTTACGATGGGATAAACACATAAACAGCTTAACTAATACTCTAAGAATGTTATTATTTAAATTTAGATATCTCAAAAATATAATAAATACTCCGTATCTAAGAACAATTTATTATGCGCTATTTCAAAGTAGGCTTCAGTATGCTATTATCTGCTGGGGTGGAGCAACACAAAATCATATAAACAAATTAGAAATACTTCAGAAAAGAATACTAAAAATAATACATAATAAAAAGTTAGGTACCCCACAGATTCTCTATTTGGTGAAATAAAAATTATGGATGTTAGACAACTATATGTATCTGCTGTCATTTTATATACATACAAAAATAAACAAAATCTACAGAAAAAGACTTATTCTTACAACACCAGAAATAAAGACTTAGTATATACTCACCTTGTCAATAAATCAATTTCGCAAAGATTTCATTCATACTTAAGCGGAAAAATCTTTAATTTCCTTCCAGATATGTATAAGATATATTTATATTCAATAAATTCTTCTAAATTCTTTAAAGACATAATAAAAAAATTCATAATAAACAGTGATAGGAGAGTTCTGAGAGAGTTAATCGACTAGCAATAAAACTAAACTATGATAAAAACTAGGTACTCCTTCAATTGAAAAATGGTATATATTATAAAATTTTAATATCCGTAGTGTATAATATACTTTAAATTCTAAACTCTACTATATTGTTTTAATAATCTACTTATTTTACCTGTTACTTATTTTATTTATATGTTATATTCTATTTTTAATCAATTTATTACTAAGCTTGTATTATATTTATATATCTATTGTTATTTTAGTATTGCACTCTTTTAAACTAGGTAGTAACTTGGCAGCCCAATCGCAACCAATTTGTAATAAATGGGCGACCAGTTTACATATAAAAAAATGTATATACTATTGTAAATTATTGTATAAATATGTACACTGAATGCTAAATAAATTATTATTATTATAAAATTGTGCTGACCGAGCGACAACACTACAAATTAATTTAGTTAGGTATACCATCGCTAGGCCATCATCATCTGGAAATTAGTTTTGTACTTTTGGTTATTCCTTCTATAATAAAAATAAAAAGTAATAACTGTCTTCTCTCTCAATTACTTGCTTTCTTTATATGAAGTAAATAAAAATTATTGACGGAGTCAAATTTGACGCATAATGACTCCAAATTAAATAATTGTTTATACTTACGGCTGTTGTACCGTACCATAAAGCTCTTAGATTTTCGTGTCGATGTATATGTTGGAGAACGCCAAACATGCGATATTTTGCGCTTCGACTGAAAAAGAATTATACTCATTTATGCATATGTGCCACCATTTAATAGTAAGCAGAGAAAATTAATAAATGAAGCTGAGAAAAGAGTATTAAATAACAAACAAAGTCCATAACGCAGATATGTTGTAGAAATATTTAAATATTTTCTGGCTTCACACCATAGGCGGATCCAGGGGGAGGGCTGTAGGGGCTGTAGGGGCCCCCCCTTTAGGTTACGATTTTCAATATATTCCATAGCCTCCCGACCCCCAACTCCAACTGATGTGGAAGACAGCCCCCCCCTTGACAATCGGCTGGATCCGCCCATGCTTCACACTCTATTGTAAATTTGAAAAACTTTTTCTTCTCAAATATTTTTTGTATATATATATATATATATATATATATATATATATATATATATATAAATTCATTTATCGACAGGTTATTTAGGAAAACTACAACGATAACTTTCCTATATTTTCCAAGTATCACTACAAACCATTAAAAAAAACATAAGACTGTAGATACTTTCTTTACTTGAATTTTATTGTTTTCGAAGGTTCCAAAAGTTGAACGATACCTTCAAACCATTTTTCAAACACCTCTGCATTCATCTCCTCATGGCAATCGCCAATTTTTTTTAAATTTAAAGGCTTCATGTATTTAATTTTTGCTATTCTAATTCTTCCTTATTCTAAATCAACCCCACACAATGATACGTTCGTGGAATTAGCAGGTAGAAAACGGATTCCTACTTACTCGCTGGTTAAAATGTACTTATCGGTGAAATGGACAAAGACAGAAATATAGATCTGTACAGCGTTGCCATGAGTTGTATAAAAGAATAAGCAATAAATAAAATCAGTTATTTGAAATGGGGAGGAAATGATTTATAAGTATTACTCATTCATGTTTTTTTTTCTAAATAATATTGTTTAATCATACTTTTATTGTGTATTATCCATAATTAGCCACAACTCTCAACTTTACCGTTTATATTTTGATTATGTTAAAAATGGGTAAAATAAGAATGAGATATGACAACGCTATTTTGCTTGTTGCATTATTTGTTATAGTGTAGTATTTATGTGTTTTTAAATTACTCTTTATATTTTTAAATTTTTACTCAATTTTTGTCTTTTTTCTTTTATACTGTTGGTATGTACCAATTAGTTCACTCTGCAATAAGGTAAATAAATAGCCTTGGCTTAATCTCGCCCTCGAAATGTACAAAAAAAATAGTACAATAAAAACGTTTATTATTATTAATACTATTATTATTGACTTTAGCCATTTGGCTCTCACTCCCTCTACGGGGAACATTCACTTATTCCAGATATCTTAGATATCAAAAGGATTAAGCTCTGTTGAGGCTCTTTCCTAGTTATCGTGCCTTAAGGTGACGTGGAGTGCAGGTGTATCTCCCAAAAACTTTCGGACGGTGCGATACGTCGCAAGTAGCACGACCTTCTGCATTGGTTTGTAAAGATGTTCACTAAATACCAAGCGCTTGATGTTTTCCTGTAGACTCTTTGGTATGTTACGCTTGGTCCCTTGGTCGATATGACTATTGCGGTATAGTTTGAACCTTTTCCATCTTCCACTGTCTTCTAATTTGTACTTCCAGGTCTCTGTACTTGGCAATCTTTTCTTTGTTCTTTTCCCTTATGATATTGTTATTATTAATATTTCTGGGTGTCTCAGGTTCTCCTGGTATTTTGGTCGAGGTACGGGTTTCTACCAAGCACTCTCGCCTACTCTTGACTCAAGAATCTTCTTACTATTCGAGCGTTGTTCATAACAACAGCTTTCTGGAGGAGCTTATACACGTTGCTCTGCAGGCCTAGTATCTCGAGGCTTCTGTGTAGGTTCTTTGGTATGACTCCTGTTGCAGATATGACGGTGGGTACGATGGTTACTTTGTCGAAGCTCCACAACTTCTTGATTTCATCAGCTAGTTCTGTATATTTTCTTCTTTTTTCTGTGATGGTAGGAATCAGATTGTGTGTGTTTGGTATTGCCACATCTATGAATGCCTCCTTTGCTGCTTTATCCCTTACTACGTTATCAGGTTTATTGTAGGCGACGCAGCGGTCAGTTATAATGGACCTATCGTGATAGATGGTAACTTGCCTCGTTTCGATTACTAATGGTGGTTCATCATCATCATCATCATCATCATCATCATCATCATCATCATCATCATCATCATCATCATCATCATCATCATCATCATCATCATCATCATCATCATCATCATCATCATTATTATTATTTATTATTATTATTATTATTATTATTATTATTATTATTATTATTATTATTATTATTATTATTATTATTATTATTATTATTATTATTATTATTATTATTATTATTATTATTATTATTATTATTATTATTATTATTATTATTATTATTATTATTATTATTATTATTATTATTATTATTATTATTATTATTATTATTATTATTATTATTATTATTATTATTATTATTATTATTATTATTATTATTATTATTATTATTATTATTATTATTATTATTATTATTATTATTATTATTATTATTATTATTATTATTATTATTATTATTATTATTATTATTATTATTATTATTATTATTATTATTATTATTATTATTATTATTATTATTATTATTATTATTATTATTATTATTATTATTATTATTATTATTATTATTATTATTATTATTATTATTATTATTATTATTATTATTATTATTATTATTATTATTATTATTATTATTATTATTATTATTATTATTATTATTATTATTATTATTATTATTATTATTATTATTAATCTCTGAAAGGGATAAAAAAGAAGAGAGTGACATCTTGACTAGATTCAGTCAAAATTTAAAGTCAATACTCTCTTCTTACCATAGATGGTAGCACATCTAAAAATATTATTATTATTATTATTATTATTATTATTATTATTATTATTATTATTATTATTATTATTATTATTATTATTATTATTTATTATTATTATTATTATTATTATTAAATGCAGTGGATGAATTTGCTAAATAAACATGGCTCTTCAACTTCTTTATAAACTTACCGTTTTAGTGGTACATCTGGATTTTGCAAACGTGTTTTCAACACATCTAGAGGTTGCAGGAAAATAGCACATACAACTGCAGCAAACGAACCGGTAATGAATACTATAATAGATGGTTGTTGCTACAATGAAATGTAAATATTAATTTCATTATTAAACACTAAACAGCAGGATTAATATGTGTCTAACCTTAAAAAAATGTTTTTTTTTCGCGAAAACCCCTTTAATTTAGAACATAAAATAATGTTTCTGTATTCAATTTGTAATCCTTTTTTGTGTTTTTGAAATTTCAAACTTCTGTCCCTCACACTCCATAACTAAATTACAAATTCAATGCAAAAACCGCATAATTTAAAATTAAACGAGTTTTCGGAAATAAATTTCAAAATTGTGGTATCTGAGCAACTCTCAATAAGTATGTCTTTTTTGCAAACTTATTTAAATGTTTTTTTATTAAACAATTCTTTCAGTTTCATAATAACCATTTTTTCAGTTTTAATTCTTGGACTTTGCTTACCAAATCTCCTCTTTCTTTTCTTCTTTTAATTAAAGAGTCAGTGTCTTGTACCATAACTAATAAATAAATTTAAAAGTTAACATTTGGTTAGTGCTAATCTTTAGGAAAAAAGTCAGTGTTTAAATCCAGCAAATACAATTAGCGAGTTTTAATAATTTAATTCTAGAATATACATTTTTTCTAGTTTTAAATAGGATTTTAGACTTGTATGTAACCTAATAATTTAAAAGTGACAATTTGTCACAAAGCTTCGGAATCTAGACACGGTACTCCAGAAAAGAAAAACTAAAAAAATACGTTACTTTGAATTTTCAAAAAGGGAACGAGATTTTTAAACTTATTGGATGCAAATCAAACAGTAAAGTGAAATGTAATGCACGAACGTGATTTTTAGATTATCCCAAAAAAATTAAAGGACAAATACGCGAAATACGAGTTAACAGGAAACAAAAGAAAGAAAAATACATCTTCTTTTTTGGTTGTACTTCATTGAAGTATTTTAAAGTAGGGAAATCATGCATGAGCCGAAAGTTGCGATTGGCTACTGGTTAGAGCATTAGTCAATGGCGACATTTGGCATGTGGGTGAAAATGCAGTCAAAGGGGCCTTCTATTTTACGTTCCCGGTCCCTCGCAAAGGGAAAGTATTGTGAACGCGCTAAAAAAAATTGAGATAACGACGGATATATCCATTTTGAGGTCCCCTAAGATGATTAAAACGATTTCCAGATGGAAGTCTGTCCGCCTGTCTGTCTGTCTGTCTGTCTGTCTGTGTGTGTGTCTGTATTCTTCCACGAAAGCGTCCTTACGCTTAATCCGATTAAGCTGAAATTTGGCATATGGGTTTCGGGTTATCGGGGATTGAACCCATTAGTTTTTGGTTGAAATCGCCCCACCAGGGGGCGCAGGAGCCCTATGTACATCGCAAAAAAATATAAGTTGGGATAAACGGGTTTTGATTGTGCATATTGTTTTGTTGTGTCTAGTGAAGAATTACAAACAAAAAATAATTGCTATGTATATTTTTGATAGAATATATAATTATCATTTTTTTTTAAACTAAACTAAAAAATACAATATTGTAGAATTAGAATGTTTCCGTAAATTTTGTATTTTTTACTGCGACTTTTTCATAAAGGGGCCAGGATATGGCGGCAAAAACAGTTCTCTTTAACAGTCGTGGGATGATCCCTTGAAAATATCCTTGAATTCCATGTGCAATGTAAATACTTGCAATAACGGACCTTAAATTCGGATATTTGTCTGGAAACAACTGCATTTGGGTTTTAAGGACATCTGAAGGATGAGTTAGAATTGACGCCAGGATCCCAGAAATTGCGGCACAACTGAAGTTCGAGCAAAATGGGTATTCTTTGGACAAAGCTAAAAACAAAATATTTAACATTGTGCGTTAATAGTAAATTAAAAAAAATTACTTTGTGGTATCATTGCTTGCGTTTGATTGTAGAACATCACATATATTCCTGACATAGGGCAATCTCTTATTAGTACTGGAAGTAAGCCGGATTTTAATCCTCGAATTCCTTCATTCCGATAAATATTTCGAATTGCAGTAAACACTCCATTATACTTGTATATCCCACTTTCTACTCTAAAAGATTCCAAAGTCTAGGCACAATAATATGAAGAACAGGTGTGAAAGAACATTCGTATTTATATGTTATAGATAGTGAAATAAGATCGAGAACAAGTAAGGTTGGAGTTGTAATAAATTGTAGCTTTCCTCTTTCCAAAACATGAAAAACATTCAAGATTGTCTTATATGAGCAGTCGCAATTGATGACATACCAATTCCTCTTGGTATTAAGTCCCTCGGTTCCAAACAATAAAGGTTTCATCCACATATCGTAACCAGATTTATGGTTTTACATGTGTACAACAATTTGCGCCTTCTTGTGTCCTTTTGTTTGTAGACTCATTTCGGGAAGCAGCAGTTCAGGACATTCAAGGTTCCTTCGATAGGTATACTTTAATGATATAGAATATCAAGTTTTTAATCGCCACAAAAATGTTTACGACTCTTTTATTATTTACATTTATTTCAATCGCCAAATACAAAAAACACTGAAAAATATTAAATTCGCCAACAAATATTGAGTAAAATCCTATTCGAGTGATGAAGTTTTGTTGCTAAAAAACTTGATATTCTATCTTCTGGCTCAAAGTTTTCTATCTTCAATATTTCGATGTATTATGTAGCGCTGGAAGGATGTAGTCCAGTAAATTAACGCCACAAAAACCCCAAACTTGGGCATCAAGTCTGTCCGTCAATTTTTTTTTAATTTGCAGGTATTCATAGGTACACTTACCTCCGAAAATCTCAAATGCAGGGCAGGAGCTAAAAATGGGGGTGCGTTTTGGAGTCGGTTATGTCGAAAAGTATCATATTTTTGACAAAAATGATGAGGGTCATTTTTGTAGGTAATGAACTGATCTTCATTTTCGTCCAAACAAAAATTCTCTAAGTGTCATATTTTCGGAAATACCGGCGAAAATAGAGGAAAAACACATTTTTGAGACCACAAATTTCAGACAGCTGAGATTTTCGGGGGTGAATGTACCCATGAATACCTGCAAATTAAAAAAATAATGGTGCCGGACAGACCTGGTGCCCGGGTTGGCACGTTCGTTTATTGGACTAATGTATTATGTAGTGCTGGGAGGATGGTGAAAGAAAATAAAAGAAAAAAATGAAACCAATAATCTTACCTAGTTTTTACTACGGTTAAAGGAATTACACAGATATCAGTTATACCTCGTGTTACCATGCCAACCATTATGGATTCCATATTGTTTGGCGGTCTTTTGGAATAATACTTCCGCTTTATAGTATCATACAAATAGAAGTATATTCCACTTCCTGGGATGCTTCTCATTATGGTCTAAAAATGATCAATATTTGATATTGTTAAGTTTAGAGAAAGACACAAGTTATGAAAAACATTTAATATATAATTTGTAGTATTTGTACTCTAGCGAGGTTCTTAAGCGTGAAGACAAGTAAGATAGAAAAAAATAAACTTACTGGAACTGTACCAGCCCATAATACCGTAACATTTTCATGTTTCCTAATGTGTGAAAGAATACTGATTATACGATGACGACTGTGTTTGCTACTAAAAACAGAAATAAAACTACATATTAGAATAACATATCGAAAGTACAAATAAAATCTTTCAAATTGGTTGGGCGGGAAAACCAGGAATGTTTTTTTAATAAGTTCTTATTTGTTTTAAAGCGGTTTTTCTTTCTTTAAAACTGTCTGGATATTCTTCCTACCGGCTGGAAACGAGCATCTCGTTATTGTTGTAGTATCTTAAAATAATAAAGCAATGCTTACATTTTTTACCGACCACCCCTTCTTAAAGAGCGATTTTGTTGATTTCTGGATCGTGTTATATTATGTTGTCTGTACGCGAAAACAAGAAGACATTTAAAACACATAATCGATTTATTAAATAAATGAATAATTAAATGTAAATGAATTATAATTTTCCCATCAAGGTAATGTAATTTATCATTAAGGGCATGGATGACCTTAGAAGATGACTTTGATAATTGAAAGTAAAATGAAAATGTACATCAACTAAAAGCGGTAAAAAATATTTTAACAATTTTAATAAATATTTTCTGCCGCCACAAGAAAGACACAAATCAGGGAATAACACTAAAAAAGATAAGGCCGATATCACCTTAGACTTTTTGCCAAAAAAAACTATAGTCCAATAAATGAAGGTGCCAACCAAGTCATCAGGTCTCTCCGGCACCATTTTTTTTTAATTTGCAGGTATTCATGGGTACATTTACCCCGGAAAATATCAGCTCATTGCTCTCAAAAATATATTTTTCCCTTATTTTCGCCGATATTTCCGAAAATATGACACTTAGAGAATTTTGGTTTGGACGAAAATGAAGATCAGTTCATTACGTACAAAAATGATCCTCATCATTTTTGTCAAAAATATGATACTTTTCGACATAACTGGCTCCAAAACGCACCTGCATTTAGAGAGCACGCTCTAAAGGAATGACACTCCCAAGAGGATTACAAATTTTTCAATAAATCACGTAACAATATTTTTTCATGATTCAAAGTTCAGATGAAAGAAGGAACCTGTACTTTTTCCTTTTATCTATTTCTCTGGATTATTGAAAAACCGGGCCAAAATTTTTTCGCCTACCATGTCTGAAAATGAATCATATCAACCCTAAAAATCAGACCGAAATTAATATTTCCGGGCCTTGGGCCGCAAAAATCAAAGAGAACACGATTTTCACTATCAACGCACCTTTGACTTTGACATTTCACATACATTTTCATTAAACGTCAGTGTAGAATCAAGAGAATTAAACTTTAAAATAAAAATACGTTCTGATTCTGAATAATTGTGATTAAGTGAATTTGTGAAAATGAATAGTGATTCAGGCAGTGATGAAGAATTTACGAATACTCTACCAGACTTGCAACAAAAAGGTAGTAATGTTTCCCTAAATTTGTTACTTAACAAGACAACGCGCAATGGTACGAAAAGTCCTATGAATTGTGTAACAACTGGAAATAATATATAATAAATAAATTGGTACATTTTTATTACTTAAGTTTCTCATTAAATTCTGTCTGTATTTATAAAATTAAAGATTTTTGTTATATTTTCCTATTTTTTGTTTTTTTTGGTAGGCGAGAAACAGTTGTGTGTCACACATGCAGAAAACGCTTTAGCTATTAGCTGCCCTCGCTTCGCTTCGCTCACTCATGCAGCTAATATCCTCGGGCTGCTAAAGCTCATTTTCTGCCCTTGTGACACAATATATTATTTGCTCGATATTTTGACCCTCCTATAAATTTATTCATATTTTTTTTATCAAGACTAATTTCACCGAATCCTTTTGGATAATGGGGGTTTGCAAGGTTTAAATATATTCAAAAAGATTCAATAAATTATTTTGGTGTATTTACATAAACAACATGTTTAGGGCGTTTTTTTTTTGATTTCCGGAGTTTTCCAAAACGGCTCGGGTCTATCGGGAATTAATAGGTAATTAAGGACCATATCGGTTTCTCAACGCACATCATTAGAAAGCTTGTCAATGGTATTTTTCTTTTTTTGTCATATTTTTTGGTTTTCCGGAAAATTTAGAAAATTCTGACCCCTATGAAAAATCGACATTTTTTTTTGAGGATTATTTTCTTTTGGAGCTAAAATTATTTGGGGTTAGGAATTGTAGGTACTAAATAAAAGATCACATACTGACCTTTTCATTAATATATATATCAAGTATTTCATTAAGTGCACGAGAAAAAACTCTGCCTTCAAACTTTCTCAAATTGGATTTTTTTACAATAAATTTATTAATCAAGTACAAAAAGTGAAAAAATGTTTGATTATTGTCTTATCTTTTGTCTTCAGACAAAAACGGGAGGATATTCAAGTTTTGGGAGGGAGCGAAAAAATCATAGAGACAACTTTGTAGGTAATGAACTGCTCTTCATTTCTTGTCTAAACAAAAATACTCTAAGGGTCATATTTCGGCAGATATCTTCGAAAAACGGATTTTCGGGAACTCTAGAACTATTTTCTCACCCTTCCACAAATTCCTCGTACCTGAGATTTTCGGAGGTAAATGTACCTATGAATACTTGCAAAAATTTGCCGGGCAGACTTGATGCCCAGGTGCGGGGTTTTTCTGGCGTTAATTTACTGGACTACTAGAGAAGTTGGTACTTTCTTTTTAGTAACTTCCGCCTAAATCCTGGCATGACCAAGGATATTGGTTTATTCAATTTCATATATTTACTTACACTTTGTCATACTTACTTACTCTTTTAACGGTACCTGTGGATTTTGTAAGCGAGTTTTTATTACGTTGAAAGGTTGAAGAATAATAGCCGAAAGTATTCCGGAAAGTGAACCAACCAAAATAACTTTTGGAGACGAATATATCTAAAACGAAAAATGTTAATTATCCAAATGGACTACATATTTTGTGGCATCGCGTATTCCTAATATTAATATGAAACAGGACAAAAGAAAAGAAAATAAATAGAAAATTTCTTGTTTTTTTTTGTTTTACATTTGTAACCATTTTGATATTTTTCTCATTTTATAGTTGTAATCATTTATGATATTTTCAGAAATTGCATTGGGTGTACCGCATTCGGCGTATTGCAGTAGTATTAACTTAGAACTTATCAACATTTTAAAATCTACCGACCTGTTTAGATTTCTCATATTTAACTTCATTAGGTTGTGTTTCTTTGTTCATTATAAATTTCTTTTACCCCATAGCAGTGTTTTTCTTTAATTGCGATATATATTATTTAATATTTTTTGGAAAAATTGTACATAATTGTACAAAGAAATATAATATAATATGACAAATACTTTAACTAATGACCATTATGTCAAAAGTTTACGGAACACGAAAACCAACGAATTTATGTTTTGTGTATAGATTTTTGCAGCCGAATTTATGTAATTTACCACTTAATCAAAAAAGAAATTGTACATTTCGTCATTTTTGTATTAATTATCAGCCAAATACATTTTATTCCACTTGACCAAAATGTAGTATATGAAAGCGCTAATTTGTCCACTATCTCGTAAAAAACACCTCTTAAAAATTCAGAATCCAATCAAAATCTACCAAATGACGTTTAACAGGGTTCTCATAGACCTGGAAAACAGGGAAAAGTCAGAGAATTCAAAAAGTACTGACAAAGTCAGGGAATTTTGCATTTTTCAGCAGACGTCAAGGAATTCAACCAGTGTATATGGAAAACCAAATGATTAATTTTTTGGTATATTTAAATGGTAAAAAATGAATTTTATTTGTGGAGGATAAATTAAATTTTATTTCGAAGTTCAGAATCAACTTCCTCAACACATTTATTTTTTGCAGTTTCTTGCAATAAAAATAGATGGTTTCTAGATGAAAAAACTGCATGACAGCTCCTGTCAGCAGTTTTTTCGAGTTTACCCGCGGAAAAACTTGCCGGTGTTGTCACCAAAAATTACAATACCTTTGATAACAAGTAATTATGGTCTCCTAGGACACCAGAAAACGACGCTAAACAATTTTTCTGATTTGTCTGATATTGTCAATAAATTTTGTAATATTGTTTTTAAACAGTGCTAGTCAGCTTATGTAGTGAAAATAAGTCGCTTTGGAGATGATTCTATGACTAATATTGATTTGGCGATTGAGAAAAGTGTACCGTACAATACCGTTAAAATCGATACGTCAATATAGAAACAGTTTACGGAATTCTGCAAGGCAAAGAAATACGAGCAACTAAACTTAATCCTAAAGGATTGGGCGTGGAATATGAAGAAAGAAAACGCTGAAAATTACAAAGAACTAGTTGTGAAGACAATGTGGAAAACCGTTGAAAAAAAAATGCAAGAGATGAAGTGGAATAGTATATTCTGTAACAAGGTTGGAATAAGAATTCGACACGAGTGGAGGATTCCGAACGCGAGCGAATGCGAGCGTGAGGAACCACGAGTGTCGGATTTTCATTCCAACAGAGTAACAGACTGTACTTTCTCCATGGCCACAGAAAGTAGAAATTAAATATAGTAAAATGAAACCTCAATCTCTCAACATTGTGTAGTATTGTGTAGTATTTTTATATTCAAGCTTGGATTTTTGCGGTAGCAAATTTTGAGTTATTTATCGGCGTATTTTTTTATTTCTGGAGTATTTTCAAATTCTACATATGAATCGTTTGATTTTCTTCTCCTTTTTAATAAATTAAAAGTTTTTACAAACCAATATTAAGACCACGTCAACTAATACTGACAGTTAATTTGACATTCATGGCAAACATTATTTTTTTAAACAATTACGGAAGAAAGATTCTATCTCTAGTGATAGAATGTAATACATATAAAATACATAAGAGACAAATGTTTCAGAATTTTCTTTCAATCTCAAGATCGAGAATGTTATTATAAATGGTTTCAGAATAACTACATTCAGTAGTGGCCGTGGAGAAAATAATTTTTGATCCATTTAAAGATATTATCTTCAAGTCTAGTGCGCCAATAAAAGAAAATCAAGCTCTGCTTCATTAAAATTGGAAGAAAACTACGCAATCAGTGGCGTAGCCAGGAATTTTTTTCGGAGGGGGCCCACCATTTCTCGTAGATATATATACTTACTTACTATAAATACTATAAAATATTTTTTTCAGCAGGGATGGGGTTAAACCGTCAAACGTTCAGGATTAGTTTTTCAGGAAAAAATAAGATTTTTTATTCTCATAATCATGTGTCCTAACTTGCTTCGATTTTAGGCCCCCCCTTGGCTACGCCACTGTACGCAATGGTTTTATTATGGGACGAAGACACTTCGGCGGGACTCCAGCGAGAATTTTACCATATCGCTTCAGTAGAACTTGCCTGGAAAGGTGGAGAAGCAGTCAATTGCAGAGTTCATTATTTTAAAGAGGAAGTGGATAATTCTGGGATTAAAACAGGTAGATAACATAGTTTAAAATAATTTTCAAAAATTCTACTTTTTAGGAAGAGTAGAATATAATCCTCTCTTCAATAAAACGGCCCATGGTGGAGAAAAAAAATGGCCGATAGCAAATGGCTAGTCCCCAACACGAAGAAACCTACCTTTTGTCCAGCCCGTCTTTTTAAAATTCTAATGGTTAAACGTCCATCTAGAATAACAACTGATAGATAATTCTTAACAGTAAACCCATCATGGAACAAAGAACAATCAAGTGGATGATACAAAAACACTCCAGTGGGAAAAAACGAACTTTCGAAATGGACTAAAGAAGCAGAGCAGAGAAGGCAGGATTAAATACAAAAGAAATAAAAAGAACAAACCACTCTATGATGTTGACAGTAATCAGTAACCTGGCTAAACGAGGGATGGGTGAACAACAATTAATTAAAATTACTGGCACCAGTTCAGCCAACTCAATTAAGCCTTGTCTGCAAATGGATAATGAGCATTATTCCAACATAATAAACACCCATAGAAGTGACGCCTCAGAACCTCCAGCTAAAAAACAGAAAACAGAAGATCCTGCAGCCACTCCTCGAGCTTCTCACTCTATAGCTGGACCCATCAACAACATTAATGATTTAGCTACACCCAACGTTATCAATGAGTTAACAAAGATTTCAAACAATACTCCTACTGTGTACCAAAATTGCAATTTATATTTTAATTGTACCATAAATAATTAAATTTGTAGTATTTTGTGATTAAATAAATTACCTGTTTTTCAGTTTCCAAATTAATACCTACATATTTATTACTTATGCATATATAGTAGGTAGTATGTTTTGAACCTATGTGTATGCAGAATAATCTGTTACTCATGAAATAGTCTTGTCAAATACCATTCGGGCATCTAATTTTTCCTGTGAAAAAAATCGAAAAAACACTGCAAAGTAATATTTTTTTAACAAAATGCATTCGTCTTCGACTCGGATTTTTGTTGACACTCATGCTTCTTGTTAAAATATTACTTAGCAAAAGGTTTGTGCATGGTCAGGGAAAATCTGGAAAATTTTCTCGCTTCCACTGTGGGAACCCTGTTTAATTCGATTTGGTAAATTTCAACGGAGATACTATGATAAAAATTCCCTTAAATATATATAATATACTTCACCCAAAACTGATACTGGACAAATTAGTATTTTACATTCAGGTGAAATAATTATTAAAGAAAAAGGCATTTTGGCAGTCTGCGTTTTGACCAATTTAGTCTAAACTTTAGTTATATTTCAGCAACCCATAGAGCAGAGCAAAAATAGGTTTTTAGGTGCAATTTTGAATTTATTCATCAAACTCTACAAAAGCTCATTTTTACTCCAAAGGTATTATTACTTATTTCAACTAAACACGGCTGCTTAGAGGCATGTTATAATTGTTTTTGTTTCAGTTGCTATAATACCAGTTTTCTTTCAGGCGCTTTATGATTGATCTGTTTACTTGTGGATTACAGAATGTCTTCACTGCCCTCTATTTTCTGAAGAATGTAACCACCAGAAACAACCCTGTAGAATCTATACTACTGAAATTGATTTTTCAGTTGTACACACATACTGCTGAAACAGGGATGGCAAGGCAACCATCAAAACACTAATCTATAGAGGGAGAGGTAACAGATAATATTTTATTATTTTTGCGAAACTATTTTCTATATTAAGAATTTGACAAAATTGATTATTCAAAAAGAAGTGATAATTTTGACTGTTTTTTAAGTTTAAGTTGGTTTAAAAAAGTATTTAAGCAATACTATAATTTCTTTTTGTTTAAGGCATTACTTACAATTTGGACCGTTCTTCGTTTTTAATATAATATATATGGTGATCGATTAGTGTGATAAAGCCTAGTATCTCGTATATCCTTTGAGATCTCAAAAAAAATATGGAGATTCTAGCCAACTCATTGCATATTTTAAAATGTGTTGCAAATATAAAGGATATTCCATAACACGTATAGAGTACTTCAAATGGTATGACCAATTATCGAAGAAAAAACGATAATGGTCAACTGTCATTTTTTGACAAATATTTATGCTAACTTGTGAATGTATAAGATACAGAAAAATTTTCATGCATATTTTTGTTCTTCTGAACCGACCAATACGACCACTTTCACATCTTGAATTGACAAAAATAAAGTGTGCAATCAGTTTGTTTGGTGTATACCGCTTCCACTAAGACATCGGACTGATTCGTTGGTCCTCCCCCTCTTCGGCTACGTTCGAGTAAGGCGTTGTGTTCAGTTTGTCATGATTTGATGATTTTTAGTCAGTTTCTGTGTAGTGCGGGTGTATGTGTAAACTCCCGGCTATTTTTACAGTTTAGTGATTGTTGCTGTTTTTGCAAAAATTAGTGATTCTAGTGCGCTAGTTTCGTAGTGATCCCTTTAGGTGAGTGATTTTAGCTGGTGTTTAAGTTAGAAAATTAGTTGTAATAATTTTGTGGAACAAATTTTGTATTTATTGTCTCCCACGCCGGTCTCTAGGGGTTGTCAATATTTGGGATATCAAGGGCCCCATTGTACATTATTTGTGGATAATAACCTGAAGTGTTTAGTTAAAATTTGTCTTCTTTTTGACCTGTTATTTTCCTTGAATTGAAAGATTTGTTTATATTTTATTTATAATGTGTTACTTCCTCTATTTAATATTCAAGACAGATCAAAGTTATTATTATCCCCCTAAGGAAGTCTTTATCATGTGTCTTATAAGAAGCTTAACTTAATTTTTGTTAGTGAGACTTTGAATAAGAATGTAAGTACCTACATCCATAGTGTCTTCTCTTTTTGATTGTAATCAAATGTTGAAAATGGTACAGCAGCTGCTATCCTTCATAAGGTTGTACGAACTCGATCCACCACCTGCCTTACAAGACGTTTAGTTTATTGAAAATGTAAAAATAACAAGACCAGGTGTTTATTCCGCTGTGATTTGTGTAGGTACCTGAGTAGCACCAGAAGTTTTGAATACATTTTCGTATTCAAATTTCTTACGATTCTTGTATTTGGAATAAATTTATAATAATAAACTGCAACAAAATAAAGTTTTAATCAGTACAATGATTCATATAAATATATTACAATTTATTTATACATATTTCTAGAAGTGATCTAATGTCATAAAAAACCACAAGTATTGGTTGTTATTCTGTAAATTTTTGTTGAACTTTATTTGCATACAGTGAAATGAAAAATTAAAAAGCCCTTCTGGTGTTTCACATTAATTTAATACAGAAACAGTTTTCTATGTTGGAATTTATATTTAACTTTAAAGGAAGATAATAAATTTCACAACCGATCAAAATTTAACATTTAGGTAGACCTAAACTTATTAAACCTCAGTATGACATCAGTAATGAGTAAATGATTTATGAGCTGTTAAAATGATTATGAGTATGAGTGTGTGCCACATCATTTTTCCTCAGAATATCTACCAAAAGAAGGAAGAATAGGTAGAACGTATGAAAGGAAATAAGAAAAATACAGCTGTAACGAAATAATGAATTATTTGTATGGGCGGATGTAATTTCGGCCGGAAAAAGGGCAGGTACTAAAAGCCGGTAGGTAAATTCGGCCGGAGGTTTTAAGTTGCTTCCTTATCTCATAGGTATTTTCGGCCGCAAATCAAATAAAATAACAGAATGCTTTATATTAAAATATTTCTTTATTTCAAAGTGACGTAGAAAGTGAAAACGAAGATAATACGGAGGCTCCGCCTCAGACATCAAAACAACAACAGCCTGCGGCTATTGATAAAAAAATTATACCTCAGCGGGCTACGCAGTCCTTTGCTCCGGCTACGCAGTCCGGCGTTGAAGCTGACGGCGTTGAGGGCCCCTCGGCCGAAATTACCCCTGTCATAAATGGCACCCCTTGATTTATGCAGGTAGGCCAAGGGATTACCGGCCGAAATTACGCCCGCCGATTTGTATAGCCAAGGGAAAAATAAGACACATATTGACATTCGATGAAGGGTTTTTCACCCTTTTTCGTTCCTTTTCCCTAAATTTCGACATTGCTATTGTGGTATTTTTATTTTTCTTGCACTAACCCTTATTTCGACTATTGTACTCTGTATTTTTCAAATTTACAATTTGTTTTGTATTTTCATCTGAAAAAAAAGTTTAATGATTTGAGCTAATTGTCACTTCTTACATTTTTTCCGCATTTTCCCACACTTTTCCGCTCTGTTCTCACTATTTTTTTTGTAAAATCAGATGTCAATTTTTATTCCACCATTGCCCCTTTAAAATTTACTATTTTGTCTTTTTACTATTTTTCCGACTTTTTTGCATTTTCACCCAATAATTTTTTTTATAAAAAATTGGCAACATCATAGTTTTCTTTATTACTTTGACTGTATTTTGTCGGAAGAAAACAATTTTGGCATCAAGTTTAGGATTGACTTAATTCTCCACACTATTTTATTATTTTTTCACTCTTTTTATTTTCATTTTTTTCAGGTCCCTCCGGATCCCGGCACTCGCGGCCATGCTTCTAGGATCCATTTGCTTCGTGCTCCTCGTGCTTGGTACCAGCGCTGAGGACGACACCACAGCCGGTCCAGTATTCCTCAAGGAACCCCCTAATCGCGTCGATTTCTCTAATACCACAGGTGCCGTTGTGGAATGTAGTGCCCGTGGAAATCCCCCTCCTGACATAATTTGGGTACGTGCCGATGGAACAGCAGTAGGAGACGTCCCTGGGCTCCGCCAGGTGTTGGCCAATGGAAATCTAGTGTTTCCACCTTTCAGGGCTGAAGATTATCGACAAGAGGTGCATGCTCAGGTGTATGCTTGTTTAGCGAAAAACACAGAAGGATCTATACATTCAAGAGATGTCAACGTTAGGGCAGGTATGAGTTGAAAAAATCTTTAATCTATATTTGATTTTTTAATGACTACATTTTTGTTTTAAATACTTTAATATAAAATAAAATATGATGTAAAATTTTGAACTTAGTGGTGTAAAATGTATGAGCACAATATGGAAATTTGGTACGATTGTAACTATCAGGGTCTTGATAAAAAAATAATTTTCTCTGGGGACATAAACTTGAACTTGGAGTTAAAATTTTCGTCCTCAGGGGGTTGGGAATTTCTTAGATCACTGATATTACAACCGTCAAATTTTAAATTTGTCTTTCTCATCCATTTTAACCCCCTAATAAAGTTGGAATTTTTTTAGCCAATTCTTAATTTTAAATTGTTAATCATTAGATATAGAGTGTTTTAGAAGGTTAAGCGTGTTCTGAAAATATCTTCAGGGTGATACAACTATTAAGTAACCTGCCTATACAATTTGTTTTGTTGTGCCAAAATGAAACATGTAGTATATCTGTTTTAATTATTTAATTTCTTTCAGGTAAATCACTGTTTTAATAGATATTATTACACAACAAATAAATGGCACAAACAAATTTTTAAATTTCGAGATATCAATATTAATGATAATTATAAATTCTCATATTAAGTACCGAAAGACATACCATTGTGTCCAATTAAGTCGGCACCATATGGAAAACTTTTTTATTATTTGTTTTAGGAAAAAAAGTTATTCTTGATTAAAAAGTCGTGCATGGCCTAAAACCTAAAATGCAACCATCAGATATCATTTTTTTTAGTCGCATACGAGGTTTGTCAAAAAATATGAATCTTGCTCAAAAGAAAAGTACCTTTATTTTTGAAGTATGAAAAAAAAGTTATCAAAAAAACTTGTTTATAATGACATGTTACGTCAACATACCAATTTTTAACAATTTTCATTTTTAATATTTTTTGATATACCCCGTAACTGACAATTTTGAATTCATTGAAAAATTTAAGAATGTTCACCGGGACCTTACAAACCCATACTGGAC
The DNA here is from genome assembly GCA_949320105.2 of Crepidodera aurea. Taxonomy (NCBI): domain Eukaryota; kingdom Metazoa; phylum Arthropoda; class Insecta; order Coleoptera; family Chrysomelidae; genus Crepidodera; species Crepidodera aurea. The sequence continues at coordinate 58,417,339 of OX439472.1, read as the reverse complement.
TTCCGTTTATAAGCAAAAAGTTAGCTCTGATTAAAATTTTTTGATGTTCCTTGTATCCCACTAAATATTTTGCAAATTTAATTCCTGCTTATTGATTTTAATGTGATGCAGAACTTTTTATGAAGAATATTTTTTTTGAAAAATCAATAATAAAGGAATTTTTTATTTGTTGTCAACTTTTTCAGACCTACTAACCACACCATCGAACAATATTAATAAAAATTGGTATGTAATTCTTTTCTTGTCGTTCCTTTTAAGTTTTTTTACGAGGGTGTATCAAAAAATGTTAAAAATGAAAATGTTCTTAAAGTATCTTCTTCAAACTCGGTATGCTGACGTAAAATGTCATTAAAAACAAGTTTTTTTAATAACTTTTTTTTCATATTGCAAAAATAAAGGTACTTTACTCTTAAGCAAAATTCATATTTTTTTACAAACCTCGTATACGACTGTAAAAATTTGATATCTGATAGTTGCATTTTAGGTTTTAGACCATGCACGACTTTTTATCAAGAATAACTTTTTTCTTAAAACAAACGACTTAATCGGACACACTGTATATTGAGTACAGAAAGAAATTTGAATTTGAACTGTATGGTTTTTGCATTTTGGCTTCTTCAGTTGGGTCTTCGATATCAAAAATATCGAATTCCGAACATGCTTCAATAGCAAGATTGGCTGAAAGATAAAACCCCCCAACGCAAACTGGGAATCTATGCTTTAAGTTTCCAGAATTCTGAGAACCTCAGCTTTATAATTTTGATCATAGAGGGTAGCACATTTACGTAGTTTATATTTTAGCTCATCTAGCTATTGACCTTAAGGCCTGTTTGGAATTTGATTTATTGGATTCGGAAGCACAACTAAATAAGCCAAACGACCGTGGGATGTTGAATAGGATAGATTCAGTTCCAAAATCGTTTTTCTTATTTTGTTTACTTTTGAAGGGCTACGAAAAAGAGGATGGCACTGACTAGGTTTGGTCAACAAGTGTTTAACCCCAATGCAAATTGAGAATTTATGCTTTATGTTATCGAAACTCTATATAAATTATTTATGCTGATATATGGTAGCTCGTTTGTGTAATTAAAATAACGGTTTAATCATGTACAGTTCGATTTTAATTGGCTTTTATAGATGAACGCTTTTAATTATATTTTTCATGGATTTGTTTTATAACTTACAGATTAAAAAATAAACCTAAAATAAGAATTTTTAAATCTCTCTAGTTTCTAACCTTTCACCTTTTGACCGCAAGTGTATAAATGTATTTGGTGACAGATTTTTATGTAGAATCATAAAATCGAAGTACTTATAAGTATAAGTATAGTACTTGTATTTAAATTTTATATATTATTGAATATTGAGCATCTACTGAAAATTGAAAATATCTTAATTTTTGATGTAGATTAACATACATTTCCTTAAAACCCGATCGGTTTGCGTATATGGATGTTTACAAAAACTATTACTAAAATTGAAAATATACAGTGTGTTCCATTAACCATTAGGAAAGTTACCGTCAACTTCGGGTAAAGCTGGAAATGCTACTACAATAAAAAAAATTGTTTAATATGCTATAACCAAATTTTTACTTGAAGTACATTGTGAGAATATGGAATTGTTATTAAAAAATAAAAAAGTTTGTAGGTGCCACTTATTTGCTGCGCGACAGTGTAATAGCAAATATGTAAATCTATCTTATATTATTTAACCAATACTGATCAATATTATTTAGCGAAATATAAACATATCTGCAAATACGCAAACAGATCAAATAGTTATCCAACAATTATATTTATTATTTTAATATATGATCTGTTTACATACGCAATAAGTTTCTGTCAGTATCAAAAGTTGATATGAACAATAATACCATACATGCGAGGTTCATAATTTGATAAAAAAATTCGTATATGAAATTATAAACCACTATCCGAAAATGCTAAGAAAAAATATACAGGGTGTATCATAAGGAATGGTCAATATTTTAATCATAGGTTCAGGACCTCGAAATATTAATATTTTACTAAATAACTCTGTGTCAAATGTTATCTACTACTAAGATACAGGGCGTTGAAGATAAAATTTATTTTTCGTTTTTTAGGTATGGTTATATTTTTAAGTTAGTAAATCATAAGCGTGTTATCAAGTTTGAGATTAGATAAAGAGGGCGCCACCTACACTTTACTGGATTAGGATAAGTATCAATTTTTTTTATTCCTGGCCTTTTTTTGATTTTTTTTCAAGTCTTTATGATACACCCTGTAAATTTGAACAAAAAAGGTATACTTATTTTACTAGCATAAATTCAGCTCATTTCGAGATATTTGCATTTAAAATATTCCAGCCACAGTATCTATTTAATTTACTTTAACATATTTCAACATAGTAGGATTTGATACTAAAATGAAAATGTACAGCTGTCAAATAATTAAGTGTTAGATATAATTTTGTTCACTAAATTCCATCTAAGTAGGTAATGAAAATGTCACTACACAACCATTTATCTAATTCAGAAATGAAAGATATGAATTGAGTTTATGCACAAATAAATTTTTCCGGACTTGCTGCTGCCATCTAACAATTAATTATTTGACTGCAGTAAATTTTCATTTTAATTTCAAAGCCTGCTATGTTGAAATATGTTAAAGTAATTCAAATAGATATATGGTGGCAAGCATATTTTAAATGCCAATATCTGGAAATGAGCTGAGTTTATGCTATTAAAACAAGTATACCTTTTTTGTTCAAATTTACAGGGTGTATCATAAAGACTTGAAGAAAATTCAAAAAAGGTCAGGAATAAAAAAAATTGATACTTATCTTCATCCAGTAGGGTGTAGGTGGCGTTCTCTTTATCTAATCTTAAAATTGATAACACGCTTATGATTTACTAACTTAAAAATATAACCATACCAAATTTCAAGTCAATATATTAAATAATAAAGAAATTATTGTAAAAAAACGAAAAATAAATTTTATCTTAGTAGTACCTATGATTAAAATATTGACATTTCCTTTGGATACACCCTGTATATTAGCGAAACGTGTAAACAAAGTTGTTCATAGAATTATGACACGTTCGGTATAGAACGGGAAGTTTGAATTTCAACTTTCAAGTCATCTTAGGCTAAAAATTTCCCTACTAACAATGGAAGTATCCAAAAATTGGCGCTTAATTTAGGAATTTTTTAACAGTGCACACTGATATATTTGACCAAAAAAACGTTAGCCAAATTCTCTTTATTTAAAAGATTCAACACTTTAACGACAGGAAATATTTGAGAGTCGTTTTTTCAATTTTGTCAGTAAGTATTTAAACAATCGTAAAATGTGGTTGTTTGAAATAATGCTTACTAAGCTTACTAGTTGCCGAACTTATTTGATACGTTCGTTTTCGGCCACTTTGTGCAACACTTTTGGCACACACTTGGTAAAATATCAATTAACCTTGACTGTTTTTTGATTCTCCAGTGATATAATGCAATTGGACAGAAAAAAATAGGCAATTGTTTTATCGACACTTGGATGGACTAGATTCACTTGCGAAGAAATTTTGTGCATTATAAATACGTTACATACCAGAATATTGTATACGTCTTTCGAGTTATTAGTCGAATAAAAATGCCTCTATAATTATAACGCATTAATTTAAATATTTATTTTATTTTTTAATATTACTGGTATATTATTTAAAAAAAAGTACCTAATTTGAATTGGAATGTCCAATACACATGTAGTGAACGATCCAAATTGAGTCCAAACAATTATAGTAGGTGGTACGTGGGTCTTCTATAACGATATAAACATTTATTATGAAATCTATCTAGAATTTATGAAATAAATAAATAGAAAGTATTTTTATTTATCTAATTAACGAATTATATGTGAAACTAATTTTTTACAAATTATTAAAGTACGAAAAAACCAAAAGTGCGAATTTTTAAATTTTGTTTTATAAATATTTCTGTTATTCACATTTACTTGGATTACTATTGACCTATAACCTAAATACATATCAATCGTAGGATTTTGATGTTAGTTTTTAAAAATCTTACAATCAGAATAATGAAATTTGGTATTTAAGAAAACATTTCTACGTAGGTACCTCTTTCCAATTTTAAATTTGTAATTCAAGTCGTTTTAAATTGGACGGGTTATAAGGACATCCCTATCAAACCTCTAAAAATATTGATATCGACATTGACACCTCTCTATACTATATTTGAAAATGATTGATAGCAAAATTTTATGACCCAGGAGATAAACCCCAATATAACATCATAAATCAGTGGCGGATAATTTCTAAAATAAAATATTTTGCATTATTTGTTCCAAAGTAAAATCTTGGTTGCGTCTATATTTATTATTAAATTTTAAGGAAAGACCTTTGCCATAAAAACTGTGCTGTCGTTATTTTCAAACACTGTAGGTATAGTTCAAGAAATTCGAACTTCAAGAAAACATTTTTATACACATCTTGAAGATGGTCTATGAGTAAGCATGCAAAAGTTGTTCCCGCACTAGACGCGCTTCTAAAATATGATGCAATTGTTGACAGTTTGTTGTCAATTTTGTGTTTCAATAGGCAATACTTCTGTTTGAGCAGGCCCTGACAAATTCATCTATTTTCATTTCAAGACAGGCGTTAAAACTTTGAAATTTTCTTCCTCTAACTTTTGTTCTAAATCCACCTTCTTTTAAGAATTTTCAGAAACATTTGGATCTTCAATAACATTCTGTTGTTATTGGTACATTTATTTCTCGCTGCTAAACGATTAGTCCAGGGCATCAAGTCTGTCCGTCAAATTTTTTTTTTAATTTGCAGGTAGTCATAGGTACATTTACCTCCGAAAATCTCAACTACGTGGAATTTGTGGAAGGGTGGGAAAATACGTTTTTCGACGATATCTGCCGAAATATGACCCTTAGAGTATTTTTGTTTAGTCAAAAAATGAAGAGCAATTCATTGCATATAAAAGTTGTTCCTATGATTTTTTTCGCTACACTAATATTTTTTGCAAAAAACGGCGTTTCAAAAATTCGCAATTTTGAGAATCTGAAAATAATTTATTGAATCTTTCTGAATATATTTAACACCTTACAAAGCCCCATTATCCAAAAGGATTCGGTGAAATTAGTCTTGATAAAAAAAAATATGAATAAATTTAACTTTGAATCATGAAAAAATATTAATGTTTACTTGATTTATTGAAAAATTTGTAATCCGCTTGGGAGTGTCATTCCTTTAGAGCGTGCTCTCTAATGCAGGGCAGGAGCTAAAAATGGGGGTGCGTTTTGGAGCCGGTTATGTCGAAAAGTATCATATTTTTGTAGGTCATGAACTGATCTTCATTTTCGTCCAAACAAAAATTCTCTAAGTGTCATATTTTCAGAAATATCGGCGAAAATAGGCGAAAAAACACACATTTTTGAGACCAATGGGCCATTTTCCAGTCCTTCCATAAATTTCAGATACCTGAGATTTTCGGGGGTGAATGTAGGTACCCATGAATATGAATAGACCTGAATGATGCCCGGGTTGGCACCTTCGTTTATTAGACTAGATTGACAATACACTTGACGATAAAGGTGATGTTGAGTGAAGTTATCCCCAAATAAGATACTTGATACAAAAGCTAAAACTTAATGAATGAAACGTTTTACTCACAAAACTATTAAGAGCCTCTAATTTGAGAACATTAAAAATTCTAATGTAATGGGGGTTAGTCAACCTAGTAAAAGTCACACCCTAAATGTCAAAAATAGAATAAACTGGAAACATTTTCTACTTGGGTGTTTGGTTGAATGATGCGTGTGTTTTATTTATCACGCTAATATAATTTCAGTAATTTTGGAAAATAAAACTGCGTACTTAATAACGAATATCAAGTGTTTCACAACAATTTGAAAATTCTTTACATAAGTCGAGTTTAGTTTTAAAAATGAACCACACTTTGGACGTGTCATACTTTAATTTAATTTTCCAAGTTCTTAATTATTTTTTCTACTTCCATTATTTTTGTGTGCCACATTTTAACATACCAAGTGTTTTGTGGCAAATTTTAATTGTTTTTTTATCAATTAAATTTTCCGAATTTTCAGGTATTTTGACGACCGTTATATTTTTTAATATTTCTATTTTACTTTTATGATTTTTATATTGAACGCTTCGTCACTCATTTGTTTTGTCATTTTATGATAAATATGCCTCTCTACTGATTTAATTAACCAGTTCTATAAGAATATTCATTTGGTGATTTTGTGAATTATGCATCATAATAGAACATTTATTATACAAATAAATTCCTGTGCTCTCGACAACATTTTTAGGTACAAAATATTTATATGACGCCAATGAACGGAAGCTAGATTCCGTAATTTTTATTTTTCAAGTTCGGAGTCTCTCTCTGTGTCTAGTTTTATGAATACATGTCAGATTTTTGTACTTAATTTTTTTTAGTCTTATGCTAAAAACCAGGCTTATTTCTAATATTGGGTTTTTTTTGTATTTGGGCCTGAAAAAACGAATTGATCTCCAAAATTATGTTTCGTATTAGAAAATACGTATATTCTGAAGAAAAACCTTTTTCCCAACTTTTTCATCTGCAGCCTTGACTTTTAGATTTTATTTTGACTTCATAGACATTACACGGATTTAGGGAGTTTACTTATGAGCTGTGGCTCGGATCGTAGATGGGAAAAAGTATAATTTTAAATATTCTTCTTTCTATACTATATTGGAAAAGTGTCTTGAATCCCTATCCACAACTCTCTTCTGATTGGTCGACACATCCACCTATGTTCATTTTCCAAATTATGTTTCGGGTTTAACTTTCTTTATCTCTTTTATATACAAATATATTCATAGTGTAGTTTAACTGAATGTATGTTTTTGGGCTTGTCTCTTTACATTTCAATATTATTACTTCGCCATTTTCCGGCCAAATAAAGCTTTCCAAAGTAGTGGACTGAAAAAGCCACAAAATTGTTTAAAAATTTTTGTTTAATTTATAACTAAATGGGACCTTCACATATCGATAGAATAGGTCCGTGGTCATCCAAAATGGCCAATTACGACATTTTTTTGTAGGTCAGACAATTTTTGTACTGAAAAATGTCATTAATCTGCCAAAATTCAGTTTTCATACTTTTCACACATACGAACTTTTTTTTGAATCGATAGGGGAGAGATGGCCGCTGAGTTAACTACACTTTTGAGAAATTTTTTGTTTTGTTGTTGAAGTAGGCAAAACTTAAAATTATACTTTTTATGTCGCACTTTTTTAGATAAGCGAGAAACTTTTTTGCTTTGAGGATTTTTGCCATACTATCAGCGAATAAAATGAAGGTAAGATATTAAGGAAGTTTTTACAAAAAACCGCAATACCCGTTGTTTTCAAAATATTTTTGCCTAAAGATGAGTATCAGGCCGGGCGCTACATCAAGTCACAACGGAATAATTCTCTCTGTCCTCTGTGCCTACAATCTGCTTGTTATTAAGCCATATTTAAATAAAAATATACTAATTATTAAAATAGTAATAATAGAGCTTACATCAGAAATGTCCCAATTCGATTTCTGAATCTGAAAACATTTCGGGTTCGGGAGTAGAAATACTACATTTTTCATACTTGCACTCACTACAACATTTTAATCCTTGAGCTACACAGGTACACCGACTGTTATTGCAGTTTTTATAGCTAAAGTTTTTCTTATACAATCGGGTACAGGTTCTTGAGAGGAAAATGTTGCTTTCCAGATGTTTTCTTCAAATGTCCAACTATGACCAGTTATATCTTCTTACAAAACATATTGTACATGGGTGTTGTACCAAATTTTTAACTGATACCTACACCTGATAAACAAAATTACATTAAAGTATCTTGTTAAAGATTGTTAAAAAACCATTACCTTTTTAAATCTTGCCTCAGTAAGAGGCAGTTCAGAAACTGGACGATTGGATTCTGTTGTAAGGTGCCATCGCAGTTGATTTAAGGATGCAATATTTCTGTTTTTATTTTTGTATAAATAAAGGGTATATTTGACACCTACTTCCATGGCTTCATCTTCTGTTAGGAACGAGAGGTTTTCCAGGTTCTTCAACTCATTTACATTTTTATACAACACATCAAAAGCAGTTTTCTTTCCCACTTTGTAGGTACATAGAATTAGTGGTGTCACAGCCAGTTAAGCAATGAATTGTTAATAGTTTTCGGCAAATTTCTTTTTCCAAATTTGTTACTATATTATATAAATAAATTGCTTTGTGTCATTTCTGGTACGGTGCAGTAGAAATGTAAAAGTAGGAGTAGGACATCGGTATCAACAGATTTTACCAAAATAGTGTTGCTTGATTTGAGTTCTGCCAATACGTGGAGTATTAGTCTGGTATCAGCTTCTTCTTGATCACTATTCAATTTTGACAAATTTCTGGATGCTTCGGATTTATTTATTTCGAAACAAAGATTAGAACTCTCAAAACCACCTGCGATTGTGATCGTTTCTAGATCATGTAACAGATTTGGTACCACTTTACAGATTTACAGATCGAAACGGCAGCGACGACGTATTGCGCTGTGAAGACGAACGGAAACGACTCTTGGATAGAAAAACTCGGATATTTAATTCGCAATATTTCAAAAACTATAGGTCGTAACGTACTGCGGTTTTTTGTAAAAACTTCCTTAATATCTTACCTTCATTTTATTCGCTGATAGTATGGCAAAAATCCTCAAAGCAAAAAAGTACTACATAAAAAGTATAATTTGAAGTTTTGCCTGCTTCAACGACAAAACAAAAAATTTCTCAAAAGTGTAGTTAACTCAGGTGTCAGCGGCCATCTCTCTCCTATCTATTAAAAAGTTCGTAATTATCTCCATTAGTTTCGGAGATATCGCGATGTATGTGTGAAAAAGTATGAAAACTGAATTTTGACAGATTGATGAAATTTTTCAGTACAAAAATTGTCTGACCTACAAAAAAATGTCGTAAGTGTGAAGGTCCCATTTAGTTATAACTTAAAAAAAAATATTCAAGAAGGAAGCGACTTTTTTCCTGGTTTTCAGTCCACTAAAGACGCTTCTTTTAGTGGACCTATCACGGTCGATGCTAAAGAGACTCGCCGGTTAGTCGCGTTACAACAGACCATGCATCAGTCTGCAGGCCCTCGTGATAATTTGGTTTGTGCTAATGAATTATCATTTCATATAATCATTCCCAATGTTTACAAAATATTTACCCGACACCAATGAACGAAAGACCAGCAAAAAAAAAATTTGGTCTAGTAGAGTCGTAGGAAATGAAGCAGTTGAATTTTTAATTTCCTGAATAGCGCGACGATGCTTCTCCTTTGTTTTATTTGCTTGGTAGGAATTCCGGCGGACAAGCAAGTCGTTTATTTTATTTATTTGAAAACTCAGACTGCAGTTTGTAAAGTGGAATTAAAATAAAAAGTTGTTTATAGAATGATTGCAGTTCTTGCAAACTACCATGAATTAAGTGGAAAGGGGAAGATCATGCTGCTGTAATTAAAGAGATGAAGAGGTTAAAGACATTTTAACAACGTCTATTTGGCGTATATTTTTAACTAAATACAGAGAAATTAATTTTTCAGGGAGAAATTTTGCAAAAAATAATCATTTTCTCTTTTTTTTTTCTTGTCAGCCGAATAAACCACTAAGAAATTGAAAGTGTAATAGGCTCACAACAGTTTCATTCCTATCACTGAAAAAGTCGAGGAATTCTAGTGAAACCTTTCGAAGCATAAATATTCTCATCACATGCCCCATTACATATTGATATGCCTTGATAGGCATACTTTCAAGCTTGATTTCAGGATTATTCGATTTTTACTGAATGCTAAATACCTACCAATTTATCGTCTTTACGCTTTTATAAGCTTTAATTAACTTCAAATTGACCTATAAAAAACTTAATTTATTAAGCCGCTATTTCTTCTCATTCTTTTATCCAGCTTTTTTGTCAATTTTTTTCCAGAGTCAAATGTTCTTCAGTTATAATATATAAACTTCCATTTTAAATATACGCCCAGCAATTCATCCCCTTACGAGTGAATCCCGTTTATAAAATCTAAACTATACACATATATTCCAAAATTCTGTACAGGCTGTTCCAAATTGGTGTGTTTTGCAGGGTAACTCGTAAACTAGAAGAGATAGAAGAAAAGCAGTTAAGATGTTATGACTTCTTTTTTTTGTTAAATTAAATCTTTAGGAACTCCCTGCAGTTGGAAGATACAGGGCGATTATTGAAAACTGTCGAAAACTACAAGGTACTATAACTTCTTAATTAAGAAAAATATAAAAAAACGTTATAAAAACTTTTGATAGATATAATATTAAAGAGTTCAGTGGCGCACAGATTTTTTTTAGGGGGCTCACTAAGGAAATATAATGCAAACTTGTTTTTTTAAATGGGACACCCCGTATATTTTGTCGTTTTTCGTTTCCTTTTTTAATTCTCATTCACCTGATAGGAACTTAAAACCAATAATCAGCTATATTTACCTACTTTGTTGTTAGTTCACCGATTTTATTTTTGGTAATGCTGAATTGGAGATTGGAGATTATTTAAACGAAAAACTTCTTAATGATGAAAACGGAGAGCATTTTGAACATTTAATGTAATTTTTACATTCTAATAAAATTAGTTATAGGTAGATTAGTTGTTACAATGTTTCTTGTTGTTTCATAAGTTTATTGTTTTTATTTTTTTAATCTGGTTTTATTTTTTATTAATTATAATTTTGATAAATAAAATTGTCACACATCAGTATCCTTATAATAAAATGTTAAAAATTTCGTTACTGAGTGTTCAATTTTTTAAGGGTGTTTCACCTGATAACATCCATAAATGGTTTATTTGCACTGTAGCTCCAACCATTGAAAATAGATATATGATATGTCATATCAGGTGAATGAGAATTAAAAAAGGAAACGAAAAACGTCAAAATATACAGGGTTTCCCCTTTAAAAAAACATAAGTTTGCATTATATTTCCTTAGTGAGCCCCCTAAAAAAAATCTGTGCGCCACTGAACTCTTTATTATTATATCTATCAAAAGTTTTTATAACGTTTTTTTATATTTTTCTTAATTAAGAAGTTATAGTACCTTGTAGTTTTCGACAGTTTTCAATAATCGCCCTGTATCTTCCAACTGCAGGGAGTTACTTAAGATTTAATTAGGCTATCGTTACTTTAACAAAAAAAGAAGTCATAACATCTTAACTGCTTCTTCTAGTTTACGAGATACCCTGCAAAACACACCAATTTGGGACACCCTGTACTCTGATTGTTTATTTTGATGATTGACCATCTAATCTTAGATTGATATCTATTAATAATAGGTTTCTATTCTGAATCCAAATGGGATTAAATTCAATAAAAAATGTTCAAAAATGACAATTTATAAACATAGTTATGATTCTCGTAGTTTTTTGTCTAATTTTTAATTTTAATTACCTTAATCTAGTTTGACAACTTTTTTAATTTCGTCTTTTAGTCGTTGCCCAATACTATGATATCGATGTCATCAAAGAGTTCGCAATTCGTGGTAACGCCGCAATTTTGAAGTGTCAAATACCCTCATTCGTTGCCGATTTTGTGAGCGTAGTGTCTTGGCATACCGATCAAAATGAGGATTTTTTCCCAAATACAGTTGATGGTATACAAAATATATTTGCATTTAACTAAGACGAAACATTTTTTTGTCCTAAATAAGAAGTTAATCATGTAAGGTGCTAATATCAGTATCGATATTTAACAAGGGCGGATTTAGCTTTTTTTATGGGAGGGGTAAAACTTACCAAGTAGTCCAAGAAAGTTAGTATTTTTTTTTGTAATATCGAGCAGAAACTAGTGACTGATCAGATCGACTTAAATTTTTTCCAAATTGCTAGGAAAGGTGTCCAGAAGTAGAAAACTTTCGTTAGTTGCGTTTTGAGTGGGAGCAGGGGGGTGTGAAAAAAGGAAAAAAAATCGCAATTGATAAATTACCTTTTTTAATGAATTAATATTCTCTCCCGAGTTATAGTGCGCAGAAAATTACGATTTTCGCCACAACAATCGTTCATTTCTAAAAAAAAATGTATTTTTTGCCCGTAACTTTTTTTTGGTTGATAATATTAAATAATGTATAATAATCCATATTAAAGCTTAGGATATCGCCGAAATATCATGTTATGACAAACTTTTTCATTGGAATGACCGTTTTTTCAATATTTGACCCGAAAAAATGACATTGACGGTTATAAATGCAAAGATAAAAAAAAATGGTACCTAATTATTCGGAAGAACATTTGCTCAAAGTCTTGTCTCTTTAATTTTTTTCAAAAATCAATACTTTTCACGGTATTGACCAAAAATTGAATAAAAAACAAAAATTTTGCTCAACTTTAACAGACCAAAACTTAAAAAATAATTATCCATAGGGCTAAAAATTACTAGACAATTGTAAAAACATATGTTACGATTTTCTGCAAAAGGATTTTTTGTCAAATACTACAGTCTAGATGGCGAAAAAAAAATTGAAAAAATTTATTATTACCCCCTGACCACCCCCCCCCCCCCCCCCGCAGCAAATCCGCCCTTGATATTTAAAAAAAGCCTACCAGAATTTTATGCAAAAGTTATTTTGTTTAAAGTTACAGGTTCGACTGATTTATTTTTTAATTTTGTCCAACAAATATTTCTTTAAGGATTTTAAAGAGGATACTGCTTTTTTTTCTAATAAAACGAATCATCCTGAAAATGACCCAGTACGAGGGTTGCCTTTTATATTTCGGGATTATAGTAAAAAAAAACAAAAATTTATTATCGAAAATGGCTTTATTGTTTTTCGAAATATTCTCCCCGATGTTTAATACACTTTTTCATCCGTTTGAACCAATTTTCGAAGCACTTTTGCCTCTCAAACTGAGGTACCTCAGAAACATGGATTTTGAAGGCTTCAACTCCTTCAGGTGCCGAAAAACGTTGACCGCGCAATTTTTTTTTATGTCCGGAAATAACAAGAACTCATTGAGTGCCGAATCAGGACTATACGGCAGATGAGTCATTAATTCGATGTTTTGATCGGTTAAATATTCAATTGTGTGTGCCGATGTAAGAGCTCTCGCTTTGTCGTGGTGGAGAACGATCTTTCGTAGGCAGTTGGTTTTTCTTATTTCTTCGAAGACTTCTGGCAAACAAATGATTGTATACCATTCAGAATTGACCGTTTTACGTTGCACCAAAGGTACGGTTGCGACATGTCCAGTTTTTCCGAAAAAACAGGCGACCATTTGTTTTGAAGCGCTTCGTCAGCGAACAACTTTTGTTGGATTTTGCTCATCTTGAAACACCCATACAATCGACTGCTGTTTCATTTCGGACTCATACGAATATATCCAAGATTCGTCACCTGTCACGATGTCATAGACATATTTTGAAGTACCGCGGCCATATTTTTTGAGCATTTCTTTAGACCATTTCACACGAGCATTTTTTTGAGCGATTGTCAAATTATGTGGAACCCAACGTGAACAAATTTTTTTGACGCCCAAATTTTCATGTCATATTGAATGTATCCTGGTCCCACTAATGCCCAAGGATGCCTGTATCTCACGGTATCAGTTGATATTTTTCGATACAACCGATTTTGGATGACCTTCACGAAATTCGTCGTTGAGCGAACTGCGGCCACAATTGAATTCCGTATACCACCGATAAATACTGATCCTTGATGGTGATTCATCATCAAAAGTTGAATTAAGTTCATCAATGTACTGTTGTTGAGTCAATCCACGTCGAAAGTTGTAAAAAATAATCGCACAAAAATGTTCACGTTTTAATTCCATTTTTGCACTGATATGAAATTTTGATATAACTATAACAATTGAAAATAGTGACCGTATAAAAAACTTTGTCAGTAAATATAGCTTCTAAAACGTCAAAGTCTACGGTAGAGTTGTCAGTTCCCAGATAGCAGCATCAGTGTTGCCAAATCCCGAAATTTAAAAGGCCACCCTTTTATATCGAAAAAATATCGAATCTCACAATTTGGCATTGGAAATGGTGAAAAGGAAAGTAACTGTTCTTATCTCCAGTTTTCTTTGGTAATATTTGTTGTACTATATTTAAAAAAATTATAAATCAAATTTTCCTACGCTCATAAATTTATATTACATGATTTACTTCACTATCCTAAAAATAAAGATTTAATCCTAAACTGTTTCCAGTGGTCCAAAAAACAAATGCTGTATCCACGGTATCCATTAATAATGGATTCTAGTTATCAATCGAAATGTGTTTAACAGTGATTTTTCTATAAAAAACGTTGTTGAAAAGTCAGCTTTGATATATCGTTCAGCTATTTTGATAACTTTTATTAATCTTATCTTTCAGTCGTTGCCCAATTTTACGACATCGATGTTAACAAAGAATACGCTATTCGTGGTAACGCTGCAATTTTGAAGTGTCAAATACCCTCATTCGTTGCCGATTTTTTGACTGTGGTGTCCTGGCATACCGATCAAAACGAGAATTTTTTTCCTAATGCACCGGATGGTACACAAAATATTTGTAAATTAATTAGATTAAGACCAAAAATTTCCTTAAAAACTTCTGAAGTAAATTATGTAACAATAGAGTCAAAATCAAAAGGTTAAAATTAAAACAAAGCGCGAGAAATATAATTATTTTTAAGATTAAATAACGTGTAGCACTATTTTTTGAGTATACAGGGTATTTTTTCTTATTGGTATCTTAGAAGAATGGTTAAAAAGGTAAAAGTTGCATGTTTAAAATTTCCTTCTTACGCTTCTCGAGTTCGGCAGGTCCAAAATACGGACCAAAAAGGGCGGACTACCTGCCACTAGAAATGGTCCTATTATCTCAGATGAAATTTGGGCACCAGGCCCTTTTTATTATTATATATTATAGTCGACTGTTAGCATCTCACTTAAGTAGGTATAATTTTACAAATCATTCAATATTTGGGAAAATTAGTTATCTATACCTACGAAGTTTGTTCTTAAAAATGTTAGAGAAACTTTTTTATTAAAATATTAATACTGGAGTGTCAGATTTTCGACACATTTCTTCTTTTGAGGGCCAACATTACCAGACCTGTAATTCAAATATTTAATTTACTTTGAGAATTAAATCGGCTTTTTACTCCACAACAATCAAATTGATTTGTTAATTTTAACACAGTTATTAAATTTTGTCAAATTAATAAATACCTCGTCCGTCGCTTTCTCTGGAAACAGATTACTGCCACCTTTAATAAAATAAAAAAATTGTAATTTAATTGAAATATAAATGGAATCAGTTTTGCCTCTTACTACCCCGGATCAAAATTAAGTTACAGAATTGAAGTTAGTAAACTCTTTAAAATATAAAATAAAAAATGCAGGTTTGTATTAAATAAAAAATAAGTTGATGGTGGTCAGTGGTAAGAGACGAAACGTCGTATCGACAATGTGGAATTAAAAGCTGTGCAATTTTAATAAAAAAGTTTTCCTTCCATTTTTTATCATTTTTTTTTAAATAAATGTATGCGCGAAAATCGTTATTGTATAATGTTCTTAACCTTTTAAATAAGCAAGTTTTTAGCCTTTAACCGTCCATCCAAGATAGCAAAAAACACCCTAACCCCAATTTCCTGTTATTAAAAATAAATATCCTTTTTAATATAGACAGATTTTTAACTGAAACTGAGTCTCGAAATCAAATCAGATTTCGAGAAATCAAATTGAGTAGTTGGGACATTTTTTGATTTCAAATATTTAAACTTCGTTACAACATTTACTTCTCCACCTTAACAATAACCTAAAATAGCGAATGAATCCTGTTTCCAGTGGTCCAACAATTTTACCAAACCGAGGTGAATAACGAGTACGTCATCCGTGGGAATGCTGCAGTCTTAAAATGTTCAATTCCATCTTTTATAGCTGATTTTGTTACTGTCACTTTTTGGACTGACAACGATGGACATCAATATGGGTTAAATGATGATAATTATGGTATTTTGGGCTTTTCTCTATACAATATTTATTTTCAATCCTATTTTCCATAATTCCTGAATGATGCAAACCAATCAGAATCACCGCATCGGTTGAAAGTTACCAGTAACTACAAAAATTAAATTTACTAAAATGAATTTGTTTAATTACGCTTTTCCGTTTCTAATTTACTTTTAAAAGCCTATGTCTATTAATAGTTCATGCTTTTATCTTTATTCTGAAAATTAACTTAAATTAAATTATTGTTCTTAAAAAGTGACTTTAATCCCCTATGCAGCCCTTAGCAACCACATTTGTTAGATTTTTTTTAAATCTGGGTACCTTCCCTCACATTGACATTAATTAATTCCACTGCAAATCGGGTTGAAGAGGTTAAATAAACAAAAAACAGTGTCTGACTTAAAAAACGCAGATCCATTCTAATTTAAGCGAATGTTTCAGCTCTAACCGGAAATGTTTCAGCCTAACGTTAAAATAACAAGTTGCTGTTTTAAAAATAATAAACTTTATAATTAAAATTTGAATAATTCGAATTACTAATTTGAGATTGTATCTTCCATCATTAATAAAATTGCATACGTATTGCAGCCATCTTATGTACGTTAACTACAACCACGCGTGCACAGTTTTGTTTTTAAAATCCCAAAAATAAAAATTTGATGTAAAATGAGGTTTATATTTATCTTTAATTAAGGGAAATTATTTGACGAAAGTGGTAAATGTAATTTATTGAAAAAAACATACTTTTTTGTTGAGACTATTTCAATTTTGAAGTATTTCCACGCTTGGTCAACCTTCACCCTGTTTTTCTACATTATAAATTCACCTTCATTTTAAACACGCGATAATTTTGTGTCATTTTTTTTAAGTTCATTCAAAACTATTTTTATCCCACTATCAACAAAAGAGCAATTCCCGTGACGAGAACTGTTTTCCTAATTGATTTGTAATGTTTACTTTTTACTCGATCCATGTGTTTGAAAGCGTTGAAACCGCTCTATTGAATTCCACTGGTGCCCATCTACTGTTTCAAATAGGAAAGTTAAAAAGTTTGGTCAATAATTCCAAATGATGGGTATCCTCTAATGGTTTTACGATTAATTTTCGATCTATAGTGAAAACCTGATAATGCAGTTATTGCCTTATATTAGGTGAGATAATTTTTTTATTTCACAGAGCTAGTAGGTAATTTTAAGCTGTCTACAAATCGCGCCACGTTGTTGCAACTTTTGAGAAAGTTGCGAAAAATCGTTTTCCAAAATATTTTATTTAAAAAGACGACATGTGGAACAGAATATTTGAAAGTGCAATAATGGTTTCAAAAGTTGATATAAAAAGAAATTAAGCTGGCAGAGAAAAAGTTTACATTTACATTTTATCGTTAAAAAAGTGATAAAAGAAAAGACATATAAATAAATAAGAAGACGATTAATAGTACCAAGTGTCTCATTAATAGCTGTAAACAGCTATATCCCAAATAAGCTTATAACAAAGTCGGCCACGAGCAAATGCTTGAAATTATTTTCAACTCACTAGAGAGAAAGAAAATGGTAGACTCTTATTACCAGTTACAGCTATACAAAATCGAACCATTGATCTTTGTCAAAACTCTATTGTGCAAAAAATAAATGAAGAAGGTAATATAAAAGTAAAAAAGAGGCCATTCAAAAAGTATAATTTTAGCAGAAGAAATCCAAAATGCAATCTGAAATGTTATATATAAGGTGTACCAAGAAGAAAATAGTTCTAAGTTGGACCAGAATATTAAATAAGTTGTCTGAAAATGATATCTATCAGATTGGAAAAAGCGAGCTTATCAAAACTACTGTAATTTTTATAAAACTCATGTGAAACAGACAAATATTGTGTGGATATCTCGTGCGTTAAGCAAACGATGGACATTTTTAAGGGAGTGTTACAAAATTTAAATACAATTGATAAACTTCATCTAATAATAATAGACGACGAGAATGTAGGTGTGAGTTTAAAAAAAATTATTATTATATAAAAATATAGTATTGAAAAACAATTGGTTTAAACCGTCGGGTCATTTTTTTCTCAATCCGAAGATAAAGTCAAAAATTATGTTTGAAATCTAACTTAAAATATATGCATTACTTTGTAAAAATTTAAACGAGTTGTAATTTCCAGTGGCATTTAAGATTGTAACGAGAAATTTATTGATTTTTATATTAATAGCAAATAAACTTTAATTTATATTATTACATCAAAATAAATTTTAATTACTGTCACATTAAATAGTATTGTTTGAGTACCTCTGCAACTTCACAACCTTATCTCTTGATGACTGGTAAACTGAAGACTTGAACACACTTTTGCTTATATCTTCGGTTAGAAAAAAAGTAATAAGGCACGATTTTTACCGTTTTTGTCAGAATTTAGTTTTCTTTTTAAATAATGCCATTTCATTCAGAATTGTTTAGATAATTTTTTACTAACTATTGTAACCAATCAAATTACTTAATTTAGAGTCATGTGTCAAATTTCATCCAATCAGCTATGGATTACAGCGATAACACCCTACATGTGGTGTTTTCAGTTTGGTGTTTTCAGCAAGTCAAGTTTTTGATTAAAAATTAATTAAACGTCAAACTGACAACTAGTTTAAAAATGTTTAAATCTACAAAGTAAAAAATTATCTTATCGAATACCCCTCGGGCCTTGATAAATCCTCAAAATTTTGTCATAGAGAATCCTTCAAGCGTGTTGCTTAAGGATAATAGCCCTCGGCCTTCGGCCTCGGGCCATTATCAAGCAACACGCTTTCAGCATTCTCTATGACAAAATTATCTCGGTATTATCAAGGCCCTAGGGGTATTACTACTGAAAACATCGAAAAAAGTATTACTGTTTAAGAGAAAGTTGTACTTACTATACTATAAAACAGTGTATGCAAGGGTTTCGTAGTCCCTAACTTTTTAGGCTCATTTTTTATTTTGGGAGAATGAAACAAAGTACATATTGGTAAAGGTCTAGTCTATGTTTCGACGTACTAACTTTTTCAAAATTTGATTAAGTTTTTCTAAAAAAAATGGCAAAATTCCATGTTTTTTCATGATTTTGCATTGTGTGTTGCAAAGCTTTTATTTGACTGATTCTAGTCAAACTGTCACTCTCTTCTTTCGTATCCCTTTCAGAGATTAACACAAAGAAAACGAGTAAGGAATTTAATTTATCAGATTCGACATCCTAAGACCGGTTTCTGCCTTTCGGCTTCGTCAGTTAGGCTTTTCGAATCCAATAAATAAAATTCCAAACTCGTACAAGTCAATAGCTATATCCGCTATAAGATACAATTTTGACTAGAATCACAATGCAAATTGTGTATGCAACCCCAATACATCGGAAATTTTTTGCTTTAAAAATTGTCAATACTCTCTTCTAATCATAGATGATACAGCACGCGCCAACTACGAAGAAGTTGCGCAGATCCTAAAATTCGTCGTACTCCGCCCTTATTTATATTGTTAACGCCAATTCAGTATTATCAGTAGCGTAGCGAGGGACAAGTGTTTAAAATATTATGAGTGGAAATAAGCGTGCGGTTATTAAACGCCACTGATCGTTTGAAAGGCGGGTTCAAAACAGTCATAAATGCGCGGCTTTACCTCATCCTAGTTGGCGCGTGCTGTGGCACATCTAAAAATTTTATCTTATGGCGGATATAGCTATTGACTTGTACGAGTTTGGAATTTTATTTATTGGATTCGAAAAGCCGAACTGACGAAGCCGAAAGGCAGAAACCGGTCGAATCTGATAAATTAAATTCCTTACTCGTTTTCTAACTGAAAAACACTTTTAAATTTTTTTACTAACGATACTTAGTTTTGCAAAGTTGGGTAAACATCAACATTAATATTATAAATATTTTGTTAAATTGACATTTTCAATCTTCATACAAGTTATTTTTTAAATAGAGCAAAAAAAATGACAAAACTTTAGAGATTGCCCAACATTACCGTTCTTTCATTTTTGCCATATAGTCCAATAAACGAAGGTGCCAACCCAGGCATCAGGTCTGTTCGGCATTCATGGGTACATTCACCCCCGAAAATCTCATGTGTCTGAAATTTGTGGAAGAGCGGGAAAATGGCCCATTGGTCTCAAAAATGTGTTTTTTTTTTCGACTATTTTCGCCGATGTTTCCGAAAATATGACACTTAGAGAATTTTTGTTTGGACGAAAATGAAGATCAGTTCATTACCTACAAAGATGATCATCATCATTTTTGTCAAAAATTTGATACTTTTCGACATAACCGGCTCCAAAACACACCCCCATTTTTAGCTCCTGCCCTGTAGAGAGCACGCTCTAAGGGAAAGACACTCTCAAGGGGATTACAAATTTTTCAATAAATCACGTAAAAATTAATATTTTTTTATGATTCAAAGTTCATATGAAAGAAGGAACCTATAAGCTATAATATCATGTTAGTTTTTCCTACTATCTATTTCTCTGGATTACTGAAAAGTTTGTTTTTGCTCGATAATTTGACCCTCCTCTAAAAGTATTCATATTTTTTTTATCAAGACTAATTTCACCGAATCCTTTTGGATAATGGGGCTTTTCAAGGTTTTAAATATATTCAGAAAGATTTAATAAATTATTTTTGTGTATTTTCATAAAGAACATGTTTTTTAGGGCATTTTTTTTGTATTTCCGGAGTTTTCGAAAATGCTCGGGTCTATCGGGAATTAATAGATAATCAAGAACCATATCGGTTTTCAACGCACATCACTAGAAAACTTAGCTTGTCCCCTTGTCGATGGCATTTTTCTTTTTTTTTTCAGATTCTAAAAATTGCGAATTTTTGAAACGCCGTTTTTGCAAAAAATATTAGTGTAGTGAAAAAATCATCAACTTTTGTAGGTAATGAACTGCTCTTCATTTTTTGTCTAAACAAAAGTGCTCTAAGGGTCTATTTCAGCAGATATCGTCGAAAAACGGATTTTCTGGAACTCTAGAGCCATTTTCCCACCCTTCCACAAATTCCACGTACCTATGAATACCTGCAAATTAAAAAAAAATTGCCGGACAGACTTGATGCCCAGGTTTGGGGTTTTTCTGGCGTTAATTTACTGGACTAATACTATTTTTGGACATTTATAAAAGAATAGTATTTTTTTGCATTTCCCCTAGAAGCTTGAAATTAATTTGATGTATTTGAAAAACTACAAGTATGATTTCTTATTTTAACATTAATTTATTCAAATAAATATACTTTGGAGAACAGTTTTTCACCAATTTTTTCGGTCAAATGCATCAGTGTGTCTCGAACACCAAGTGAAATATTGGTCGATCCACAAAACAGAAATGATGTCCGACAACTTACAAAATGACTTATTTTTAATATTTGCAGTTGTCAACCAATACTACGAGGCTGAAGTTGTGTCAGAATATGTGATTCGCGGTAATACGGCGGTATTGAAATGCAATATCCCTTCTTTCGTGTCTGATTTTGTAAGAGTAGAAGCTTGGGTCGGATCAGACGGCACACTTTATAATTTTGATAATAATTATGGTAATTCCTTCATAAAACTTGTTAGTTTTGGTTTCTTACCGGTTGTCTATATTTTATGCAATATACGAGACCAAGATTATAACAGTCCTTTAAGTTCAATCCGTTAATTAGCAACACTGAAACTTGCACGGCATTCTGTCAACTAGTTTGTTTTGCAAAGTTAACGTGTTTTCAAATTATATGGATAATCTTCACAAATCATAAAATGTTAAGATTTTGGTGGAAATTGACAGTGTTTTAGACTGTAAAAATTGAATGGCCGAATTAAAATTTCTGAGGTACAAATGTCCAAAATTAACAGCGGTGGGGAACGATTGAAAGTGTCACAAATCCAGAAATAATCAGAAAAATATAATTTCCCTCTTTTACTTTGCTTCTTCCTCGCGAATCGCCCTCTATAATGAACTAATCGACAAGCGGATGCTTCAATTAACTGAAAGAAAGAAAGTAAGTTTTGGTAGAATAAACGAAATGAAATGAATAAATATACAGGGTGATTCAAAATGATGCTTAAAATTAATTAAATGATGTAAGGAAAGGATGTCCAACTTATCAACTGTTCAAAATATTGTTCAAGTAAAAAAAAAGAAATTATTTCATTTTAGATTTTTGAAATAGTGAGGATCTACATGTCACCCTATAGGGTTACATAGTTTTATATAGGGTTATAGAGTTATAACTATCAAACCAAACGCTTATTGCTTCTTTAGGCAGATTGCAGATCTCTCTCAGAGTTAAAAAAAAATTATATTTTGGTGAAAAAACATTTTCGCTTCTTGATCCAGTGACGTGTATTTTAAATAACATGTCATTTTTCCCCCCATTTTTTACTCCACTGACCTTTAATATTATTATTAATCTATTTTTGTATTGCCCAATGATTTCTACGTAAAAAACTGCTTTCTTTTATGTTATGACCTGTACATATAAAACTTGCAGTTATCAAAAAATATTTATTGCAAAACCTTCTTTATTTTTGAATTATTTATTATACATGAAACATTTTTTTGAACTACTACACTACTAATGCTTAAAATATCTAACAAGAACTTATTTTTATTACAATTATCAATTATTTGTCCTCACGCTTACTATTTTCAATGCGACAACGTTGTAGGGTGCATATAAATGTTGATTGACAAAATTTTGAACATCTTTATGATCCGTGGCGTAAAAATGGGGGGAAAGGTGACATGTTTTCCTAAACGCACGTCACTGAACCAAGTGGGGAAAATGTTTTTAGTACACAAACACCCTGCCAAATTTAAAATCAAGCGCCATTGAGAAACACCCTGAATAATTACTAATCAAATATCAGGAAAAATCTAGCGTTTCTATACAATCGACCCTCATTATTACCTATTGTTCGAGATGTAGATAAGCAATAAAATTGTGTATCTCTTAAAAGATTCCCAGGTCCGGATTAAAATATCTTATGATCATTATACATATAGAACAGAACTTAATGGTTAGAGTAACTCAAAGGGTTGATGATGATGATGATTTGCATAAAATATAGAAATCCGCAACAGATTCCTTGAATTAGACATGTTATTATATCTTCTCCCAGTTTTTCCTAAGTATGATTAATAGATGTCCATACTTTTATTTACAATATAATATTTTAATTCTCTTTAGATTTTTGTTATATTTAAGTACATTTTTTAAAAGTTTCTCTTGCTAATTTAATCGAAATTAAATTTATTTCCGATATCCGGAAAATAACCGCGAGATATCCCTCCGACGACCGTTCTCAGCTAGAAGATCGAAATAAACCTAACAAGTTTCGATAAACAACGGCTCACAAAAGCTATGCTGCACGCTATTTTTAGCTTCTTTAGAAATATTGCTCGTGTCGGTTGAGTGTGAAAAGTGTGGTGTTGCATTCTTGGAAATATGATGTTCCATATAGTGGCTGATTCTTTTATTAGGCTGCTACTGATGTAAAAGTATAATTTTAAAATAATATTTCTTAGCTCGGGTAAACTAAAGGTTTCATGGTTCCAACTTAATTAGAATATTCATGTTTTCTGATAGTCCAGTAAATTAACGCCAGAAAAACCACAAACCTGGGCATCAAGTCTGTCCGTCAATTTTTTTTAATTTGCAGGTATTCATAAGTACATTTACCTCCGAAAATCTCAGCTACGTGGAATTTGTGGAAGGGTGGGAAAATGGCTCTAGAGTTCCCGAAAATCCGTTTTTCGATGATATCTGCCGAAATATGATCCTTAGAGCATTTTTGTGAAAATGAAGAGCAGATCATTACACACAAAAGTTGCCCCTATCATTTTTTTTGCTACACTAATATTTTTTGTAAAAACGGCGTTTCAAATATTCGCAAGTTTGAATAATAATTCGCAAAATTATTGTGGTGAAAAAGGAAAATTTGAATATCCTTCCAAAACTTGAATATCCTTCCGTTTTTGTCTGAAGACAAAAGATAAGGCAATAATAACCAACTTTTTTTTCACTTTTTGCACTTGATTAATAAATTTATTGTAAAAAAATCCAATTTGAGAAAGTTTGAAGGCAGTTTTTTCTCGTGCACTTAATAAAATACTTGATATATATTGTAATGGTATTGAATATAAAGCCTTTTTAAACGTATAACTTAGACAGGAAGAAAATATTATAAAAGTTAATATTGTAATGACATAAGAAATTTAGATTAACAGATTTAAAGTATTTACTGGCATTTTAACGTAGAACTGAATAGAAAAATCCATAATAGAATGATCACAGATAAATCTGCTGATATAATAACACTAAGAACGTTATTATATCAAATCCTAGCAGAGAAAGAAAATCAAAAGCTAACCTTAAAATTCAATCTAATAATAATTCAACATAATTAGTTTAAGTTAAACGAAACGATGGTAAATTAAACGAAAAAGAGTTTAGTATTTATAAAATTAAAGAAATATAGCAAAAAAGTACAACAATAATGAAGTTTAATGATATTTAGAAAATCAATGATGACGAACAAAAAGTGTCTTTGTACAAAGTTAATATAATTCGATATTATATAAAAAGTATATCAAAAATTTTCTTTTAATCTCTAGAATAAGATGTTATTAGTCAAAATTTGCAATAGAATCAATAATTTTTTTAATTTTGTAAAAATTTAGGTTATAAAAATGTCAAATTTTCATCTAGGAAGCTGTGACATTGTACTTTATAAAAAGCATTTCATGTGTCAAAGCGAGGCTTTTTACCAAACTCTTTTGAAGAGTTTACGTCGCTCCGTAACATAAAAACAAGAAAAACTCAAAGCAACGCGATTTAAAAGAAAAAATTGTTGCCTGTCAGAAAAGTGAGGTTAATGAAAGAAAAAAGAATTCAAGAACAACAATCTTAAAAGGTGGCTGTATCCAAAATTATCCATCCTATCCTGTGTTCCTGTTTGGACATCTCCAGTCCCAGCTGTATTCCTGTATAAAAATATCCAGATCCAACTATATTCGGCATAAAAATATCCATCCTGTTTCCTGAATTTGGTGTTATATGGAAAAACGATTTTATAGAATCCCATTTATTTTGAACAACTAAAATGTGAACGAAAAGCTTAAATTGAATAAAAGGTACCATTTTAATTACTAAATATCGATATTTAAAAAGTTTAAACTATAAAAGGCCATAATAATAAAGTTAGATTGAAAACAATCTAACCTTATAAAAGTTTGATTATGTTAGGTTAGAAAGTGAATAAGGTAAGAAGTTTAAGAAAATTTCGTATCACACTTGCAAATATTATTTTAATAAAAACTACACTTACCGTATTCCACCAAATAATTGTTCCTGTACAGATAAAGTTTATCGTGATTTTTTTTTCTTTAATAAATGTTTATAATTTTTCACTGCGTTCGTTGTCATTGACTTTCATAAAAACCTGAGATAAAGACAGATGGCGCCCAAATACAACAACAATATTTATAAAACACATTCTGTCTAAATTTACGGAAGAAGGTAAATTAAATAAAAAAAATAATAATAAATAAAAAGAAAAATCACATACCATTATAATATATTGATGAAAAGGTCAGAATGTGATCTTCTTTTATTTAGTACAATTCCTAACCCCAAAAAATTTTAGCACGAAAAGAAAATAATCCTCAAGAAAAATGTCGATTTTTCATAGAGGTGAGAATTTTCTCAATTTTCCGGAAAACCAAAAAAATATGAATAAATTTATAGGAGGGTCAAAATATCGAGCAAAAACAAACTTTGGTCCGGTTTTTCAATAATTCAGAGAAATAGAGCTACAGGTTCCTTCTTTCATCTGAACTTTGAATCATGAAAAAATATTAATTTTTACGTGATTTATTGAAAAATTTGTAATCCGCTTGGGAGTGTCATTCCTTTAGAGCGTGCTCTCTAAATGCAGGGCAGAACCTAAAAATGGGGGTGCGTTTTGGAGCCGGTTATGTCGAAAAGTATCATATTTTTGAGGATCATTTTAGTAAGTACTGAACTGATCTTCATTTTCGTCCAAACAAAAATTCTAAGTGTCATATTTTCGGAAATATCGGCGAAAATAGGCGAAAAAAACACATTTTTGAGACCAACGGGCCATTTTCCCGCCCTTCCACAAATTTCAGACAGCTGATATTATCGGGGGTTAATGTACCCATGAATACCTGCAAATTAAAAAAAATGGTGCCGGACAGACCTGATGCCCGGGTTGGCACCTTCGTTTATTGGACTATGACTATTTAAATAGATATTGAATTACTGAAGCCTGTCCTGGAAACAAAAAAGTCCATGTTTTTTGAAATTTCATGCTTGGAAACTGGCACTGTTATTTCTTAAATACAAATGACTTTAACAGACACACAAACAATTGATATTCTTACTATGTTAGAATGTAGAGTTAAGAAAATAAGTTTTTACGATGTTTAACAATAATGACCCGAACCAAGACTCAATTTCTCTTTGTTCTTTCTTATCTCCACATCCAACTATAGTAAGAATTGTCTCTGTTAATGGCATTTTATTCAAAAGAAATAATAACTTGTGTGTTTTCAAGCATGAAATGTCAAAAAACTTATTTTTTTTTGTTTTCAGGACATGCTTCATGCTAAAAATTTAATTGATATAAATAATTTCCATAACATTCATAAATAAAACATTTTTTACTAAACAGATACCGAAGTAATGAAAAGATAAATATAATAATCTTGTTACTACCGAAATTCTTTATTGCTCTACAAACACTCTGAATCATGGACAACTTTATTTTAAATATTTCATAATAAATACACTAACCGTAAAGTTAATGAATTAAACTAAAGATGGAAGCCACAATCCTCTGTGGTGCTACATTACGTAAGATCTTTACAGCAGAATTTAAACCCGAGGCAGTAGGTTAGAGGAGCTACGTTATAATAGGGCACAAAAACAAATCGATAAAACTTCACTATGTAGAGAGAGTGAGATTTATCAGAGACTTGCCGAATAAAAAGCCCCTTTTTTATAGGGAAAATGACTGATACGCAACATCTGGAGTGCGAGGGACCGCTAACATTTTTAGTTCTTTCACCTCTCGTTTTTCTTACACTTAATTCACGACTCAAGTACGTGCTGGTATAAAACAAGAGCGGGTCGAAGTGTGGTTATGATTCCGCATACATATTTTACTTTCGCTTAAAATAAAAATCACTTATTTTGAAATAACCAATTGTTAAAACATTAATGGGTGTGTTCATTTTTGACCATTATTTTTTCTTAAATTCATTAAGTATACATGCAAATCCTTCCCCCAAGCAAATTCCTCCTAGGAGGCCTTTAAATCAAGCGAATCTCCTCGATTACTCAATCTGTTAAATTTCATAAAATAGCTTTCCATTCAATTTTCTTTTTAGCCAAAGTTGGTAATGGACGTCGCGTTTTATATTTATCCTTGATTGTCAGACTACGCGTTTTTATAAATAAGAAAATGCACATACCCTCTAATACAAAAAAATGTATTAGAACTTTCCGCAAAAAAAGATAGGTATAGTAGAACCCACTGCTTTATGGGAAAGAAAAAACGCTATAAAAACAGCAAAGGATACCGCCAATAGAAGAAATGCTGATGGATCTGGACTTTTTGAGTACTTTAGTACATACATAAAAATAAAATAGTATGTTGGCTATTAGGACCACTGTGCAAAGATTCAATAACCAACTTACTTGAGATCGTAATAGGAGTAATTGGCGTAAAATTTCTATATTGGTTAACTATATTGGTACATGTCATTTTCTGATCTCTTGTGAGATTCTAAAATTAAAAACACGGTGAATAAAGTCATAAATATTATAAATTAATTAAGCTTACCTACCCTATCTCAATCCTCACCATCGGCTTCACTGTCATCAACATTGATAATAAATTTGGTCGGACTTACATAAGAATTTTCTTCTTTGATGACATGTTTGATTTTTTTCTGTCAATCGTCAGCTGAAATTTTGTTAATTTCTTCTTTTACCAAATTTGCAACCAACCCGTCAAATTTGGGAAACATGTTATGCCGCCTTATTCTTTTTTTAAGTTGTCCCCAAACTAATTCTATGGGGTTAAATACACAAAAAAAATAGGGCGGAAGGCACAATACCTCGTGGCCCCTTTTTGATGCCATTTCATCAATAAAGAATTTTTTTCAAATGATTGTGTGCTTAATACTTCAAGCAATTGTTTTTTTGTATAATTTTCTTCGTAAAGATCATGATTTCTTAAAAATTCCTGAATCTCCGACTTATTTGAGTTGGTATTGGGAACTTTTTCTATTAAGCGGGAATGATATGAAGCATTATCCATTACTATGATGCTATTCTCTTCAATATTGTTTAACAGCTGATTTTCAAACCAATCTTCAAAACTTTCTCCAGTCATATTTTTGTGGTAATCTAAATTTCAATATTCCAAATTTTTTCCCGAGAGTTTGAGGCATATTTGTACCCACCCTGAGTCCGATCCACAGTGAAGAATTATAAGCCGAGTTCCCTTGTTACAAGGAACATTTACTGAACATCTTCTTGTTCCGTCAGACCATCCTTTCTTTGGCGTACCGTGGGTATCGAACCACGTTTCATCTAAATAGTATATTTTTCTGTTACTATTTCGAGATGCCTTAATGTTTTCCAAATATTGTATCCTCCATTTTATGATCCTCTGGCTTTCCATTATTACAGTCCTCTTGTTGATAGTTTGGTATTTAAATCCAATTTTCGATATCCAACGCTGTGTTGTGCTTTTAGAAATTCTTCAATCTGGCCTTTTACTTTTTAGTAAAGAAAATCTACTATCCACTGTTGGGAACTAATTTCTTTAGTAAGATTCATAAATAATACTACCAATTAATTTTGATATTGAAGGATCTAAAGTTTTAACACATCCTTTATCACACCTCTCTTTACGATTTTTTGGACCAAAAAGATGTTTTTTCAATGGCACTCCTTTCACCTTCGGAAGTAACAATATTGTTATAAACATTTATACATATCGCTTGGGCATCTTTTCATAGACATTGTTTTATCGAGGTGGATATTTCTTGATACTCTGTAAGTTCTTTCACCAAAAATGTTCTCTTCCTCATCGGAGCTACAGGAATCTTTGGGACTACAAACTGATACTACATAATCCATTGGAATATCATTTAGTGATTGTTCCGATTCTTCAGATCCACTTAAAGAAACTGTATTTTCCCAAGGACGAAACATATTGAATTTGACACCAAATAAATAAATAAGAAGTATACTGTAACAATGTTTCAAAATAGAAAAAAATATGTAATACACGGAAGCCAAGAATAATATTAATTGAAATAAACTAACGCCACGAATCACCTACCACCTACTATTCACTAAATCAAAAATCAAGTGCGAACACAAGCACAGTATATCAGTGTATGAATATTTTCCTAGCTCCCACTACTGAAGACCATATTTGTCTAACGCATACTTCCTACTTCAATTGCAGAACAAAATAATCCCGCTTTATACAAGTCGCTAATACAGACAAAGCCACTTGTCGGCACATCTACATGCCGCTAATACCGACAAATCCACTTGTCGGCACATCTACAAGCCGCCAAAGCCGATCACAGTAACCTGTCGGCACATCTGAGAATTTTGTTTCTGCAATTGAAAATGGAAAAATTATAACCACACTTCCATTGTCGCCTCTTATGAGTGTAACCTCACACCCCACAGTTTAGTTAAATTAATTTAAGACAAAATTTTAATTAGTAACGTTTGTGAATCTCGCAAGAGATCAGAAAAGGAAGCTATGGGCTAGGAGGAGTGGGCAACCTCTATTTAAATCTAATATGCGTTATAGAAATTAAAATTGAAAATTCATATTAAAGAAGTTAACCCATATAGAAATTTTACGCCATTCACCCCTATTAAGATCTCCAGAAGTTGGTTATTGAATATTTGCACAGTGGTCCTAATAGCCAAAATATTATTTTATTTTTATGCAAGTATATGGACAGTGTACGGTGTTTTCGACATTAAAGTACTCAAGAATGTCCAGATGCATCAGCATTTGTTCTATTGGCGGTAATCCTTTGTTGTTTTTTCATTCTCATAAAGAATTGGGTTCGACTATATGTGGAGAATTCTCAAAAATCACTGATTTTTGGCGAAGGCACCAATTAAAGGTCAGAGAATAAAAAACCAAAAAAAAAATGTCGGAAACGGAAAATAAGTTGACGTCTTTTTACATGCTAAAAGTCATATTTATTTTGATTTAGAAAAAAATGATGAATGTTAAAAATGAAAATGAATTGTATATAAAACTTTAAGACGCATCATTGAAAAATTTCATTATTCTTTACAGTCGTTAACCAATTTTACAAAGCTGAAATATTAACGGAATACGTAATACGTGGCAACACAGCAGTACTAAAATGCAGCATACCCTCATTTGTTGCCGATTTCGTTTACGTTGAATCGTGGATAGATGATCAAGGCAACGTCATGAAGGTTTCCAATGACTATGGTAATTTTAATGGAAGACTTTTTTTTTTTAGTTGTGTCCCAGTACTACGTGACCGAAGCCGAAAACGAATATGTCATTCGGGGAAATTCGGCAGTCATGAAATGCAAGATACCCAGTTTCGTGGCCGATTTTGTCCAAATTGATTCTTGGATTTCGGACGACGGTCATGTACATAAGTACAATGACAATGCCAATTATGGTACTTCCAATATTTAATAATTTAAAGCTGAAGTGGTAATTCCTTAAAAAAAACCAAGTTCCTTTCTATTGCTTTATGGAGATAACTAATTCTTTATAAATTATCCACTAACAAAATTTTCAGGATTTTCCTATTTTTTAATGGTTTAGAAAATGAAGTTTTTGTGTAGTTGGGGTGCGGGTGTTGCGAAAGAAACTAAAAAATTCGCGTATTCGCTAAATTATATTTTAATGATTCTGATATTATTATTTTTTATTATTAAACACCTATAAATGCATTTAGTATATTACGATCTGGTCAACAGTGACCAATGAGCAATTTAAGTCCAGCTGAATCTAATAGAGTTTGAAACTTAAAACTAAGGCATACTCATCAGCGTTCCTTAGGTTCTGTAGAATGGATTGCACTAAACTTTAACGTGCACACACAAGCTCTGCTTTTGCACTAACAACACTAAACTAACTCAAAGGGTCCACTTAAGTCTTCTTTCTAACCCGGTATTGTCAAGGAGCTGGATAGCCTCTACATTGACATGATGATGGAGTCTTTCTTCATGACTCTTGGCTAATTTCTTGATGGTCTGGTCAACAGTGTCCATTTCCAGATCTCTATGGAGGTCACTATGGCGAATGTACCAAGGGGCATCTACTATGTTCCTGAGTGCTTTGTTTTGAAATCTTTGGATGATTGCTAAGTTGCTTACTTTGGTGCATCCTCATAGTTGGATACCATAGATCCATATAGGCTTAAGTATCTGCTTATAAAGCATAATCTTAGTATGTAGAGAGTGGAGTTTCTTCCAATTAGCCAGTACATTTTTCTATATTTCAGTCCAAGTTCTTCTCTTTTCTTTTTTCTTCTGATATTATTGGAGGTTTAATAACATCTTTTAGTGTTATCTATTTTAGATACGTCAAATGAGCCAATGAGATTTTAGAATAAGTTTTGATTCAGAGATATTTAAAATATATTAGTATACATTATTTGAATTTTTTTTATTATTTATATGAAAAAAGAAATTTTTTAAATAAATTAAGATAATTTTTGTATAGCTGAAACCGGTAAAAATATGTTGTCATTAATCAGGTCAAACTAAATAAATCTGTGAAAATTCTTACTTACCCATAAACCTTGAAAAATATTTATTAGTACTAACAAAACATCTGGACATGTAGATTCTTTCAAAAGAAAACTCTGTTGATTAAAT
Source organism: Crepidodera aurea (assembly GCA_949320105.2). Classification (NCBI taxonomy): domain Eukaryota; kingdom Metazoa; phylum Arthropoda; class Insecta; order Coleoptera; family Chrysomelidae; genus Crepidodera; species Crepidodera aurea. Next base: position 58,385,374 of record OX439472.1, on the reverse strand, counting down.
TTATTATAGTGAAAAATATTTTGAAACTAATATAATAGGATTAAAATGTTAAAGCGTATTCTATGAGCAAGTATAGACAATGCAAAATTAGGAAGCCTTTAAAAGTTTTCGCAAGCTGCTTAAAATTAGAAACATGATATGAATCCAAATCGTACATGAACATGTGGTCACAAGATTCCGAGATAATGAACCAGATTTAATCTAATCACATCTGCAGACAAACTTGTTGGAAGTATAACAAGAAAATTCCTAAAAAATAGTATGTATCCTACAACATATTCGTGTATTTAATGGTCAACATTACATAAAAGTTGTATACACTATTTTTTCTACGGAGTGTTTGTTGTCCCAAAGTGAGAAAACTTCTCTGATGAAAACAATAGGTTGAAACAGGTGTAAGAAAAAATTTTAAAAAACATTTTAAGGAGAATTTTACATGGATATAAGAGCTAAGTCAATTTTTTTTAATTTTTTCGATTTTATACATAAAGAGAATCTTGTAAAAAAATTTATCGAGTGGATTGCTTCACTAGTTTTTAAATATCTCCGGCTCAAAGAGTCGTGGAAAAATTAAAAAAAAAGTTAAAATGGCCCTGATGAAGTATATCCGTATAGTAGGGTTTTTTTAAGAATGCATCCTAACCTCAAAAACGAATTCGCGCACATTATTTTTTTTACTGAATTGACAATAAATAACCAAAGTATCCTCGAATTGTCCTAAAAATTGGAGAAAATATGAATTTTTATGTCTGGAAGACTTGGTAAAAATTTATTAAAAAAAATGTATTTGTCCAGCCAAAATCAGCATTTTTCGAAAAAAATTGAATTGGCCGACATTTTTGGAAAAATAATAGTAGAGAAAAAATTTTTATCTTAAAAAGAAGGATTTTGTGTGTACTTTTGTCTAAGAAAATCCAACATTGTATTTCTTTATTTAAAGGGCCCAATTTAAAGAATTATAAAAAAAAATCGATTTTCATTTTTTATATTGATTCGTTCTCTCACAAAAATCTTACTTTAGAACCTGAAATATTTTTTTAAACATTTTTTGGACTGAAATACAGTTTTTCTAAGAGAATCAAGCATAAATATCGCGATAAAAAAATTGGAAAAAATGAAAATCGAATTTTTGTTTTTTTATTAATCCCTAAATTGGGCACTTTAAATAAAGAAATAAAATGTTAGATTTTCTTCGACAAAAGTACACACAAAATCCTTCTTTTTAAGATAAAATTTTTTTCTCTATTATTGTTTTTCCAAAAATGGCGGCCAACTCAATTTTTTTTCGAAAAATGCCGATTTTGGCTGGACAAATACATATTTTTTTTTAAATTTTTACCATGTCTTCCCGACATACATATTTTCTCCAATTTTTAAGAAAATTATTTGGTTATTTATTGCCAATTCAGTAAAAAAAATAATGTGCGCGAATTCGTTTTTTGAGGTTAGGATACATTTAAAAAAAAAACCCTACTATACGGATCGATACTCTACTTCATCACGATCACTTTATTTTTTTTTTATTTTTCCACGACTCTTAGAGCTGGAGATATTTAAAAAATACCAAAAATGCTGTTTTTGGCACATATCTCGCGAAGCTACAGCCCAAATTTATTGAAAAAATTTTTACAAGCTTCTCTTTATGTATAAAATAAAAAAATTGACTTAGCTCTTACATCCATATAAAATTCTAATTTCAATCCTCTATATTACAATGAAATAATCATTCGTATATTAAAAAAAAGGTAACCAAAAAAAAAAGAAAAAGTTACAGGGGATTTTTGAAGTTTAGTTTAGGAGATGACGGATTGTAAAAATTTTGTAAAGAGATGTCAGATTGTTAAGTGAAAAATAAAAGTAAGAAAAATTAAAACATAGAATTTTTATTAATTTGACATCTCAATATATATTGTGCTGGTCGACTTCTAAGTGAGCTCTTGTCCAAAATACATTGAAAATCCTATGTTCCGTTAAAATTTTGCCAGATCTGTATAAAGATAGTAGCGATATTAAGAGACGTATGATTTTTGCAAATTTTGTTTGAATATCTAAAAAGTGTATTTTTACCAAAAAAAAATTTAAACTTACCAATTCTGATGTGTGTGGACCCACAAAAGAAAAATATGCGTTCAGACTACTTTGGATTTCCAACATTTTATTGCAGTGTTAAAAAATTTCCCTGAATAATAATAAAACTACTAAACCCCCCTGATTCAACGATAGAACATATTTAATGAGATATGGCGTTATTGGTAATTTTAAATTAGTTTTCCATACATTGGTACCGCGTTTCAAAAATATTTCTGTTTTATTTTTTCTTCTTAGTTTTTTCTATGTTTATTTTGAGACTGAACTATTCTACTATTATATTGACAGTGGTTGCACAAACATACGAAGTAGAAGCGGACAACGAATACGTAATTCGTGGCAACTCAGCAGTGATGAAGTGCGAAGTGCCCTCTTTTGTCTCGGATTTCGTCTCTGTGGAAAATTGGAGAGATTCTCAGGGAAATGTTTATCTTCCGGGAAATGACGATTACGGTACAAAATTTAAACATTCGTTGTGTCAATTGCGCACCCTAGTCGTCCCTCCTGAGTTTAAAGAAACTGATTTAAAAATAATTTAAAACCAAAAAAAGCTATGCCTTATTTATTTTAGCGAGGCAATGACATAATTTCTAGTTATTTCTGTTGTCAACGGAATAAACACGAAAACACTAAGAGCAAATACGATTTAAACTTGTGCAGGGGAAAATAACTGTTAAAGGTTGGCAACACTTCGCGACGTTGCCGCTGTGACATAGCGAAAATTCTTGATTTATTTAGAGTAGTTACAAATTCACATCCAATGTGTCAATGTACTATAACATAGTGGCATATTACAATAAAAATTCCAAAACTACATAACTTTTAATTTTTATTTGAATCTTAAAACACTTTTCTTACTATTGGACATGCTTTATAGTCAACATTTTGTTGTTCTATAGACTAGCAGTTCTTTTTTACATCCATTCCAATCTTCATTCAAGTTGATAGCACATTAGATGCTTTTAGATTCAAGCTAGGAAAAAAAAGTAACTGACACAATTTTATTTAAGTGAACGAAAAAAAATTCTACCTGGCAACGCCGCAGATTTTTGACGTGTGACGTCACTGCCCCGCTAAAATAAATAAGGTATAATGGATATTTTGAATTTGATTTCTTTAAACGTATTTTCCTCTTTTTGGTTACAGTTGTCCAACAGTTCTACCAAAGTCGGGTAATCGACGAATTTGTGTTGAAAGGAAATACAGGAATTTTGAAGTGTTTGGTACCGAGTTTTGTAACTGATTTTGTACAAATCGACGCTTGGATAGCGGACGATGACGTTGTCTATAAATATCAGAAAGAAGCCGATAATTTTGGTAAATTACCATAAAAATATTCCTTGAAACCTACCTGTATGCCGTTTCTTTGTACTTTTTCCAGATATCCAGAATTTTGTGTATTCTATTCATGGAAAAAAATTCTATGGTCACTAAATGTTACATCACTATCTAGCAATCGGCCGTTTTTAAAAATTTAGATGCAAGAATTAAATATTTAGTCAAGAATTAAATATTTAGTTTAAAAGTCAAGGGCTTGGCCCAGTGAAAAAATAATTAGTTATGATAAAGGTTCACTCTTTTATTGGACTGACACCAATTGATTGTTTGAGTTGTTGGAAAATTTCTTATGTCAACAATATTGAACCTAAATGGACAAACTTTCAGGATAGATTCCTCTCTTTGACTAAATAATATTTAGATACCAATTTAAATTAAACCAAAATTACGAAAGTTCTTTAAATCTTCTGTGCCTTATATTTTTTTACATTTGAAACCAAAAATTTCGCTAAATTTTGTACGAACATTATACCCTAAATAAGTAATTTTGTTTTATCGCGGTAGCTTATTTTTGAAGAAAAGTGCATAACCCTAATAGCGGAGTGAAATTCGACGAAAATATCTGAAAATGGATGTAAGAGCTAAGTCAAATTTTTTTATTTTTTTCAATTTTATACATAAAGAGAAGCTTGTAAAATATTTGTCAATTTTGGGCTGGAGCTTCGCGAGATATGTGCCAAAAACGGCATTTTTGGTATTTTTCGAGTAGATTGCTTCACTATTTTTTAAATATCTCCGGCTCTAAGAGTCGTGGAAAAATAAAAAAAAAATTAAAATGACCGTTATGAAGTAAAGTATCGATCCGTACAGTAGGATTTTTTTAAAAATGCATCCTAACCTCAAAAAACGAATTCGCGCACATTTTTTTTTTACTGAATTGGCAATAAATAACCAAAGAATCCTCGAATTTTCTTAAAAATGGTAAAAATTTAAACAAAAAAATGTATTTGTCCAGCCAAAATCGGCATTTTTCGAAAAAAAATTGAATTGGTCGCCATTTTTGGAAAAACAATAGTAGAGAATTTTTTTTTTCTTAAAAGAAGGATTTTGTGTACTTTTGTCTAAGAAAATCCAACATTTTATTTATTTTAAGTGCCCAATTTAGGGAATAATAAAAAAATCAAAATTCGATTTTAATTTTTTCCCAATTTTTATATCGCAATATTTATGCTTGATTCTCTTAGAAAAATTGTATTCCAGTCCAAAAAATGTTTAAAAAAATAAAAAAAATATTTCATGTTCTAAATTAAGATTTTTGTGAGGGAACGAATCAATATAAATCAATATAAAAAATGAAAATCGAATTTTTTTTATTATTATTCCCTAAATTGGGCACTTCAAATAAAGAAATAAAATGTTGCATTTTCTTAGACAAAAGTACACACAAAATCCTTCTTTTTAAGATAAAACATATTTTCTCCAATTTTTAAGAAAATACAAGGATTCTTTGTTTATTTATTGCCAATTCAATAAAAAAAAATAATGTGCGCGAATTCGTTTTTTGAGGTTAGGATACATTTTTAAAAAACCCTACTATACGGATCGATACTCTACTTCATCACGGTCATTTTAATTTTTCTTTTATTTTTCCACGACTCTTAGAGCCGGAGATATTTAAAAAATAGTGAAACAATCCACTCGAAAAATACCAAAAATGCCGTTTTTGGCACATATCTCGCTCCAGCCCAAATTTATTGACAAATTTTTTACAAGCTTCTCTATGTATAAATTCGAAAAAATTAAAAAAAAATTACTTAGCTCTTACATCCATATAAAATTCTAATTTTACTCCGCTATAAAGTTTACGACGAATTTAAGATTACTATTTTTAATATTTTATGGAAATTTATTAAACTTATCCCATGCCTTTTTTTTTAACCGTGCTGCTTTTAATTTTATTGTTTAGGTACACGTCGTTTATTGCTATATATTGTAAATTATTTTAAGACGCAATGCTACCATAGGATTGAAGAGATTATATTGAAACATATTGGTAATACTTTTTGAGTCATCCGGAATTGTATGAAACAACAATTCTTCGAAAACCATCTACTATAGTGTTTTTTTTTGCACGTACGAATATCTAACTAAAAATTCTACCTGCCGTTTATTTCTTTCAGTGGTGAACCAGTACTACGAACCTCAGGTATATGATGTGTTTGTAATAAAAGGAAACACAGCTGTTTTCAAGTGTCAAATACCATCGTTTGTATCAGACCATGTGGAAATCACCTCGTGGCAAGACACGACAAATTCTAGCTACTTACCACCAACTAATGATTATGGTACTTATTAATGATTTATCTGCAATAACTTTGACAGGTTGCAATTAAGTAATCACACTGGTTGGAATGGTTTTAATACGTATGTTTTATGTACTGCATTATCCCTTTTAAAACAATTTTTACCAAATTGTTTAAACTTACCGGTACCGGTCCGCAATGGGGTTTAGGGAACTTGCTTTGTATTTTCATCTTTTAACAAATGTATTCCGGTTCAATTTGATTTACAATTCGGTTCATATTTTCTTGGAAGTCGAAAAAAAATTGGAAGGAACATGTCAAAACAGAAATTCGTCTTCTCAAAAAAATTTTGTATGAGTATGGGCCACCCCAAAAACAAAATTTGACCAAATATCGACGGTTTTAACTTTACTTTTACTATTTTCGATGTTTTTTTATCTGAATTTAACGAATTTAATCTCAAAATTTACATTTTCTTCAAACCAATTAAATTCTATTTCGCAATGTTGCGATAGTCTTTTACTTTGTATCAAAATTATCAGAAAATACTAAATAAATATTTCGATACTTCTATGACTCCATTGGCTGAGCACTGCATACGAAGATTTCAGAAGGTGATGCCGAAGTGCCAATTAGGAGTTGACCTACATTTTCTAATTTTCGCTGTGGCAAATGAAGTAAATAATTAGATTAATCTTGTAATTTCCAAATGTCCCAGTTTCTGCGCAAATTTACGGAAGTAGTTCGTCCAGAAAAAGTTTAGCGATTGTATAAAATAAAATATTACTCATTTTGAAATTTTGGAAAATATAAAAGTTGTTTTGCTAACATTTTCCATACGATTACAAATCAATAAAAATAAAAAAAAGAATAAGTCGCAGAGATGTTTTATCGGCGCTACTGTTCATAATTGCATTGGGCGACATAATAAACAAAATAGAAACCTAAATGTACACCAAAGGCAGGTAGTACCATATGCCGACGATGTGGAAGCAATACCTGTAAAGTAAAGGGTATAAAGGGTAGAAATAATCGAACATGTGGCTAAGAAAAAAGGACAGAAAACAAAGTAGTAATTATTTAGTGATTAACGTGATTTTAAAGATTTATTAATACCATCAAAAAGAGCGCCCTCGAAAATATAATGTGACATAATTTTTTCCAAATTTTTTTTTGAAAGTTCAGCAAATGGTATGGTCTTTAACTTTTCTAAGCCATTTTGTTCGCTTCGGCGTTACTGAGTTACTAATAAATCTTTTTTTTTTAATTAGGAATTTGCGTGATCTTTAATGGCTGTCACGCCAATGCACAATGTTGCTTGAACCAAGCGACCATTAACATTAATGTTTTTTTTTCATTGTGCCCCGTACAATAGCAATGTTTTCAACAATAACATCTTTCAAAGATTCACTGCCAATATCAAAATTTTTATAACACCGGCGTTTTAACTACCGTTATTTGAAAGCCATTCTGCTATCGCGCAAAGTAAACAATCAATCACAATTTAAAAAATTTGCAACCTGTCAGATTATCGCAATTAGGTACAAAAACCTGTTGATGTGATCCTAAGTTAACAGACCGCCGCTCCCAAATCCAACAACAGAATTTCCGATACACAGGGCTTGTGCTTCATCAATGCCTGCCCTTCCTCTGTCTCCACTCCTCACTTCCCTTTGCTCTTGATTTTTCGGATCATTGACACTTTTTGTCTGGTTACGGTGATGGGTGGTACGAAATGTCATCAATTTCCATAAATTTCCAGGTCAATTCAACACGAAAGAAAATGTTTAACCATATAATCTAACTTTTCTAAAATTCCATTTTTACCGGAAAATCTCGGGGTTTTATTGCTTGAATTCTTTAATTTTAAAATTGCAGAGTTTGTTTAAATACATTTTTTAACAAATTTTGTAAAAATCAGGAAAATTACACTGAAAATCAAAATGAAAATACTTTTGTTTGGAAGCAAATACAACACTGTTTATTCGTTTGTTCACAAAAATGTATTGCCTCCAGTGGCGCAAAATAGAGGAGGTATAAGTTACTACCAACCCAATAGAGCGCCACAATTATTCCAATTGTCCACCAATTGTCAATTCACAAGAGCTGTCATCTCTTCATAAACCTAATAAAGATTGGCGGAAAGTTTGACATGGTCTTCTTTTACTATGATTATTTCTGGCATTTTTAAATTAAATTTATAAAATATGCACGTTTTCATAAGTTCTATATTTTTGAACTAAACTGCCAACTTTACATTTTGGAATTAAACTGTTCAGTTGTCAATTTATAACATTTTTTTGGGGATTTCTGGTTTCCATTTAGACTTAAATGTTAAACATTTTGTCTTGCCCCCAATATCTAGAGGAAAGACAGTTGTCTAGATTTATTTTTTAATATTTAAATCCTAAAATAATTCTACTTTTACTGTCCTGTTTTTGAAATTGATTTAAATGGGCTGTTAAGTATTTGAAATATCTTAACTATAGAAGTTCCTTTTACTTAACAGGAAACGTATTGTTCTGTTCAATGCCTTTTTGGGTTTCATAATAGGCAGGTGTAGACATTTTTGTTTCATTTCCTTAATATGCAATGTAGGTACTTTACTTAATGGTATGTTTAAATTATAGTCCAAGACAATTTCATAGAATTCGGAAAATTCACAACATAAATAAATAAAAGCTTTGTCGCAGGCCTTTTAGGCCTTGAGCTTGATTGTTTTTTTCCAGAGTTCTCTGTCGTTGGTCTTTAGATTCCAGTTCTTGATTTCTCTTTCTTTAAGGTCTTCTTGTATTTTTATTTCCACCACTTCCTTGGCCTCACTTTTCTTCTTTTCGCTTCTACCTCTCTCCAGGCTATTTGTTTGGTTCCGCGATCTTCTGACATTCTTTCTATAAGTCTCCTCGTTCTTATTTCTTCCACAATGTTTTGTTATTCAAATAACTCATAAAACTCATTGTTTATTCTTCTTTCATTGACGTCTTCTACCTTTTTTTTTCCGAGGATTCTTCGTAATATTTTCCTTTCCCAACTCAATGTATCTTCTAATTTTTTGTTCATCATCCAAGTCTCAGCTCCGTATAATAAAGTTGGTCTTAAGATCGTTTTATATAATCTTATTTTTCCTCTTCTTGATATTTCTTTACTTCTTATAATAAGTGGTTATAGCCCCTGCATTTTTATTCGCTTTCATAATTCTGTACTTTATTTATTTTTCTTCTTCTATTCTGTTTAGTATCCACAAACACCACTTTGAGATACATAAATTAATTTTTGATTAAGTTTACAAAACTAACAAACTCGTATAAAAATTGTGCAGCGTAAAAGTTGTACATGCCCAATCCAGAATAATGCATTCCACTTGCCCTAATTTATATATAATTTCTAAAACGAGGCGTGTCTGACATGCTTTTGTTTAGACTAATATTATTTTATTTAGGTCACAAAGGGTAGCATTTCAATAATGCATTCCTAACAGTAGAAATGATTATAATGTGCAGAAATTGAGTACTAAAATTCTTGGAAATGTGTACATTTAAAAATACATAGAGGTGCAAAATCAGATTAAAAAACCTAATTCAATGCAATCCAATAGGTTTAGTAGTACATCTGATTTGGACGTAAGGCTAAATATGTTCTATATAATTCTAAATGGAATTTGTCGACAACGAGAAATGTTCTCTGTATGTTTGTTTTTGTGTTAGGAATGTTTATTATTAGCATATCATTCTTATCTTGCACTTCATCTACGGTCATTTTTACTAATTCATCACGGCGACATGCGCCGGACAAGCCAATTACCAGTATAGTCTACAAAAAATTAAAATGTCAAAATTTTAAATGCAGCCACTAAAAATTATTGAAAATACCTTAATAGCGAGATACCCGTCATTTGAGGCTTCTGTCAAAAATGTATCGACTTCTTGTTTACTAAAAACTTTAGACTTCTTTGCTTTATATCCCACAGATTTTTTCTTTAAAAAAGCCAATAACTTCGGAAATGTACTAATATCAATGTCCTTCTTGCTTATTAACATTGAATACAAACTCCATACAGTCGATGATTTAAGTGTGTTTGATTTATAGCTAAATAAGCTAACAAAACATCTTCATTTACTACCTTTATTTTTTTCTCTTCACACCATTTTTCGCAAAATTCATAGGCTTTTCCATACCTTTCCTTGGATTTTGTTGGTAATAATGCATTAGCGCCGCAATTTAAAGAATAATTAGTATTAAATCTCCCGGGTAAATCTAACCAAAGGCGTTAAATTCTCTTAGCACGTGCTTACACCAGTCACCAGTCGACGTAAGTCTGTCATAGGAACTGTTGATTACTTATTTGTTATTGTCGAATGTGAAATTCTGGATCACTGTTTGCTGTGCAATTTTTTTATTTCTTGACTATTTGTGTGATTTTAGTGTAATTATTTGTTTAAATTTAAAGATAAACCGGGATAACATTAGAAATGAATGAGGTTATATTTAAAGCCAAATGTCACGGCCGTCAGCTGATTCAAGTCAGTATCTGGTTGGTTCTTAATCCATGTAGTACTTTCTACAAAAAGGTTCCGAGAAAGAGATTTGTTCAAGAGATTAGTTTCAACGTTTTTAAGTCATAGATAAAACCAATGTGTATGTACCGGTAGCATAATTAACCCTAAGTTGGATGCTGAACTGAAAAAAAAATTGAGACAAAGTTTTTCAAATCAAATCAAATACTTTAATTTAATTATATTTTACAATTTTTGTATATGTAAAAAAACACAGATTACTACTTCTTAGATACTTACATGGTCATCGCTTGTGCTTCCCAGGTTTTTCAATTAAAAAAAATCTCTTTTTGAGGCGTTGATTTAATATCTATGAATTTGTGGGATTATCTTTAAAGGAAATGCCTCTAAAATTCATAAAATTTCTCATCGATTTTCAAAAAATTCATATTTCGTCATCTTGTAAAGCTCGACGAGTAGATTAAAAATCACGTCGGGATTTCCTGCCGCCTAATTCATAAATAGACGAAATATAGTTATCAAGTTGATGTATTCGTTATGGTCAATAAAATTCAAGACGACGATTTATCAAATCCAATTGTGTTAATTCAGCATTGAAATATTACGCCTTATATGTCATTCATTAGAATAAAGGTAAAACATTTTAAAAAAATAACGTTTCGATTATTGCAAACGTTTAAAAATTGGTTAAATTTTCTCAAAAAAAAAAACCCAAACATTAAACAGACTAGTAATTTGATATAATTTTAAATATGTTAATGTTATTACAATTTAATTAGTATAAAAACATCTAAATTAGTTATTGCGATAACCTCTGATTGAAGGGAAATGATAAGCTTGACCTTAAACTGATATTTCTCTTCTTAGTTTACATATTCCATATTAAAAACATCCAATCGAACTTGTCGATCCATAGCAGTCAAACATTAATATTTACTTCACTATCCTTGTTCTACTTTTATAAAATGCATGGCACATTTCGTAGTATTGCAGAATATAAATTATGCACCCGAGGGATTTTTAAATATGTATTTTCATAGTTGTAATTAAAAAAAAATGCAATTTTAAAAAGGTTTTTTAATCAATGTAATTAAAATAAACTTCATCATTATTTACTTTTTTTAATTAATCATACATATTGTTGCAGTTTAGAAAAATAAATTTTTAATCACAATTTTAAATATTCTGTAGATATTCCATAGACCCGGAAATGCAATGATTATTAGTAGTAAAAATCACTCATCGTCATGTTAATCACATTAGTCGTGTTTTTCTGAAAAAATGTTCCCTAAGAGTAACACGAAACTGTCTAAAAGAAAGATTTAATTTGATAAATACGGAAACATTTGTTCTCATAAAAGTAACCAACTAGCAATTAATGGTGGAACGTTATACGGGTTAGGGCGTTCACTCTCAATTTATTTTGATGGATACCTATTAATAGAATTTAGTTATTAATTTTATTAAGTGAACAATATAATGACATATTAGTTAATAGTTTATTGTAATGTCTTTATTATTTAATAAAGCTATTCTCGGTACAAGTCCCATATTAGATTTTCTAAAATGGGAAAAAACAGAGAACAAGTAGATATATAGACCAGGGTCAAACAGATTTGAAATAGCCAAATTCATTGAAAAAGTTTAATTTTTGGAGAAAATCGTATTATTCTTTTTAATTTTTATCCCCTGCAAAAATATTTTTTTTTGAAGCTTGGTGAAAACGTTCTTTTTTGTCTATTAACGCGTCATAACTTCATACTATATTTCCCCTTGACCCGCGCAGCAAAAGTAAGCGTGCCTAAATATAAATCTTTTACAAACTTTGGCAACACAGCAAAATACATTTACCAAAAGATATTGCCACCGAATGAATAAATCATTTATGGATTCTTAGTAGCCAGTGACGTACAGAACTTAAAAATTAGGAGACCAAAACCATCCAACGTTTTAAATAGGTAATGAATAGATGTATGTTTTCTTTGATTCAACCTACAAAAATGCAACATTTTGAATCTGTTACTCACAGAAAAACGTAGGTCTAACAATTAAAGAAAATTTTTTTTTTTTGCATTTTATAAAATCTTGTTTATGTCAAAATTTTTTTAATTTTTTTAAGCAATTTTATTCATTTATTAAAATAGTAATCAATAAATTGTAACCCAAAAATAATGGAATAGAAAATGGGAGAATAAAATAAACGTGGTAGAAAAAATCGAGATTTTTTGGAATTTCACTCAATAATCCTCAGGTGTTGTAGGGAATTGTTCCTTATTTCCAACCACTTGCTATTCTTGGATCCACTAACTCCGGTAGAAAATAATTGAAGAAAAAAACTTTCAACTTTATAAATTAAAAAAAAACATGAGAAATAAGTACATTTTGAATTTGAAAATTATATATGTCACCTCTTCAACTAGACAACCTTTCGGGCTCCATGTAACGAAAAAGCATTTCTTATGTATTATGAGTTAACAATTTGTTATAAACAAATTCTGAGCAACATTTTTTTTCTGTAAGTAATTTACAGAAACAGCGATATGTAACAAATTGCTGAAAAAAATTGTCTTTAATAATTCCATTTCATTCTTATATTATATCGAATAATTTTTTGATTAAAAAAAATGTAATTCAAATTAATTATGAAAAAAATAAAAATATAGTTAGTATAAAAATTTTGAAGATAGAGCAGAGGAAATTTGATCAGAATATCTATTTATTTTTAAATTAACAATAGCAGCACTTTCAGTTAGAAATCTATTATAATGTATCCAGGAAACTATTTTCTTTCTGTCAAAACTGCATTATAAAAATTGTGGCAAAGGATACTGTAAAAACTAGAAAATAGGCAATTCCTATATATTAAAAAGAATCAAAATCTTATCGTAACATTACTCGGCGTCGGGACAATCTTTTGGTACTCAAGCGTTTACTGTTCTCTCTCTTTCTGTTTTTCGGACCATAATTTTGTTCAACTGTAAGACTCACAACACCAATCAACAGTTGCTCTAATATCCCCTTCACCAAACTAACTCACTTTACACCTAGATACGTATTTTTATCCCCATACGAATTTAAATTGAAAAAAATCCTAATTTTCCATATCTATTACATATTTTTTTTTACACCATCTTAAAGTCTTTGTTTCCACGAAGAAAATGAGCACTGATAAAGGTTAAAAAATGAAAATTTGTAAAATAACTTTTTCGATTGAAAATTAGGCTTTTTTTAATTTAAATTCGTATAAAATCGAAAAATAAATATTTTGCTCTGAAAAAATTACAGCTTACTTAAAAACACAAAAAAGAAAGTTTTTACAAAGTTTCATAAAAAAAATATTTTAGCGGAGAAAAAAATAGAAACGGTTTATACCAATTTTTTCGATAATTTTGAGGTAGTATTTATTTTAAATTAATTAAAATCAATGTGTTCCGAGACTTTTTCCAACACTTATATTTAATAAAATATAATTAAAACAAGTTTAAAAACTAATAAATTTCAAAGAAGTACTAACTTTAAAACCTTAAATAAAGTTAAAACAAAAAAGCAAGAAAGTTCAATAAAATCAAAAATAATTTGTGGGACGCCCCTGAAAAAGGATTAAAATTAAACTAATAGGATTGTATATTAATCTGAGACACACCGAGACATACGGCGACGATCATGTAATTCGGGTATAGTAGGCCTTAAACAAAGACAGCGACAAATATGGTTCTCGAATCTAGGTCGCCTAGTAATGATGACAATATGCGGCGTTTCATTTTTATTCAAGAATGTTTGAATTCTACAAACTTAGGAAAGATGGCAGTATAAATCAGATGAAGATTTTCAAATCTTGGCTGCGTTTTTATTCAAAAACAGAAAATATTTCATGAAAATGTTATTTTTTAGATAATCAGGTGGTATATAAGAATACCGGAAAGTCATTATTTTTACGATTGTGTAAGTTCATTCCATTTTTTTTAACGTAGAAGGAAATCATTGACTTTCCCGAATTACAAAAAATGAGACTTTTTTTTGTGATAAAAGGTTTTCACTGAAAAAATTTCTGGGACATGAGAAAGCACAGCCAGTTTCACCAAGGTAGTGAATGCTCTTAAGCTGCAATTTTTTCAAAACTAAATATTTATTTTTCGATTTTATACGTATTTAAATTAAAGAAAAAACAGTCATCCTGCATATATTTTATTTAATAAACTGGTAGTGTGTGTTTTACTATCGCACATCTGTTATAGTACTAGTGTCGTGGAAATGTGTCAACACGGACTCCATTGAGTCATTCTAGGAGTAGATTGATTTTAATATACGGTTGGAAATTTATGGGAACATTTTTTGAAAATGATTTTTGTAACAGCGCAATTTTTTATAACAAGGTGTTCTGTTCTCCATTAATGGCTGACTAATGAAGAAAGCTGACCTAAGATGTTACATGTTACGTTGATTCTCAAAATTTTCAACTTAACTTGAATCAGAAATTGAGATTCCTCATTACCTCAAACTAGGCCGCACGACGTAATTCTCCATTAAGAAAAAAAGTCGTCTTGAATGCTAACGCCGAGCCTTTTTGATCTTCTAGTTGTCTCTCAAGCGTACGCTGCGAACGTGATGGATGAAAGCGTCCTCAAGGGCAACACCGCGATTTTCAAGTGTCACATTCCGAGCTTTGTAAGTGACTATGTCTACGTTACTTCCTGGTTACAAGACGACGGACGACAAGAAATTATAACTTCGGAAGGAGTTTACGGTGCGTCCCTACTGGAAACTACTTCAAATATGTTTTTGTTATTAAATTTTCTTCCCGTTCCCATTTATCTAATCAGTTTTATTTTTTGGGGTTAAACAGGATGTCCAATTTTCTATTCTGTATTTGTTGCAAAAATAAACTTGAACTAAAATAGCATCAAATAGAGCCAGTAGCGTACCCAGCGGGGGTTTCTCGACCCGCACCAAGAATAATTTCGTATTTACTTAACCCTTTCTATACTAACGTGAGTCTCTAAAGAAGGGAAAGTAAACGCGAGAGCAGGAGCAAAAAATTAAAATTTAGAGCAAGTAAACAAATAAATGGCGCATGTTAGATGATCTTCCCCCCCCCCCCCCAGATCTTGTCTCTGGATCTGTCTCTGAATAGAGCAGAAGTTTCAAAAGTGTGGTTGCGATAAGGAGCTGGAGGAATAAAGCGATTACGAGCTGTATTAGGGTCACGTGAAATAAAGTCTTCAATGAGTTCTTAAACGCACTAGAATGAATCAAACTTCTTTTTTTTTTTTTTCAATTGAAAAAGACCAAAAAAAAGTTTCTTCATAAATTCGCTAATTTTTTTAGTGGCTGTTATTGTAGGAACAGGGTGTTAAGGTGATAGAAAATGTCAGTAATGAAAGACACTTTAATAATCCAAAGGGAATTAGTTTTCATATTCGATTTCTCATCAAAAAGTACTACATATTAACTGAATACTACTCCCTAAAAACGTGTGCGGAAAATTGCTCGTCCACGGTTGCTCAACAGGAAAGTTGCTCGCCCACAATTGCTCACCAGAAAAGTTGCTCGCCAATTGCGTCACAGGATGTTTTAGTTCTTTTTTACATGAATATAGATAATAAAGATTAAGAAACACGTTTATCCAAAACATACATATATTTTCAGTTCGTATTTATAAACAATTGTCGTCAACTAAAAGTATTTATAAAGGTTTATTAAGATTAATAATATGATTTCAATTCTACGGTTCCTAAAACAACAAATATTTTTATTAATAATACTTATAATTATATAATTGTCCAAAATAAAAATAAAAGAAAAAAAAAATCTAAAAAATGGAAATGAGTCGTGAATAGTAGTTAAAAGTTCTAACAACCTCGAAATACGATAAGAAATCCAAAAAAAGTGCAAAATAAGTCAAACTAAGAGAATGTTCGAAAACAATTGTAAATAGTGGAAAAAAATTTTTAATTTGCAGGTATTCATGGGTACATTCACCCCCGAAAATCTCAGCTGTCTGAAATTTGTGGAAGGGCAGGAAAAATGACCCATTGGTCTCAAAAATGTGTTTTTTTCGCATGTTTTCGCTGATATTTCCGAAAATATGACACTTAGAGAATTTTTGTTTGGACGAAAATGAAGATCAGTTCATTACCTACAAAAATGCTCCAAAACGCACCCCCATTTTTAGCTCCTGTCAAATTTCAAAATAAGTCACGTAAAAATTAATATTTTTTCATGATTCAAAGTTCAGATGGATGATCGTGTTACTTTTTCGTTTTATCTATTTCTCTGAATTATTGAAAAACCGGGCCAAAGTTTGTTTTTGCTCGATATTTTGACCCTCCTATAAATTTATTCATATTTTTTTTTCACTGAATCCTTTTGGATAATGGGGCTTTGCAAGGTGTTAAATATATTCAGAAAGATTCAATAAATTATTTTTGTTTATTTTCATACACAACATGTTTTTTAGGACGTTTTTTTTTGGATTTCTGGAGTTTTCGAAAATGCTCGGGTCTATCTATAGATACTCAAGGACCATGTCGGTTTTCGGGCAGGGGTAAATGTACCACCAAATATGCCGGATCAGAAAATGGTACCGGTAAATGTGCCTCCGACTAAAAGGGTTCTGCAAATACACACAAGTATTTGTACCACTAACAGTTGGAGTATGATTTTATAACAATCGCTATAACTAAAAACTAGGAACAAATTTTTATTTATAGCATAGGTATTTATAACAATTATATAAATTAGTAACCTCTTATTTTATTTAGGTAAGCTTAAATAGGAAACACATTTAACAAAGTCAATTTTTGATATAGCATTCTTTTTAACTTTCTCATAATTCTGTCATTGTCTTTAAATTACTTCTAACAGACGCGTCCTTAATTTTTACAGGCGTTTGTAGACTTTGAATTTGACATTAATATAAGTTTGAACTTCTTTTAATTTTCCACAAATATATATATATATTGACGGGTGAGTAGTGTAGAATGATTCGTTAAATTTCGAATGGAACGACTCACACGTATGTCATTCCTGTTACTGAAGGACCATACTGGGCCCATAAATATGGTGGGAAATCTATGAAAAATCGAAATTTTTTTTGAGGATTATTTTCTTTTCGTGCTAAAATTTTTTGGGGTTAGGAATTGTACTAAATAAAATATCACATTCTGACCTTTGCATCAATATATATCAAGTATTTTATTAAGTGCACGAGAAAAAACTCTCTCAAATTGGACTTTTTTACAATAAAATTATTAATCAAGTACAAAAAGTGAAAAAAAGTTGGTTATTATTGCCTTTTCAAGTCAATAATTTTGCGAAATATTAAAAAGAATATTTTTGAAACGCCGTTTTTGCAAAAAATATTAGTGTAGCCAAAAAAATCATAGGGACAACTTTTGTAGGTAATGAACTGCTCTTCATTGTCTAAACAAAAATGCTCTAAGGGTCATATTTAGGTAGATATCGTCGAACTCTTCCACAAATTCCACGTAGCTGAGATTTTCGGAGGTAAATGCACCTATGAATACCTGCAAATTAAAAAAAAATTGACGGGCAGACTTGATGCCCAGGTTTTGGATTTTTGTGGCGTTAATTTACTGGACTATTGAGAAAATATCTAAAAAAGGTCAGGTCAGGTAATATATGATGACTCTACATCTCTACAATTGTTAGCGAGCAATTGTGGGCAAGCAATTTTTCGGTAATCTCATAAACACGGTTATTTGTTGTCTGATGCCTTGTCTTTGTATAACTTTAATATTGTTTAGAATCTTTTTGTTTTTCTCAAAACGATAACCTTTTTCAATAAGCGCGATTTAACACGTTACTTTTATTCCAGTTGTTTCTCAAGTATACAAGGCAAATGTGATGGAAGAAAGTGTTCTCAAAGGCAACACCGCTATTTTTAAGTGTCATATTCCGAGCTTTGTGAGCGATTATGTCTTTGTCACATCCTGGTTACAAGACGACGGCCATGACAGTGAAGAAATTACTATCGATCAAAGATCCTATGGTGCGTTATCAAAAAACCTAAGAAATCCCTAAATATTAATTTTCCTTCGTATTTTTTCGAAATTTTTTAATCAAATTACGTATCCAGATGGCGTGAGACTTTGTACATCACAGGAATATATTTCTTGTATACCTTTGCGTATTGAAATTACAATTTTAAGGTATCTTTACAAGTCGATGTGTCGGGGTTCAAAGACGGGAAAATAGTCCTCGCTACCCCCTGTCGATGTTTGTTAAAAGCCACTATGAGTTACAATATTAGTACTTTACATTGAAATTTTCGAAAATTTAATTGTATGCTACAAACACCCTGTAAATATCTAAATAATTCTGAAATTCGTGGTTCAACTAACTTCAGCCAACATTTATTTTTCATTCAACAAAAGCATTTTTCGACGTGTAATGAACGATATTTTTCATTATATCTACCTGAAAACCAGATTATTAAGAAACATTTATTGTTAACAATTTGCGATTTCTAGAGAACTGTCAATAACATTATTTTATTTTGACATATAAGTAGGCAGCTAATGACCTAGCGCACCGTAAAATGCGCACGGAAAAAGCCCATTTTCGGTGCGCTAAATGTAGTGTTTTCAGATAGGTATAATGAAAATTTATTTTTGAAATGTAACTTAGTTTTCAGAGTTTTTTATTAAAATTTGAATATCTGGGGAACGCAGTATCCGATTTGCAATAACAAAGTATTGGCGTACAGAGCACTGAAATAACAATCCAAAAATATACGGGGTGTTTCATTTTGAAATTTCTCCACCATGTCTACATCTTGAACGTGGGGCAGTCTGTAGTTATATGGAATTTTCGATGGTCGGTTTGGCTAAAAGGTAAAAATTTCGATGTCTGTTTTCGAGCCAGCCATCTTCTATATTTTTTGGTCCATATCTAGTGCTTAAAAAACGCTTCTAAAATTAATGAAATATTATTGCTAGTTTACATTGCACATTTCGTCATTTGTGCATATCATCTTTTGCTAATAAATAGTCATCATTTTTGAAAATGCGAATAATTGAAAAAAATTTAAATCACGTGTAGTGTCAAAAAAAATACTGACAATAGTTACAACGTGTTAATAAAAACATTCTACATTCAAAATCCACTAGATCAGCGGTTCTCAAACTGTGGTACATTACAATATTTTAGTGGTACAATTTTTACTGAAAAAAATAAATGTAAAATTGCGCCCCTTTTAACATTTTGTTTTAAACTTTATTATTCAGAAACACATATATTTGTCAATTTGTTGACTTTTACGGCTCTAGCTTCGAACAACAGTACCACAAAATTTTTTTTAATAATAAACAATTGCGGCAACTAGTTTCTTCAGATCTGCCATCATCAGGACCGAAACGTAAAGTAAGGTCCTTAAAACCCTTATATAACAATGTTTTCACCATATTAGTCAGTAGTTTTAGTCAATAGTTACAAAGTTTTAAATGGTTCTTTGTTTAAAATTGTTTAAAAATAAAAAAAATGTGGTACTGACTTAGAGGCGTTTTATTTTATTGAAACATTAATTTTTAATGACGAAATAGTTTTATGACGGTACATATATTTTTGTTTCATATTTATGTGGTTGAAAATTTCAAAAGTTTGAGAGCCGCTAAGTAGATATACTGCCAATAAACTATTTTACTTATTTACAATATCTCATTAACAAGAAATGGCAAATTCATAAAATGATTTCACTATTAATTTTTCAAACGTATTTTACAAAAGCCACGCATACCCATTTAACGTTGTACAACGACACTTACTTTTACAGTTAACTAATATGATTCATTATTTATTTTTATTTTAATAATTAATAACCGCTCTTGTATACTCGACAATAATTAATCCACTCATTCGTAAGTGTCGGTGCGGTGGTCTGTTTTACTTTTCTTGTTAAAAGTCGCACTACATGGACAATAAAGGCTTTTGTAGTAATGATTATGACAACCCAAACATTTCTTTCACTTTCACTAAAAAAAAAAATCTACAAACCTTTTGTTTTATCTAATAGGTGGTGTTATAAATCAATTATTAAGGGTCTATTCTGTAAAACATTTTTTTAAATTTAGCCCTCTAAAATTGTAACTTTTAACTTTTTATGATTATTTTAAAAGAACATTTTAAATTTTGACACAAGTTAGGTTAGTTTAACAGATGTTAAAATATGAAGGAATCGTTCCAGAATACACATTCTCTTATACTTCCCCTTTAATGGTAATTTTTTTATTATTAATATTAAGAAGATTTTTGCGGTTTTTCCATAAATTGTTTTACATAGAAAGTGTTTCCACATTCTTGCTCAACCCTGTATATACAGAGCCGTTAATGTCAATAACTTCACCCAAAAAATCTACAGCTGACGAATGATGATTATAATAATAAAAAAAGAGTACAAAGCCAACTATTATTTGAGCTATTGAATGGTAAGCGATATATACGATTCTAAAAATAATTCGATAATGACAGCGGTGCGGACATTTGCAGACAATGGGCATATTTTAATAATTACTAACACGGAATGTAACAAAATATATAGTGATAACTTGAAGCACCATTAGCTGTAACTACAGATCCCAACTATTTCCGACATGATGTAAAAGAGTTCACTACGGTTTTTGTAAGACAGTGAACAATGATGCCTATCTCAGATATCTGTCTTATCAAAATGGACATTTAAACATGTAAATGTATAAAGACTTTTTTTCTACGATTATAAAGAAATGTACAAGTTTCACATGCGCCATCAAGAAATACATAAGCATAGAAAAAGTATAGTGTACAACTCGCGAAATGATACTCATTGCCCACGAGTAAAGTATTGAAAAGGTTGTAGAACAAACGCTTGGTGTACAATATACTATTTCATGGATCGTTTTTAAATGAAGCTATACATGACAACTGTAATATATTACACCCTATTTTGAGAGTGTGTTATACAAATAAAACACTATACTTCTTGATCGAGTACACCTAATTACAATGGACTGATGGTATATAAAACAGCGAAGTATGTATAAGTAAATATACCCAGTGGCACAAACAATGTTACTATACCCGGTGGCACAGATAATAATACGCACCAGGCGACATACACCACAACAACAAACATATTACTTGAACAAATCAGATTATTGTTAATGACATTTCTAGAAATTACAAAGTTAGAGAAAACGCGAAAGTAATGAAAACCTCTTGAAAGCATTACTACATATAATTGTTCCTACAATGTAAGTAAATTATACAGGTTTCACAAAATCTAGAAATTACTTAAATTTTGCTAATTTGTCGTAATAAAAAATTAAAAAATATATCATTAGAAGTGATTTAATAATTATAATATATACTTCATAAAATACTTACGCCTTATTATTTAAAGACACATTTTTTTTTTAAACGCATCATAATATGTAATTATTAAATAGTTAAATCAAGATTTTCAAATTTGATTTGGATTCGTTTATTTGATATTCTTTCGTTTCGTTAGGGTATTTCTAAATATCGTTGTTCTTGATTAAGTATTCTAAATATTTGGTTGGTTTTATTCCAAAAAATAGGATGAACTGAAAGTTTGGACATCTGGAACTCCCAAAATTTCCTTTTTTTCCTTTCCGTAAATATTTACCACTCCTGTTTTAAAAATTAGTAAGTAGATAATTCAAAAATAACCAGTCTTGCATTTTTTTTAGATTATTATTGATTTGGAAAACAAATCATTAAAAATGTTAATTTTTTAAACGTCAAAACTGATTATTTTTGAAAAATTATATATAAACATGAACTATATTTAAAATAATTATTACTAAATAAAAAACGTAAATTAAAAATAATTATAAATATAATTAGAACCATTACCTGTATACTTCATGTTTACATATAACATTTTGTAGTATAGATAAAGCAAATAAAAAGTAGCAAATAAACTTATATAAAAATAATGAAACAAATCACAAAAAAAAATGTTGTCTATAATCCTTGTTTGCAAATAACCTTGCTACGTTTTATTTACAAATTTTAAGAAATTAATTTAAAACATAATATTAATCAAAGCCTCTAATGGAAATTTATATATTTTTATTAGTATTTATTTAAAATAATAAAATTCACAATCAAAATTAAGAGCTGATATATAATTTGAAGGAAATTGTGTACATTCAAATAAAGGTTTTTACAAGTAGTAAAATTTAAATTAAAATGTAAAAATAATCTTGATTAATATTATGTTTGGTGACTGAAACAGGTATTCATGAAATTTTATGTTTAACAGACAGCAAATACTTGGTTCTTCCATCTGGAGAATTGCACATTAAGGATGTCGGACCTGAAGATGGATACAAGTCGTACCAATGCAGGACGAAACATAGGCTCACTGGCGAAACTAGGCTTAGTGCCACCAAGGGAAGGCTAGTGATTACTGGTGAGTGATGTTTGTGTTATTGGTAGTAAGAAAAGAGTTCAAACATGCTATAAAATAATTAAAATTATTATTATTTAAAACATTCTGTTCGCTGCTGTTTATAAAGAATATATCTTGAAATTGGAATGGTATCTTCCTTTCTAAAAACTAAAAAATAGCTCTTCGAAAATGCAATCCTCAAAATAATAATTTAAAAATTCGTCTAGAACAAACTAGAGTCAAATTATACTTTGCCATTTTTATTGTACAGGGTGGCCAAATAAGAATGCGAGGTACTGTATCTTGGAAACCATCCATCGTAGAGGCTTGCGGAAAAAAAGTCATTACTAAAACGACCAAGAGAAAAACCTGGAAAATATTTTCAAGTTTCTAAAATGGCCGCTAGGGGGCGTAACTGCAATCTTGAATCTAGGAAAGTGATGTTTCTGTGAATTCCGCTATATAAACCTAACAAAAAAATACATGATCTTTAAAGTAGAGGATAATCTGAATCTTTTTTGTTTGACAATTTTTGCTGCATCTCTAAAAATAAAGTGGTGGGGGGTATTCAAAGGTTTCAGTAAAAAACACCCTGTATATTCGAAACGGCTGAGCTGATTTTAACAAACTTGGGCTAGTTGAAAAGAGTATTCTTGGGCTACAAATGCTATAATATTTTCATGAAAAAGTAGCTAAATGATGCCTAAACAAGCTCCCGAAAACCGCATCTCGATATCTTGTTCCTAATCTAAAATTTAGCCCAAAGAAAATTTTATACGGAAATCCCTTAAATTTTTATTTTTTAAACTAATTCATTCCTTTTATTATGTAAGTTGTGGCCCTAAAAAGGACCGATTTAAAAAAGAAAAGTATTTAGTGCCCCCGTAAATGCTCTAAATGCTGATCATCACGCTCTATGCATTGCTGAATTGCCTCTCATGGGTAGACAAACCTGCACCTTTTCGGCTCTCGGTATGTTACGTAATGCATTAACGAATCCGGTTTTTCATATGTATCTGGTCGTAGGTTGAGTCTGAAAATCAAGACAAGTTAAGTCTGGTGATCGCGCAGGCCATGGAAACAGACTTCCTCTTCCAATCTACCACTGTTGGAATACTGTGCTAGGCTGGGCAACCATTCAACTGCAAAAACAAGTTTTGACGTGTTTCCAGTGAAACATCTTCCAACAACAACAGTAATTTATTGGCGAAAAAGTCGAGAAAGATATTGCCACTTAGGGATTGCTAAAAAAAAATAATTCTGCCTCCCAGTATGCCACACCACACATTTAAACTCCAACGTCCTTGGTGCTGAACTTCACGCAACCAATGCGGATTTTCTGCAGACCAATAATGCATATTGTGCAGATTTTAAAGGTGGCTTCATCGGTCCAAAGAATTAGAAATAAAAATTCTCCATTATTGTGTGAGAGCATATTAATGCAGTATTACAACAGCGTTGGATTGGAAGAGGAAGTCTGTTTCCATGGCCTGCGCAATCACCAGACTTAACTTGTCTTGAATACGAAAAATCGGATTCGTAATGCATTACGTAACATACCGAGAGCCGAAATTGAAGCTGCAGTTTTGTCTACCCATGAGAGGCTTCAGAATTTCGAGCATTTACGGGGACATTAAAAACCTTTCTTCACAACTTACATAATAAAAGGAATTAATTAGTTTAAAAAATAAAAATTTAAGAGATTTCCGTATAAAATTTTCTTTGGCCTAAATTTTAGGTTAGGAACAAGATACCGAGATGCGGTTTTCGCGAGCTTGTTTAGGCATCATTTAGCTATTTTTTCATGAAAAAGAAATCATACCAATGCATTTAATTTTTTTGAGAAAATTAACCATTTCTGTCGAAAAAAGCACTCTAGCGGCGACATCTGAAACTAAGAAAACTTCAAATATTATAGCATTTTTAGCCCAAGAATAGCTCTTTTCAACTAGCCCAAGTTTGTTAAAATCGGCTCAGCCGTTTCGAATATACAGGGTGTTTTTTACTGAAACCTTTGAATACCCCCCACCAATTTATTTTTAGAGATGCAGCAAAAATTGTCAAACAAAAAAGATTCAGATTATCCTCTACTTTAAAGATCATGTATTTTTTTGTTAGGTTAATATAGCGGAATTCACAGAAACATCACTTTCTTAGATTCAAGATTGCAGTTACGCCCCCTAGCGGCCATTTTAGAAACTTGAAAATATTTTCCAGGTTTTTCTCTTGGTCGTTTTAGTAATGACTTTTTTTTTCCGCAAGCCTCTACGATGGATGGTTTCCAAGATACAGTATCTCGCATTCTTATTTGGCCACCCTGTACAATTTCATTTAATGAATGTTGTTTTATTATGATCTATGACTAGCAATTCTTCGTAACATTTTCAAATAGACTATAGCTTTTGATTAAAAAAAAATAATTCCAAAAATCCGGTTCAAAAAAACCAGTTATAGCGCAAAACGATAATAGATAAAAACTTCGAATATGAAAAAACGAAAGGTATGGATAACTCTAAGCTAGAAAAATATCCAACATCACGGATGGCGAAAACATATTTTGGAATAGAAAATGCCCAAATAATTTTTTAAAAATCGAGCAGCCTTAAATACTTTATTTTGATTACACATTTTTATTTACATAACGGGTAAATAGTTCCATGCAACTTTCCATCTTTAACTCGATTAGAAGTAACTCAGTAATTGTAAAAAAAGCTTAAACTAAGTAATTTATCATATACCAATTTAGAATATTTTTTTTAATAGTTAATCATCTAGAAGAAACTACATAAGAATTTTCTTCTAGATACTACATAAGAATTTACTATAAGTAGACGCATACCTCAAGTTGTGAAATGTTTCCTCAGTAATAAAACACTCATAAAAGAATTATGAACTGTCAAGCATATCAAGCCCTACCTAATTTTTTTTAGGGACTCGTGGAATATGTAAAGTGTAAAGACCTTTTTATGTGAGCAGCTTTCTCTCAATTGTTTACGGTTAGCGTTTAAGCTCCCAATAAAAATGTGTTTCAACATCTCAACTTACTGCGTAGAGCTCGATTATTTTAAAAAGAATACATTTCGTCCTAGCTGACGTCACACATCGCATTTTCGAATCACGCGCTCACCACCTGTTGCATAAATTATCATAAATCACCGTACATTATTTTTATGGCTATTCAGTCGTCTGGAGTTATTTATGACATGCAGAACAGTAGCGTACCGTGTATAATATTTAAACAGGCATAGACAAAGTTACATTTCAAGTAAAAGAAAATATCTCGGGCCCTAGGTCGGCGGGTAAGTTCAAAGCGGCGAATACATTAATGTTTTTATCGGTTTGTTCAGCTCATTTAATTGAGTTTGGACGAACTATAATTGTGTGCGAATTAACTACAGAGCCCTGATTCAATAAGCTCGTTTCATGCGTGTCTGAATAATTCGTTTTTGTTAAATTTTTTATCCCCTTGCCCTTTGGGAACCCCTGATCTGATAGTAATTACAAATTAGTATTATACAGGGTGAGTGGCTAAACGGTTAATATTTTGAAAATTTTGTTTATTCATGAATATGTGGGTTGATAAAGGTTACATTTTAAAATTACTTTGAATTATACAGGTTGTACCAAAAAAGTATGGCGTATCAAAGTTATACTATTTATTATGGAAGACCCTATATTTTGTTGCATTTATAGATTATACGTTAAAAATAAGATAAACTTTCTTAAGTATTTCCTATACCTAAGCTTTTTACTTTTCCAGATATTTTGATATATCTAAAAATGAAAGCACTTACAAGAAAACCAATAACTTTGAAACCTATGGAATCAGCCAAATCCAATTTTAACTGAAAAAAAATTACACGGATAATTGAAAGCAATAATGTATTTAGAGTTGTTTAAAATTATACAGGGCGTCCAAAATGGGCGATTCTCTAATGACATATTCAAGGACAATATCGTTCTTATTTTAAATAGGACACCCTGTATTTTATAATCCTATTATGAAGCAAATTCCATTACCTTTTAAAAATTTTATGCCTAAATCTATTAATTTTGGAGTTATTTTTATTTTTGTTAAATTATTATTATTTTTCCACCGTAATGCCTAACACCCTGTATTTGATCAGCTTAGACTATGATCCGAAAAAATTACAGATGAATCCACTTTTCATAATAATGGATTAGTTAACCGTCATAACTTTCATTATTATGATACCCAAAACCAGCATTTGTTCCACACAATAGATCATCATATTTCTTTGATGTTGAAAATGTATCATTAGATATTAGACAAAATATGATGTTGCAATAGTCTAAGCTGATCAAATACAGGGTGGAAAAATAATGTAAAATTTAACAAAAATAAAAATAACTCCAAAATTAATAGATTTAGGCATAAAAGACCTTTATAATTTTTAAAAGGTAATGGAATTTACTACATAATAGGATTATAAAATACAGAGTGTCCTATTTAAAATAAGAACGAATTTTCGTTTGAATATCTCATTAGAGAATCGTCCTATTTTGGACGCTCTGTATAATTTTAAACAATACATTATTGCTTTCAATGTTTTCAATGTTTTCTCACCTGCAATTTTTTTGTATTTAAGGCGGAATAAAATGAAAGTAATTTTTACCATTGTACTGATTTTTTATGGCATGTTCGAACTCAAAAACGGGAAGTCAATTGCAAAGAACTAAAATTAAAACTGAACGCGATTCTTCTGTATCTAATGGTGTGTTTATTATTCTTATCCACGATTGATTATTGTATCAGACCGTTCACATCGGTTCATTTCAGTGTTTTGCATTGGCTTTTCATTTATTATTCTTATCGCGATTTGGCTACTAGAATTATTTCCCACATATGTGCCGTACTCAAAAATTTTGTTTACATATTTGATTTTATTGTATTCTTAACTTGATTTTTGATTGAGAATTTACAATTTATTAAAAATAACCTTCATCGAGGATAACCGAATATTCAAAGCAAAGTTATGACATAGTTTCAGAAAATCTTCCACAAATTTCTTTTAAAAAATTTTAGGCACTAATTGAATATATTTTTCATAAAAATTTAAGTATATATTGATGAAGGAAATGTTTTTCTGCTTCTTACCACACTAAATTTAAGTGAAAAACATTTAAAATCTATTGGCTGTACATCATCATACCTACAAGTCCTAAGGAGCAACTGACACTTTGCGCAACAAAGTAGTAACAAAATTCAAGCATCATATCAGATAACAAAAAAAATAAAAAATGACAATTTAATCAATAATATCTTATCTGCATGGCGTGCGGAAAAGTGTAACTTTGCGCATGCAAATGTATGGGGAAGAGTGTAACTTTGCGCATGCAAATGTATCCGGAAGAGTGTAACTTTGCGCATACAAACGTATGGGGAAAAGTGTAACTTTGCACATACAAATGTATGCGGAAATGTGTAACTTTGCTAAAGTACTACCTAAAAATATATTTGTGTGATTTATACATAATTCAAGTAGCCAAAATCAAAATTAATACTCATTTACTGTCGTTCTTACAAGAACACAAATTAATTGCCCATTAGTTTATCGGTTATGGATATTGATATTTTAAGAAAATGTATGAAGTTGACGGCAGTAGATGAATGGATGTGTCATTATTACTAAAAATTCTTGAATAAATATATTTAATATTCACTAGATTTTGATTGTTCTGAATTTTTATTAATAATGTAAATACAAAATCAGCTAACAGTCTAAATAATAACAAAACCAGCAAATTGTCTAAAAATAAAGATATATTTATAAAGCCATAATTTATTAGACTGTTAAAATGATTTTAAACTCATTTATAGTTTGTTTGAAAAATAAGGCGAAGCAAAAAAATAAGTATTATTTTCCAAACAAACTAAAAATTTTTAAATTATATATAAACTCTGGTAAAAGATCGCAAGTTATCTTTTATCACAGTTCCAAAATTTACCTGAATGTTGGGATAGGGTACCCTTGCTTCTCAAACGGGCACTCCAAAATTTCAAAAATTGAAAAGTTAAAAAAATAATTGACAATAGTACCTGTCCTTATTTTCCACCATCCACTTCCTGTACGCGTGTTTCTTTTATTTTGTTTGATTAGGCTGGCATGCTCTTTATAAAATTTGCTAATTTCATTTGGGTACCCTTGCCCAAGACTAAGTTTTGGGCATAGGAAGTCTTCCTGACGAGGTAAGTGTTCTTTATGATATCTCTCTTGGCCACGGTAAAATAATACTCAGCAGATATAAGTACTATATAACCAATCTAGTTTTATTACAAATAGTTTAAACAGCACATTAAATTCTCATAAAATTTATATTCAATGTAGGATTTAAAGTATTTTAATTTTAAATGTTACTTGTACCTATTGCTTACTTCTGGTGTCCCTCAGGAATCTGTTCTGAGACCTTTTCTACTTTCTATCTTTATAATTGATATTATTGAAAATCTAGCCTGTAGAACCCTACTTTTTCAAGATTATTTTTATAATCGATCTCATGTTACAATGACTGTTTGATACTACAAGGTTAACAGTTTATTAACGAGATTTTCTCATCTATCCAAAGCAAAAGGCCCCATGTTGGGCGCCAGTTATAGCAACGGATCTTGGTCGCTATATTTTGTTCGATATAAGCCCCCTTTTGTTGGATAATACAACACAACAGTTTGTTAACAAGATTTTCTCATCTATCCAAAGCAAAAGGTACCCACGTTGGGCGCCAGTTATAGCAATGTATGCAAATGGCCCCATGTTGGGCGCCAGTTATAGCTATGTATCTTGGTTGCTATATTTTGTTCGATATAAGCCCCCTTTTGTTGGATAATACAACACAACAGTTTGTTAACGCGATTTTCTCATCTATCCAAAGCAAAAGGCCTCACGTTGGGCGCCAGTTATAGCAATGGATCTTGGTTGCTATATTTTGTTCGATATAAGCCCCCTTTTGTCGGATAATACAACACAACAGTTTATTAACGAGATTTTCTCATCTATCTAAAGCAAAAGGCCCCAAGTTGGGCGCCAGTTGTTTAGGTATGTATCTTTGTTAATATTAAATATAATATAAGTGCAATTATATAAGTTTAACTCGTAAATTAAACCCGTTCCCTTAGACTTACATATCAACAATAACAATCAGTGTTTTACTTTTAAAGAATTTTGAAGCAAAATTAAGTTTAATTTATGAAACGGCAACCCAAATACCACACAATAATTTTCAATGAAATTGTTCCTAGAATTATTGCCATATCAACGACGATATGTCAAATATTTATGCTTTAAATCAGAACCTTAATAGATGGGTTTAATTTTAATGACACTTGTCTTACTTGCAGAAATTATTTGCTAATAGATCATATAACATTTAATGGTCGCTAACAATTTTCCGCTATTAATGTCATTCAGATAAAAGGTCTCTGATCCGAACTTACTAAATATTACGCTGTCCAATTAGCTGGGCAATTAGCGATATCTCCACTTTTATTTCTTGCGTTCAGTGGCTACATTTTGGAATTTTCTTTCTTGTCTGATTTTTCCGTAGGTCCTAAACACAATCAAACTACATCTTTGACTGAAGAATGTACTGCGTAATTATTTAAAATTAAAATACAATTTGTAACCTTTAACTAAAGTTTTATGCAATTCAAATTATTCTTCTGGTGTTTAATTTTGACTTCCT
Organism: Crepidodera aurea; assembly: GCA_949320105.2. Classification (NCBI taxonomy): domain Eukaryota; kingdom Metazoa; phylum Arthropoda; class Insecta; order Coleoptera; family Chrysomelidae; genus Crepidodera; species Crepidodera aurea. The sequence goes on along the minus strand of OX439472.1, from coordinate 58,355,075 downwards.
AACCGAAAATTTTGTATAATTTAGAACCAATTGGTACCGTTGCTCCGAAACTTACATCTGGTGATGAAAGCAGAGTGGTATATACTAAAGAACGTTCTACCTCGACCATGTTGTGTCCATCACAAGCATTTCCAATTCCAAAATTCAGGTAAGACTGAATTTTATGTTTTTATTCACTAGAACCAGTTGGGAGCGTGGCGCCCAGATTGTCAGCTGGAACCTCTAAAATTCAAACCCTTGATTCCCGACATCGCCTCAGCTTGACTTTGATGTGTCCAGCACAGTCTTTCCCTGTTCCAAGTTACAGGTACTTTTTGAATACAGTTAAGCTTTCTCAACTATATTCATTTGTTTCTTGTAGAACCGGTTGGTTTTGTAAAACCTAAGTTTCCTTCATTGGATAAAAGTCATGCTTTTGAGACAATGGCTTCACGTAGCACCACTGTAATGTGTCCGGCTCAAGCGTACCCCGTCCCCACGATAAGGTAATAATTTTAACTATCCTTTTTTAACAGAACCTGTAAGTAGTACTTTGCCAAAAGTTTCTTCTAAATCTAAATACGATGTAGTGGATTACAAGATGAATTCTACCCTTACGCTTCTTTGTCCAGCGCAAGGTTTCCCCGTTCCCAGATTCACGTAAGTTATTTTTAAGCAAAAATTTATTTTGTTTTTTCATTTGCTTAAACAGAACCAATTGGTACGAGAGGGCCAAGTTTAATTTCTGATCTTAAAGGAATAACTATGGAAAAGCATTCTGGAAAAGGCATTTCTTTGTTGTGTCAAGCACAGGGCTTTCCTGTTCCATATTTCAGGTAAATTTCAATAAAGGATTATTTCATTTTTCTTTAGAACCACTTGGTAGCAGAGCTCCAAATGTTGTGGATGATTTAAAATACAAACGGACTGAAAAGGCAGCGGGAACTAACATTCCAATTTTTTGTCAAGCACAAGCATTTCCAGTCCCTTCATTCAGGTAAATTATAATTTCTATCTTTACAGTGGAAGAACGCTATTGTAAACTAAGTGTGTTTTTGTGTTTGCTTCGCTTTTAGAACCAGTTGGAACTAAAGCACCTTCTTTCTCAAGTGATATTAAGTTGTTAGGGTATGCTAAAGAAAGAAACAGCACGATATCAATGCTTTGTCCAGCTCAAGGGTATCCTGCACCTTCATTCAGGTAATTCTCTTCAGTTACTAATTTTATATAAATTCACCAGAACCCGTCGGCTTCAAAGCTCCTTCTTTCTCTTCCTCTTCAAAAAGTTTTACTTACGAAACTAAAGGAGGGCAAGGATTTGTACTTTTATGTCCTGCTCAAGCTCTACCACTACCAAAATTCAGGTAAATAAAGAGTTATTTTTTTTTATTTAGAACCCATTGGTCTTAAAGCACCTTCATTTTCTTCAACTTCGAAAATATTTTCGTTCGATGCGAAGGAGATGCATGGATTTGTACTGCTATGTCCGGCTCAGGCATTACCTATTCCTAAATTCAGGTAATTTTGTTTGTTTAGAACCTATTGGGTATAAAGCTCCTTCCTTCTCCAATGATGCAACAAGTATTTCTTACACGCGCGGTATTGGACATGGTTTTGGCTTGTTATGCTTAGCTCAAGGGTATCCGACGCCAATTTTCAGGTAGGATTTTTCTTAAAAATTGTTTTATACACTAGAACCTATTGGCTCTACACCACCCAGACTACCACCAAAATCTAAACTTGATGCTGTAACTGGGAAAGCCGAAAGTGACCTGGTACTACCTTGTGACGCACAAGCATCTCCTTTACCCAAATTTAGGTTAGTCTTGTGTAAACTAAACTTCTTTCGATTTGTTTTATTGTTTTACCTCACCTAGATTTCTATGTAAACCTAGTAAGGCTAGCCCATTGCTCATATTCAGGTTAGTTTAAACAAAAATTAAAATTATATTTTTTTGCTAGAACCCATTGGATCGAAGGCACCAGCCTTTTCATCAGAATCAAAAATATTCACCTTAGAAAGATTTAATGGAAAAAGTTTAGCGTTACTTTGTCCAGCACAGGCACTACCTACCCCTTCATTCAAGTAAGACACTTTCAATTATATGTTCCTTAACGCTAATTTTATTCTTATAGAACCAATCGGATCGAAAGCTCCAACGTTTTCGTCAGAATCCAAAGGTTCAATTTTTGTTAAACACGAAGGTCTAGGCTTTGGTTTACTGTGTCAAGCTCAAGGATTACCAACTCCCTCATTCAGGTACCATTATTACTTTGATTTTTTTTTTAAATCTATTCCCAGAATTGATTGACTCCTAGACCAAAATCTTTTCACTAGTTGACCTAACTTTTGGTACTAATTTCTGGAACAGCTCCATCCAGTTCCAAGGTAAATGGGTTTATATTACATCGCTTAATGTCTGTTGATATTACTCTGGAATACGTCAATGCTCAGCTTATGATTCAGATTTTTTTTGCGGAGGTGAAGAAAACGATTTATGGGGAGGTTATGAGCCTAAAATCTCAAGGTCTACTGTGAGAATCTCTTTTCCAGGCATACTCACTAAAGACTTCACCCCCTGGTTGGGCCCGTCTGACTGAAGCCACCGGTGACACTTAGGCCTGTCGACCCATTGTATCATCCCTCTCTTTATATGTTTACAATACCCAACCCAGTACTTTAGTGCCTTGTACAGGTCCTGCACCCATCAGTGCAGCAACAATCTGGTACACAGACGGCTCGACGATCGAAGAAGGAGTCGGAGCCGGAATATACGGGCAAAACCCAAGGATAATGATCCCGGTGAACCTGTCAAAAGACACCACAGTATTTCAAGCAGAAGTAGCAGCAATACACCTCTGTATAGGAGAAATAAACAGACAAGACAGCATAGGTCAGTCCGTTGTTATTTTCTCCGACAGTCAAGCAAAACTAAAAGCACTAAAGGCCACCCAAGTAAACTTCAAACTTGTGTGGGAGTGTGCCTGTGCCCTGAATGAACTAGCTAACCGCAAGAAAGTGACCCTGGCATGGGTTCTAGGACACAAAGGACATCGAGGAAATGAAAAAGCCGACGAACTGGCCAGACAAGGCTCGTCAATGGCATTTTATGCTCCACAACCCTTCTGCGGTATAGCAAAAACAACAGTTAAAAAAGCAATCAGCAAATGGGCGCTTTCACACTTGGCAGCATGACAACGGCACGACATGGAGTAGGGATGAATTTACATTGAAAGCGATGTAATGGCTTCGTCGATTTCAATGTAAATTCATCCCTACTCCATGTCGTGTCGTTGTCGTGCTGCCAAGCGCCCAATGGGTGGAAAAACAAGTCCAAAGCTGGTGTGAACAATCCCCAGGACAGAGGCAGGCAAAAAGTTTTCTCAAGAAACCATCGCCTACACTCACAGCAGACCTAAGCAAGGACAGAAGTTCCGTAAAAGCAATACTAGGCCTGCTTACAGGACACTGTAAACTCAACAAGCATATGAAAAACATATGTCTGGCAGAAGAAACCACATGCAGGTTTTGCCAGACAGAAGAAGAAACCTCAATCCATATTCTATGCGAATGCGATGGAATAGCAAGGACAAGGTTTTCACAGAAGGGAACAGAATACCCAGAGGCATAGCTACGTTGAAGAGCCATTATCAGGGATTCTAACCATACTTAAAGGACGAAGCTCGCGCCACAATAGATCTGCAAAGGTCGCAGTGGAAAAAGGCCGTAGGGCCACCCCTTTTTACATCTACATCTACAGGTCCTGTACTGGGTGGCAGTTGTATAGTTCTGGTTCACTATTGGCTGTCCAAAAATGTGCTGTCTTTTGCAGTCCAGTGCCTCGCATCTACACAGTATATGTGTCACTGTTTCTGTTTCCTTACCGCACAGTCTGCAAGTAAGGTCACCATTGTACAATCTTGTTGAGGTGCCCCTTTACTGGCTCATGGCCACTAAGGAGTCCTATAATGATTTTCAGCTGGCTCCTGTTCATCTTTAACAGGTATGTCGCTCTTTTGTGACATGGTCCTTTGATGTACTCTTTCCCGTGTTTGTTTCCCGGGACGTTTTCCCAGTAATCTTTGTGTTTGTCCCAAATCCAATTTATGATTCAGATTACAAATTAATGACTATCTCTCCCTCTATTAATGACGTTGCTTGCCAGTTTTCATGGGTCTTTGCTTACGTGGATAAAACCCATAAAAAAAAAGAAGAAGGATTTTTTGTTAGGTGCCTATAAAACTAATTATGAAGTACGATTTAAAATTTTTCCCTTCTGCATTCAGGTATAAAATTTAGTAGTTTCCTAAGCTTACGAGTATATTTTCTTCCCAGAACCAATCGGCTCGAAGGCTCCTACTTTTTCTTCCGATTCAAAAATATCAATGTTTGTTAGGCAAGTCAGGCAAGGTTTTGCTTTATTATGTCAAGCTCAAGGACTACCGACTCCAACATTCAGGTACGCTTTTCTAAAAAAAGGTTGATAAATCGCTAGCTTTACAATTTTTTTCCCAGAACCAATTGGTTCCAAAGCACCTACATTTTCATCTGAAGCAAAAAGTTCCACTTTTGTTAAACAACAGGGTCATAGTTTTGGTTTATTATGCCAAGCTCAAGGTTTACCCACTCCAACTTTCAGGTACGAATTTATAAATAAAATATTTTATTATTTTTAAATAAATGTATAGAACCCATTACTGGAGTAGCTCCAAAAGTCAAAGATGTTGATGTAACTAGTTTAAAGAAAGAGTTTGCTTTACATTCTTTGCTACCTTTGACGTGCAATGCGCAAGGATATCCATCACCTTCTTTCAGGTAATTTTTTCTGCACGTTATTCTTTCTATTTGAATTTATAGAACCTACCGGAAAAATTGTTCCCAAAGTTCCTGGGCAGAAATACGACGGTGGAAAAATTTATATTTATTCACAAAATAGTACTGCTGTGGTTACTTGCGATGTAGTAGGATACCCTGTACCAATTTTCAGGTAATTTTTCACGTACCAGTGATGTTCCCTTAATGTTGAACCTAATATAAAAGTCAATACATTCAATGAATTGTGCAACGGTCTCGATCGCTTTGTCTTTTTATTGAAAATGTATATTCTATTTTCTGAAAAATTTCCTAAGAATAAAAATATAGTTCACATAGTACATAAACTAATAAAAAGGTTTCTTAAATCGAGCATTTATCATATCGCATATAATCGCAATGGTTTCGTCAGTAATAGCAGGATTTATACCTCTTAAATTGTACCTTAAATTAAGAGTGTTCTATATCCATTAGCTCTGTCAATTTCATACATAACCTCGAAATCCTCGTCCCTTACGTCTTCGCCATAACCCCCCCCCCCCCCCTGAAGAAATTGTTAGGCAGCATGAAATACATCTGTGCACTTGCGGTTGTATAGTCTACCAATTCTCTGATAAAGACGACCTCTATGGAAATTAGATTTCTGTATATAAATAACGTCTTTTATAAATTCAACAAGGTTTGTAGTTTTTTGGCCTTATTTTGTTTATAATTACTTTTTATGAACACTTTATGGTGTAGCCTAGCTCAACACATACGAACCTTTCCAAACAAATTCGAAATATAAATCTGGTAAACAACTTTTAATTTTTAATTGCTTTAAAAGAGGACCGTTGAGGGGCAGCACCTCCCGGTGACCTCTGAGATTTTTAAGCAATGTTCAATTTTAGAAACAACTGGTAAATACACAAGTTGTTCGTTGGCGGATGATAACTTATATACGTATATGACTTTTTTATATTTTTTTCATGTTATTTTTTTATGTATATAAAAAAAGGTATCATCCGCCAATCTACGATGCATAAGACGCTCGGATACAAAAAAAATAATTTTTTTGTCGAGTATTAAGCCCGCAAATTGAATATTAGCATTTCCAATATGACGGAGGGTTATAGAACACTCTTAACACAAAATTTTACTGGCTCTGTCACTGCTGTTAATTGGACAAAATGCGAAGTTAACAACACTGAAATTTATGTGAAGGAGTAACGGCCTACTAGGCTCAACATTAAGAGAACCGCCTCGTGCAAAAATTATTTTCAATTTCAGAACCAACCAATAATATTTCGCCAAAAGTTATCGACAATAAAGTTCGATTTACATTGATTGTTGTGAATAACAACTTCGATGTGTTTATTATGTGCCCTGTCGTAGCATACCCTGTGCCAATGTTTAGGTAGGATTTTTAAATTTTATTACCTTCTTTAATATTTTCTAGAACCCACAAATAATGTAGCTCCAAAAAAAGTAGGTGCTGAATTTGGAGGATGGAGAGTAGTTAATGTAAATTTAGGTTCGGTGGCGTGGTTGTCATGTCAAGTTACTGGATTTCCTGTTCCTAGATTTTTGTAAGTTATAATGGATGCGTTCACTTTCATTTTTGAACTTTATTTTTTCTGAAATTCCTGTATACCCTCATATCTTTCCCGAAAGCAAATAACGTTACTCAAATTCCTACTAGAATGCCATAAATAACGGGAATCCCCTCGAGTGACTCAACCTGATCTCACAATACATTTCCTCTTCGAAATAATTATTCTAATATCCTTGAGGATCCAAGAACCTTTGTGTTTAATTTTCTAATTACAAACTTAAACATAAAATTCAATCCATTCATTTTAAACAAATCGGCAACATTGGCAACTGCGCGTCTGCGAATCGCCAAATACATTTAGGTAGAATAACGTTAAAAAATATTTCAACCATGCGAGTGCGAATGAGACAAATTCGCATCGTGAGACGGAGGCATCTAAACAGATTTCCGACTCGCCATAGTTACCATCACATATTCACACGTACGCAAACTTCCGGTTCATATAACATACACAAATATTGTCACGTACACCACTCGGGGGGCGTGGCTTAAACAAGAAGGTTCCTGAACAGTTTTTAATAATTTTAGCCGCGAATCAAGCAAGACTTCTCCGTCGTCAGAAATACGACGTAATGTTACAATTTCTCTGACAAAAGAGTAAGACTTTGGCCGCGAATCAAGCCAGGCTACTCAAAATATTTTTCATCTTCACTGGCCAAATGCAGTGCAAATTTGTTTCATTTTTATAATTAAGTAACCAACGCATTTAAAAATGCAAGTGATTGGTAACATAAATTGTAAGCCAATTTAATGCTGTTTCTGTGTTACCTGTTCTTTCGTTGTTTTTGGAAAGTTTTTAATAAACCGTTAAATACAAGTAACATGTGTGTATCATTTCGGAGTTCTGGGAAAGGAAAATTTCAATTATAAAAAACTACAGTCCACTTTAGAAGCCACAGACAATTATTTAAAAAAGCGGTGTTGTCAATGCATCGGTCGTATTCGAAAATAATATAATGTATCTCAAAACCCAAGAGATCAAAACACTTTGTTTGTTTAGTTTTTATTTGCACAAAAATTACAATCTACAAAAAACGGTAATTTTCATTAATAAAACCGTTCCTAGAATCTACAAATAAGTAATTAAGAATATTAATTATACAGTATTGGGCATATTTGATTAACAGTCTGGTTACAGTGTGCATCACCGACAAAAATACCAGCATTTGATTTAGGTGTAATAACGGGGTCATTTAATCCACCCCCTTATTATTCAATTAATATGTCACCAACTGTGATACCCTCTAAAGGTTTCGGCTAGCGTGGTTATCAATATTTTGAAGCGGTCTGAAGGCTACTAGTTTTCTACCAAAGATCAAGTTGTCCCTACTTTTCTGACTACTTTATTGTAAGTTAAATAAATTTAGTTATATCGAGTGTCTCAAATAAAATCTAAAGTTTCTCAAAAACCCTCTGCTCATTACATAGGTTAGCGTTAGGGTTAAGCCTCGACGGAGGTATAAAGCAAAAGGTACCTTCCAAAATTTTATCAGTCTGTCACTCGAGTGGTTCCCGTAGGGGTAAGTTTGACCGTAACATTTAATAGCATGTAAGTTCGAAGTTTCCTTATTTTTTGTAAATAACGAAAAATTATTCTTCACACATTGGTAAGTACAATTCCCTCTTTTACTTTTTTATAACTCCACCAGACCTTTTCAAACTTTAACTCAGACGGTACTATTGTTAAGTAATATCTTAATATCGAAGGCACCTTATATCCCATTTTACCGGTTATTTCCAGAACCAACTAGTAACGTACCTCCAAAGAAAATAGGAAAAAATTTCATTGGTTGGGAGGAAATATTTACAAGTAGAAATGGTACTGCCTGGTTAACTTGCCAAGTTACGGCTTTCCCAGTACCGCGTTATTTGTAAGTTTTTACTTATTTTTTTATCTTATTTCTGTGTAGAACCTACAAATAATGTACCTCCTAAAAAAGAATGGGAAAAATTTACTGGTTGGAAGGATATTTTGATTCCAAAAAATCAAACGGCATGGTTGACTTGTCAAGTGTCAGGATATCCTGTACCTAGATTTTTGTAAGTACCTTTTAGTGGCACGAAAAAAACTTAGTACCTTCTTCTAATTTAATTTCTGCAATTTCATTATATTTTTTTTTCAAAGGATCTCTTTGGCTCCGTAGTTTAGTAGTTCCTTCTATGATCAAATCAAACACTGGGGTATTTTTTGTAATTTTTTTAATTTAATTTCTTTGTCTTCTTTTGGATTTACAAATTGAATTGTTTAAATACAAGGAAAGCAGTATCCCAACATGTGTCAAATCCTAGTGATATTTTGGGCATTTGCTTACAATTTAAAATTTCCAGAACCAACAAACAATGTATCTCCTAAGAAAGATGGAGAAAAGTTTACTGGTTGGAAAGATATTTTGATTCCTGCAAAACAAACGGCTTGGTTAACTTGCCAAGTGTCAGGGTATCCTGTACCTAGATTTTTGTAAGTATATCAGATTCAGTAATCACAGTAGTATCCTATTTCAGCGACTGTAAGTATAATGCATGATTTTTTAAATTGTACACACGTAAGTAATAAATGTAAGTGGTGCTTGATGCTGATAGGTTTTGAAGAAATATTAAATTTTTAAAAAGAACATAATTGTTTTCAGAACCCTCCAATAATATTTCTCCAAAATTGATCGGCGATAGAACTTTGGGGAAGATATTGTCATATTCCCAAAGAAGTGACATTGTACTCATATGTCCTGTAGTGGGTTCGCCATATCCCAACTTCAAGTAAGTTTTAAAAATTTGGGTTAATTTCCATATTTATGTGTATGCAAAATTATTATTGATATTGATTGGTAACCAACTAAAATTGTTTTAATCTTATTGTGTTCTTTGCGTCAGTCAAAGGCGGCTCCAAGGGGGGTGGCAATAGGGGCAATTGCCCCCCCCCCCGTTCGGCAATGAGGGGATATTTCTCATATCTGCGTAAACCAAATTTTAATTTTTTTGAATTTTTTTTGTAGATTCTAGGTCTATTTATATCCTAAAAAAACTCACTTTTTACCTTATAAATGGCCCAAACATTTTTTTTCGGTAATTTTGATATTGCCAATCGTTTCTTTTACAAAATTCATTCTACGTAAACCAAATTTTAATTTTTTTGAATTTTTTTTGTAGATTCTAAGTCTATTTATATCCTAAAAAAACTCACTTTTTACCTTATAAATGGCCCAAACATTTTTTTCGGTAATTTTGATATTGCCAATCGTTTCTTTAACCAAATTTGAATTTTTTTGAATTTTTTTTGTAGATTCTAGGTCTATTTATATCCTAAAAAACTCACTTTTTTCCTCAAAAATGGCCCAAACATTTTTTTTGGTAATTTTGATATTGCCAATCGTTTCTTTTACAAAATTCATTCTGCGTAAACAAAATTTTAATGTTTTTGGAGATTATGTAAGACCGTCACACCAATCACACGAACTTTACTTTTTTACTATTTTTTTAAAGTTTTTTTTCTAAGCTTTTCCTAACCGCATCTATTACCGTATCATTTGGTAATAAATGTAGACATCAAATTAGTTTTTTTTCTGATCATTGCGATAATAAATGGAGATTCGGGACTTTAAAAAAATGAAAATACCGAAACATTCCAACAATATTGAAATGTCTCGTAAAATTGGGGTAAATTGGGAAAAACTTGAGGTTTATCAGGATTACGGGATAATATCGGCAAAACCAACGCTTTCGAGTTTATTCAAGGAAATTTTAAAGACTTAGATATCAGTACTGCCTTGTATAATAGAAGTCATAAAAATTGTTGATAGATCGAGAAAAAACGCCAGAGATGAAAATTAAGAGTTATTTAATAATTTTCTAGAACCCACTAGTAATGTTGCACCAAAATCTTCATCCGGAAAATATGGCAATATTTTCCTATCGACTAAAATTAACGAAGACGCCATTATTACTTGCGAAGTTTCTGGTTACCCTGCTCCGAAATTCAGGTATTTTTTTCACATTTGCTTATTTCCTATTTTTAATTTAGAACCGACCAGTAATGTAGCGCCAAAAAATGCAGGTAAAAGAATTGATGGAAGTATTATACAAGAGTACTCGTCAGGAAGTGATGCAATAATTACGTGCGATGTTACTGGGTACCCTGTCCCTAGATACAAGTAGGTTTATTTATTTTATTTTTTAAATTTTATAACTCAGAACCAACCGGACAAACTTCACCAAAATTATCTGGAGATGGACTGACAAAGCAAATTAGCAAAAAGGGAGCTGACATTGCATTGTTGTGTGATGCTCAAGCATTTCCCTCACCAAAAAAAAGGTAATTTTAATTTCATTTTGATAACAATAGTAAACCAATCTGAAAATATATTTCACCAGTTGTGTGCGGTCATTTGCATACCTCTGGGTATAGAAACATTTTCTGTTTAACCACGAATTCGTCTACAAACACATCTCACATTAAAGAGGATAATATCTCTAAATTCGCCATCTCATGGCTATTTTTGACAGAAAAAAAAACGATAGCATATGGTTTACATCTGAAGACATTTATGCTCCATTTTCCCAAATTTTCCTCGATTATCTCCTTTTTTTTTGCTCTATCCACAACAAAACGTTTTTCGTTAATTTTGATATCGTCCACCGTTTCTTTTATCCAAAATATCCCATTTGTGAAATGTTTTTTTCTAAATACAAATTGGACAAACCTCCAATAAATCCACCAGTTCTATTTTGAAAGTCTACACTTTTTAAATTTACTATTCAGTAGGTATTTTTGACTTAAGAAAATATTTTTACATGGATTTCCTGATCTGAAGACATTTAGTCTCCATTTTCTTAATTTTTCTCTCATAAATTTTGATATCATCAATAGTTTTTTAATCCAACTAATATTATTTCCTAGTTGTAGCCATCCATCCCTTGGATATTGGCATTTCGGTGTTCATTCAGATATTCTATCATGAAGCATGTTTTTTATCCACCATCCTACAAATGGTCTCTATTTTCAAGACTAGTTAAAGTAGGGCCGTTTAAGAGGATTTTCCCGATTGGTAAGCATGCTTGTAATGTCGTTCTGTCAGTTTTCTACCAGCTTCTGTGAATGTTCCATTGATCTTATGAAGACGTGTCGCTTCAGAGGTTGTTTCTACCTTCCCGCAGAATCTTCTTCAAGATTTCCTTGTTGCTTTTCGGAACTGTTTATTAGATGCAATTAAAAAATCGGCGTGGTTGAGTATCTTCCTATATTCTTTTACATAATTGATTTAGTAGTAGTAGTAGTACGTTTTACATAATCATTAGACTAGTCAAAGTACAGCCACGTAAATTCCAATGAAGCAAGGGTACATAGACCAAGGTGAGAGTTGAACGAGGCAAAAAAATGCAGATTTAGTACATCCTCACAAGTCTGCTATTTTTTGCGTAGTTTGGCATATATATTTTTATCTATTTATAGAACCCACTGGATCAGTTGGACCACAACTAAACTCAAGAACTATTAACATAAAAATTATCAAATCGGGTTACTCAGCGGTAGCCCTTTGCCCTGCGCAATTTTCCTGTACCATTTTTTAGGTAAACTACTGAACATTTCTGACAAGCAGCGAACAACTTTGTTTTTAAATATCTACAAACAAACCTCTCTTTGTTGCAGATGGTACAAGTTTATAGAAGGGACCAACCGCAAACAGGCTGTTACATTGAATGACAGAGTCAAACAAGTTGCAGGAACTCTTATTATTCGTGAAGCTAAAGTTGAAGATTCCGGAAAATACTTATGTGTCGTCAATAATTCTGTAGGAGGTGAGAGTGTCGAAACAGTCTTAACTGTAACGGCTCCCTTGAAAGCTAAAGTTGATCCACCTGTGCAAACTATTGATTTTGGAAGGCCTGCAGTTTTTACCTGCAAGTTTGAAGGTATTATTATTACTAACCTTATTTTCGATTCATGCAATAAACAGTTTTCTTTAGGAAATCCCATCAAGACCATCAGTTGGTTGAAAGACGGAAACCCGATAGATCACAGCGACCCAGTCTTAAAAATAGAAGCAGTTCGTAAAGAAGATAAAGGGATGTACCAATGTTTTATCAGAAACGACCAAGAAAACGCAGAAGCAACAGCAGAACTGAAACTAGGAGGTCGTTTTGAACCGCCTCAAATCCGACACGCTTTCAACGAAGAAACTGTTCAACCTGGCAACTCAGTCTTTATGAAATGTATAGCATCAGGCAACCCTACACCCGAAATCACGTGGGAACTTTACGGAAGAAGATTAGCAAATAGTGATGTTTATCAAATCGGTCAATATGTTACAGTGAATGGTGATGTGGTGTCTCATTTAAATATTAGTGCAATTCATACCAACGACGGCGGGTTGTATAGATGTGTTGCCAGTAGCAAAGTTGGTTCGGTCGATCATTTGGCGAGGATCAACGTGTATGGTTTACCGTTCGTGAGATCTATGGAGAAGCAGGCAATTGTTGCAGGTGGTACTCTGATTGTACACTGTCCATTTGCTGGACATCCCGTGGAAGCGGTTGTTTGGGAACGAGGTAAATGCTGCTTAATAAGTGTTTTTTATTTATTAGATTGGCATGCCCGAGACAGCAATGTTTCTGCATTCGAAATGATAAATATAAATATAGCAAATTGGGAAACTGGAACCTTTGGTTTATCAACTAAGTTGAAACACTATCGTCGACCACTAAACCAAACCACAAATTTTAATATACTCTACGTACGTTTCGACAACTATGTTGGCATCATTAGGAGTTAATGATAGACTAAACAATTAACTATTTCTAACAGCTATTTATACTAAGTGACTAAACTAATTAATTAAATTAACTTCCCACTCAGTAAAGAAAGATTTAAAAAGGAAAAAAAGAATTTGATTAAGGATATAGCTGCAAGAAACGGTTATGATGAAGACTTAGTTGATAAACTAATCAACAAACATAAATTTAAGAAAAACCTACGTGACACCACGTTTTTCCAACACGAAAAGACTGAAAAATTCGTTTCAATACCGTATAATCCCACTTATACCAAAGGACTTACCAGCGTGTTCAACAAAGCGGGTTAAAGTTTAGTTTTTAAAACAGTTATTAGGTATTAGGTAAAAACAGTAAGTTTGAAAAAAGTGCTATTTACGAAATTAGTTGTGCAGATTGTGATAGAAAGTATGTTGAGCAGACTAGACGCTCTGTACAGGTCAGATTTAAAAAAAAAATGGCTCACTTGACATATGGTCGTACGGAAAAATCTAGTATAGCCGAACATGCTTTTAATCAAAATCATAGAATAAGTATATGTTGAGGGCTCTGGATTAAGCCCTGTGTTCGAATTTCGTGGACTGTATTTTGTAGGTTTACTTCCTCAACTCCATCCAATAAAACCAATGGACACTTTTATTTAACCATTTATTAAAGCTCGTCAAATAAATAAATGAACAACAAAAAAACAACAACGTAACAAAAATTACATTAAATTAGTAATTGTGAACAAGAACAAAGTATTAAAGTTGATTTAACGAAATGACCACATCATTCAGAAAATATTAGTTTGTGTGTGTACTGTATGAGTGATAATTAGACACTGCGAGAGGTCCTAGCCTGTTAGCAGCTAGAAACGCACTCTGAATTCGCCGTACTAGGAGGCATTATGAATAACAAGCCCTTATATGAAGGAACTTGCGATACGTCGCACTTGACGGAGTTTCTGAATACATTGTTTTAGACAATGGAGCGGCTAGTCTGGTACGCGACTGAAAACACACTTTATTCGCCGTACTAGGAGGCATTATGAATAACAAGCCCTTATATGAAGGAACTTGCGATACGTCGCACTTGACGGAGTTTCTGAATACATTGTTTTAGACAATGGAGCGGCTAGTCTGGTACGCAACTGAAAACACACTGATTTTAAATTTGACGACGTTTACCGGTTTCAGATATATCCCTTCCTTTTGCCGGCAATTTGTTCTAGAAAGATTCGAATGATTCTTTTTAACTTATACCGCGTAAACAAGTCTAGATTCGACGGTTAAATTTACGACCCACTAATTAGCATCGAGCAAAAAAAAATAGCTTTGATGAGCCGCTTCCGGGTCATCCGATGCCGCAATTATGAAATGGAGAAAAAAATTGTTTTTGCCGGCCCCGCCTTTGTCACACCGCTCGTCAACATATTTGGTGCGGCGTTGTCGGTTTTACGGTTTTACGAATAACGAATATGAGTTTAGATGTTTAATTATCTGAAATTAAACATTCTCCCCCCGCGAAAAGAGGCGGAGTATTCTCTTGAAAGTTTTCTAAAAAAAAAATTTTTTTTTTTTTTTAAGTTGGGTCATCACCCTGTAATTTCGGAATGAGTTTGATTGAAATAAGTTTGAAACATTGTAAAAGGTTTTAAAATGTTTGGATATTTGGATCCTGGCCGCTTGTGGGCGCATAGTTTAATAAAAAATGTAAAAAGTTTTAAGATATTTGGATATTTGAATCCCGGCCGTTTGTGGGCGCATAGTTTACAAAAAAGTTGGATATTTGAATCCTGGCCACTTGTGGGCGCATAGTTTAATAAAAAATGTAAAAAGTTTTAAGATATTTGGATATTTGAATCCCGGCCGCTTGTGGGCGCATAGTTTACAAAAAAGTTGGATATTTGAATCCTGGCCACTTGTGGGCGCATAGTTTACAAAATGATTTGTACAGACGATTTGTGATTAGGCATCACCGAGCCATGTTCCTTATTTGGAATTAAAAAAAACAAAACATGCCAAAATCTTAGCAACATTTGCAAAAATTGCAACTATAGGCGTTGGCTTTCCCAGATCTGCTAGCAGGAATATCCCAGATCAATTCCTTAGCCCTCTCTCTATAACGACTACCTCAGCCTACAATAGTTTTCCCTACAAATGAATGCCAAAATAGTACATGAATGTTTGAACGAAAAATGGGCAAAAAGATCCCAAGGGTATACGATCACCCTGTAAGAAAGTAGAATTGTTTAAAATATTTGGAATGGATATAAAATCCTAAGGGTATTTGCTCACCCTGTATGAATGAAAAAAGTTTAAATGTTTCTGAATGATGAATATAAAATCCTGAGGGTATTTGCTCACCCTGTATGAATGAAAAAGTTTAAAATATTTGGGAATATTTTCCGCTTGAGGGAATCACCCTGTATAGGTTTAGAATGTTAGAATGATGGATATGAAATTCTAAGGGTATTTGCTCACCCTGTATGAATGAAAAAAGTTTAAAGTATTTGGGATGGATATAAAATCCTAAGGGTATTTGCTCACCCTGTATGAATGAAAAAGTTTAAAATATTTGGGAATATTTTCCGCTTGAGGGAATCACCCTGTATAGGTTTAGAATGTTAGAATGATGGATATGAAATTCTAAGGGTATTTGCTCACCCTGTATGAATGAAAAAAGTTTAAAAGTTTTTTGGGAATATTTTCCGCTTGAGGGAATCACCCTGTAAAGGTTTAGAATTTGCCATAGAATATGGGCACGAAATGTCCCTAGGGTATAATCACCCTGTATGAATGAACAAGTAAATGCGTAACAAGAGACTTAATGAAGATCACTGTTATGAGTTGAAATGAAAATGTGAACGAAAAATACAAAAAATTGCGACTATAGGCGTTGGCTTTCCCAGATCTGCTAGCAGGAATATCCCAGATCAATTCCTTAGCCCTCTCTCTATAACGACTACCTCAGCCTACAATATCAAAATGGGCAAAAGAAATCCCAAGGGTATACGATCACCCTGTATGAAAGTAGAAAAAATGAAAAAGTTTAAAATATTTGGGAATATTTTCCGCTTGTGGGAATCACCCTGTATGAAAAGAATTGTCAGAGAATGTGGGCACGAAATGTCCCTAGGGTATAATCTTTGGATGAGATCACCCTGTGTGAAAATGTTTAAATGATAGATATAAATCCTAAGGGTATATGCTCACCCTGTATGAAAATGAGAAAAAAAATGAAAAATAGAAATTGCATCACAGCTTGTTTAAGGTATTTGCTATAAAATGAAATGCCTTGTGAAAATTAAAATGAATGCGTTTGGGCGTTTTAATTTGTTTTTAAGATTTATTTATGTTAGTTTATTTGATTGATTTTTGTTTGGTTTTTAAAATGATGGGTTATTGATCCCTTGTATGTATAAAAGTAGAAAGGTTTGATTTAACGAATAGTTTTTTGTTGTGGAATGTTTTTTCCAGTACAACAATTGAAATGAATGTACGAACATCTTTTTTGGCCACATCAGAGGATTTTTGGTACAAAGTAAAGTAGAAATGTCAAAGAATGTTTATGATAAAAATAATTGTTTGAGGGTAGTTTTCCCTGAAAGTTGAATACATGAAAAAGTACGATAAATGGATAAGTAATCCTGAAAATAGAGCCTTATTAGAAGGACATTTTTAAAGTTTTTATTTGTTGAAGAGGGTAGTTTCCCTGAAAGTTGACAAGAGTTTTGAATTTTAGAACGATACATAACTGGGCATTTTAGTATCCCGTCTACAACCCCTTGGACCTAGTTTGGCACCAAAGGGAGGTGTCTCACCATAGAGATCACCTAGCATTGTTGATTGACAGAGTCTGGGCATCCAATATCCCTGGGGGTAGTTTCCCCATACAACCCCTTAGATCTGAAAGATACCAAAGGGAGATGTCTCACCATAGAGATCATCTTATTTTGTCATAGAGTCTGGGCATCCAATATCCCTGAGGGTAATTTCCCCCATACAACCCCTTAGACCTAGTAAGGTGCCAAAGGGAGATGTCTAACCATATAGAACATCTTGTGCGAAAATGAAAAGTAGAATTGCTAGAAATTTAAATGTTTGTTGTTAGAGAAAAATCAAAATATATTTGCAAGAGAAGGTATAATCTGTTAGTAGATCACCCTATAGAAAAAGTATAAAATTGTCAACGAAAATTGAAATATGTTTGCTAGAAGAGGGTATAATCTTTTAGTAGATCACCCTATAGAAAAAATATAAAATTGTTAGCGAGGATTTAAAAATATGTTTGTCAAAGAGGGTATAATCTTTTAGTAGATCACCCTATAGAATAATAATGCGAACGAATGCGAATAAAAATAGTACAGGAGCCTTGCTATAAAATGAAGGACTTCCCTTTAGATTGAAAATGCGAAAATGAAAGAAATACAAGAAGTCTTTAAATAAAGAACTTCTTCTTGAGTGCAAAACGAAAAAATAGAAAAGTATGTGCTATGAACGATAGATTGAAAATTGTTTGGCTATGGAGAGCCTGTTGCTAAGGGATAATTTTCCCTATGAACGAGAATAAAAATATAAGGATATGCAGCCTTTTTGTACCTCTGATGCGGCGCTGGTTTCTAGAATAAAAGGGAGGTGTCTTATTTTTGAAGAACACCTTGTATAAAAAGTAGAAAAATAGTAAAATGTTTTTATAGTATTGAGTTGTAAGTTAAAAAATGATTTTTATTTATTAAGTGAGATATTAGATCTCGAAACAACGATCAGCTGTTGTTTTGTATTGGTAACGAAGTGAATTTTAAGAATAAAGTTTGATTGTAAAAATAGCGAATGTTTATGATTTGAGTTTTAAATATTGTTTAGCGATTTATTTGTAGAATCGTAGAACCATATCTACGGGGTTTTTTACGAATTTGTTTAACGAAATGATTTGTTGCGAAACTATGTGCGAAATGCGAGAATTATTTTTTTTGCCGTCGGCAAATGGAAAAAAGTAAGTTAAGAATAAATGCGATTTGATTATTAGTGCGATTTTCTTGTACGAAAATTTAGTTTAATTACGAACGATACGAGTTTTTTAAAATTGTGTTTGTATAGTGAACGAGTTGAATTGTTGATTCTTAACTTGGAAAGGTGGCGTTTTAAAAGCCTAGTTATTTTTTAATAAACTTTCGTGCTGTTTACACGAAATGTAAAAATACGAATGCATATTTTCTGAATGATTGTGACGAGATTTGGTAGCGAGAACAATTTTTCAATTTTTGACAGAGAAATGTTTGTATATATGAAAATTGAGTTCATTTTTGAATTGTAGATTTTGATTTTGTGAAAATTTGTTCTTTCTGTTAGAACATAAAATGTGTACGATAAAAGTACGTAAATACAAGTAGATGCAATGTATTATAGGTTAAAAATATGCGACAATTATATAAATTTAAATTCCTACAGAAAAAATGTATAAAATGCGACAATGTTTTATATGTTAAGAAAGAATGAAAAAATACATGTATCTGAGCTTTATAGCTATAACTATGCAGAATACATAAATACGAAATGTTTTTTTTTCTTTTTTATAAATGTTTGATAGTTTACAGTAAGTAAGTAAATAAATATCTACGGCCGGCTAGTTAGCGCATGCACCGAGAATTTAGTAAGTTTAAAATACAATGAAAGTTTTTTATACGTAAATGTAACGAAAAAATGTGTGCATTAATTTACCACAAGCCTACGATTGTTATCGGACCGCTTTTAAGTGGTTACAACGAGTTTGAATGAGTTTTACAAAAAAATACCTTACAATTTCTTGCTGTGAAGAGTTGCTTGAAGGTTTGAAGTTGACTGGAAGTTTTTAAGCCACCATAGGCCTACCGATGAGGTTGAAGAGTTGAACTGGATCGCTCAGGATCATTG
The DNA here is from genome assembly GCA_949320105.2 of Crepidodera aurea. Lineage (NCBI taxonomy): Eukaryota > Metazoa > Arthropoda > Insecta > Coleoptera > Chrysomelidae > Crepidodera > Crepidodera aurea. Next base: position 58,336,033 of record OX439472.1, on the reverse strand, counting down.
AAGAATCTCTGGAGTCGCTCAGGATCATTGAAGAATCTCTGGAGTCGCTCAGGATCATTGAAGAATCTCTGGTTTAAATCCGGATCGTTTGGACCATGTTGAGGGCTCTGGATTAAGCCCTGTGTTCGAATTTCGTGGACTGTATTTTGTAGGTTTACTTCCTCAACTCCATCCAATAAAACCAATGGACACTTTTATTTAACCATTTATTAAAGCTCGTCAAATAAATAAATGAACAACAAAAAAACAACAACGTAACAAAAATTACATTAAATTAGTAATTGTGAACAAGAACAAAGTATTAAAGTTGATTTAACGAAATGACCACATCATTCAGAAAATATTAGTTTGTGTGTGTACTGTATGAGTGATAATTAGACACTGCGAGAGGTCCTAGCCTGTTAGCAGCTAGAAACGCACTCTGAATTCGCCGTACTAGGAGGCATTATGAATAACAAGCCCTTATATGAAGGAACTTGCGATACGTCGCACTTGACGGAGTTTCTGAATACATTGTTTTAGACAATGGAGCGGCTAGTCTGGTACGCGACTGAAAACACACTTTATTCGCCGTACTAGGAGGCATTATGAATAACAAGCCCTTATATGAAGGAACTTGCGATACGTCGCACTTGACGGAGTTTCTGAATACATTGTTTTAGACAATGGAGCGGCTAGTCTGGTACGCAACTGAAAACACACTGATTTTAAATTTGACGACGTTTACCGGTTTCAGATATATCCCTTCCTTTTGCCGGCAATTTGTTCTAGAAAGATTCGAATGATTCTTTTTAACTTATACCGCGTAAACAAGTCTAGATTCGACGGTTAAATTTACGACCCACTAATTAGCATCGAGCAAAAAAAAATAGCTTTGATGAGCCGCTTCCGGGTCATCCGATGCCGCAATTATGAAATGGAGAAAAAAATTGTTTTTGCCGGCCCCGCCTTTGTCACACCGCTCGTCAACATATTTGGTGCGGCGTTGTCGGTTTTACGGTTTTACGAATAACGAATATGAGTTTAGATGTTTAATTATCTGAAATTAAACAGTATAGATAATGTAAAATTACTTAAAAATTTGTCCTATAATAAATTATTGGACGCATTTGAAAGTATAGAAATAGGTAAAAGTAAAACTAGTTTAAACAGAGACAAAGGACCAATTCCTTTTAGTCCGCTTTTTAGTTTAATCCAGTGGGTTCGGGCGGGTTAGTCACCCTTGGCTGATTAGGTCACTGGGGATAGCGGTGCTCCTTGGGATTACCTAACTGTCTTAAAGTGTTGTTAGACTGAAAAACTAAACTTAAACCCGCTTTGTTGAACACGCTGGTAAGTCCTTTGGTATAAGTGGGATTATACGGTATTGGAACGAATTTTTCAGTCTTTTCGTGTTGGAAAAACGTGGTGTCACGTAGGTTTTTCTTAAATTTATGTTTGTCGATTAGTTTATCAACTAAGTCTTCATCATAACCGTTTCTTGCAGCTATATCCGTAATCAAATGCTTTTCCTTATTAAATATTTCTTTACATAGTGGGAAGTTAATTTAATTAATTATTTTAGTCACTTAGTATAAATAGCTGTTAGAAATAGTTAATTTGTTTAGTCTATCATCAACTCCGGATGATGCCAACATAGTTGTCGAAACGTACGTAGAGTATATTAAAATTTGTGGTTTGGTTTAGTGGTCGACGATAGTGTTTCAACTTAATAAATATAGTAAAAAAAATTTTTTTTGAAAAAATACTGAAAATTGTTAATTTTTAAAAATACCGATTTCAGTATTTTAAATAATCTCAATTTGTAGGCGATTTTTCTAATCTATTACAAGAAAAATGAAAATCCCACAAAATAAATCGTACTAGGTATATCAACATCAAAAAATTTCAGACAAGGATGTAATTTCGGATGAAAAATGGGTATTATTCAGATTTACGAAAAAAATAGTCATTAGTTGTAAAAGCAGAGAAAAATGATGATAAAATTGTGAAAATGCCTGGATAATTATGTTAAATTCTAAAAAAAATGCCAAAATCTTTTTTTTTGTGATAATACATGAGTCATTCCAACCCAACTGGGCCGGACGATTGGAGTCAAATTTTTTAAACAATCCGGACACATTATATTCGGGTATTAAAAATATTAACTTTCCCTAAGTTTAAAAAACGAAAAGCGCGTCCGCAACAGAGTGCATAGAATAAAATGGTTTTTCGTGTTATTCCGCAATTTTGACCAAAAAAATAACCAATGCTTTCTACATTGAATTGATTTCCTGTTAAAAATAGACTATTTTATCAAGAAATGCACCTAAGTACTTTGAACAATTTATAACATTTAATTATGAAATTCACAATTATCACACAAGAAGAATTAATGATCTTCATGTCCAATTATGCAGATGCTAAAAAAATCGCTGTTTCATAATGGTTTTATAAAATTTAATGATCTTCCATGTGATATTAAGAATGTTAATAGTGTTCAACAGTTCAAAAATCATTTAATAAAATTCATGAAATTGACACCAAACAATACTTTTAGCGTATATTGATACCTCTAGTTTTTATTGCTGTTTACTGTTAATTACTAATATATACAATTTAAGTTACATTTATTTATTATCGTATATTGATTCCTTCTGTATTTATATTTATTGTAAATTATTTTTCTATTCAATTTATTTTAAATTTAGTCTATTTTAAACTATATTTCCTCTGATATGTATTGTATTGTAATAATTACTCTATTATTTCCTTAATCTGTTTATATTAGGATTAGTATTTAAATAAATAAATAAAAATAAACAAAAAATCGATTTTTATTAAATTCAGATCTCGAAAAATGGTATTTTTTTTCACCAAATCAACGGGAAATTCTCATAAAAAGTGGGTATTTTTTGAGGATATTGTTGGAATATTGTGGTTCGGCCCAAAAAGTATCGAAAACCAAGGAAATAGGTTTGAATTTTCTCGGAGAAATTAGAGAAAAGCTAATGGCGCGATCGTGTTGTAAGGGAAATTTTACGTTGAATCTATAGTTTTGGTTATTTTTTTTTTGTCAAAATTGCGGGATAACACATGAAGAACCATTTTATTATGTTTTTTGACATAAAATGGTAAATTGGCCACTGCGGGCCCCCTTTTCGTTTTTTTAAAATTAAACTTGGGGAAAGTTAATATTTTTAATACCCGAATATAATGCGTTGAGTTCGGATTGCTTAAAAAAATTTGACACCAATTGGCCGGTCCAGTTGGGCTGGAATGACTCACATAGGGAATTATGATTTTTTTTAAAAATCCAATTTTTCCATTTTTTTTTAATGCAAATCCCAGTGCATTTTTTTTTAATTAATATAAAAAATTTTTGCATACCAAATTTTGTATACTTTTATTTATATACTTTCATGAGACTAAAAATTTAATAAATAATTTGTTTAATAGATGGAAGATTACTGCCCATCAATAGAAAGCAGAAGGTATTTCCAAATGGCACCTTAATAATAGAAAACGTGGAAAGAGCGTCAGACCAAGCAACTTATGTGTGTGTGGCTAAAAATTCTCAGGGATATAGCGCTAGGGGCTCTTTAGAAGTTCAAGTCATGGGTAAGTTATATCATTCCGTAGTAATGCTTAGCAAAAATAGAGAATAAATTGATTTTTATCACTATTACTAAAAGATATGTCAATTTTTCTGCAAAAAAATATCCCTGTAGTTATTATTGATTAAAACTACAAAACACAAAACCAGAAAAATTAAAAAACAGAAAAGCTACACTTCAAAGATAGATAATAGATTTAAGGTTCCAATCACAGCCAAGCTCTGCAAAATTTATTAAAATGTTATTATTCTTTTTTTTTGCAATGTTTATAGTATCCTCTTAGCTGCAGGAGGATTAGAGCGAATATAGTAACTATAGAAACCGGGTCATTTGAATGTAGGTGAAGTGATTTTTTTCATATTTTTTCTTATAGGCAGTTAAAAATATAACCATCAGATGGACAACTAAAACGATCGGAGGATTTGTACAGTTATTTATTGTTTACATATTTTATACTATACTTATATTGCACCTACATACTGTTAACGGGGGATTCCCACACATCTTAAATCCAATCTATTAGTACACTCATACACATGTATAATAGCTATCATAGACTATAAACGTTTAATATTTTGGGTTTGCAGCAAAAAAGATGAAAAGTGTACTTTTATAAGTTTTTATTAATCCATGCTTTCGGATGTGGTTATATCCATCGTCAGGGAGAATGTAACATCAAATATGTTGTAAAAAATTGAAAAAATTCGAATTCAAAATAAATGGTCTAAAATTATTTGTAAAAATTCTAAATATAACAAGTTCTCAAAATTTATTTATTTGTCATTTGTATTTTTAATTTAAATCTCTCCAGAGTATATTTAAATTCGTGCAGGATTTAATATTAAATTTAAAACCATCCAGTGTTTAATTCACGGGTTGATTTTAATTCACAATCACCCAGGATTTAACTTTTAGGGCTATTTTTAATTTAAATCTATTCAGAGGGTAAAATCACGGGTTATTTTCTATTTAAATTTATCCAGGATTTAATATTAAATTTAAAACATCCAGCGTTTAAATTGACTGGTTGATTTTAATCCACATTCATTCAGGATTTAACTTTAAGGAGTATTTTTAATTTAAATCCATCCAGAGTTTATTTTCTATTTAAATTCATCCAGGATTTAATATACCAAATTTTTTTTAATTTTTTACAACATATTTGATGTTACATTCTCATTAAGTTCTCCCTGACGATGGATATAACCATATCTTATTTGCTGCAAAGCCAAAATATTAAACGTTTATAACCTAACGTGTCAGCAAAGACTCCTTGTCTTTTTTTGCTATCAGACTGTAGGAATGGTATATTCACACAACGAGGCCATTTTGGCAAAAAACAAAACAGCGGCAAATGCGTCTTTTTAGTTTTATGAATTTATGTATGTATAAGGAAAATTTAAAAAAAATACTTTTCATGTGCTTGGCTTGATAAAAATTTTATTTAAAAAATAAAATTGGCCTACTAGTATTTTTTATAAAAATTGGTTATTCGCTATTTTTGCTAATCACTGTATAATCGTACTGCCGTGGATTATATTTTACAAAAATATTGATACACCCAGATGTATACAATAATAGTTATTACTGGATCATTTTTATCGCAAATTATTATATATTTTACAAGTGGAAACACTATTAATTATAAATCCATGGCAGTATACAATTTAAGTCCCTAATTTTTTCAACAGAGTAAATTGCGTAAATCTAGATATACTCTTAAAATTGTTTTTTAAATATTTCTTTGTATCGCGATAAGAATATCCAAACAAATTTTTTTCGTCAACTCCGTCTAGGCAATGTGGTAAGAAAATCAATATTATTTTCAAATGATCCAAATTTAGGGTAACAGAGATATGCACATTAGTTTTTTTAGAATTTGGACTGTAGAGTCTTCAAGTGAAAACGTTTTTTAATTATTACTAAATATGAACAAATAATTATAAATATAATGCAGTATATCTAGATTTATCGAACATTTTGAGCGGTTACAAAATTAACTCGAATTGATTTTTTTAATGATAATCTCTTTCAGCTAATAAATTATAAACAATGAAGGTAAGATTTGATTTTAAGCGTTAAATAGCCATGCTTTCTCTCTACAGCCAGAAATCATATAAACACAATGTTTCTTTGTTTTTTTATCATACTTGTTGGTCATAGCTTGAAGGAGGCCCATGTGTTATTTTTTGTCTTCACATTTTAACGCTATTTGCAGTGGCACCTGTAATAAGTCCCTTTCAATTTGACGGCCCCTTGAATGCTGGTGACAGCGCCATTTTAACGTGTTACGTCCCGCAAGGCGATCGTCCATTGAAAATAAAATGGTTTCATAACAGTCATCACATTACACATCATTCGAAAGGTATTTCAACTTCTGGTTTTGGAAGTCAAGCCAGCATTTTAAACATTAATTCAGTCGAACCGCATCACCGAGGGGAGTATGCCTGTATAGTTACCAATGCAGCCGGCAAATCAAAGTTCACTGCTAATCTTAACGTTAATGGTAGATCATTTGATCTAAAATTATTATAGGTGTTTTATTATTTTACCTATCTTGACCTTACCCGACGCCTGATTCATTTATTTTTCAGGGTAGTGAGCTTATGCCGAAAGTTTCGAACCTACCGTTAATTCAAGGTTAGGTATTTTTTCTTACCTTCATCTTTTCGCACATCACCTTTTTACCTAATTTGTCGGAAATACACAATGTTACATTTTACTACCATTTTTGTAGCTTTATATCCACTTAGTACGGACTTCTTCTATATATGATATACCGTGTGTCGCAGAATCATGGTACACCCTTCTTTTCTCATTTGTTTCTCTAGCTATATTTCTGAAATTTGGAACATTGAATATGCTTACTAGATGGCACTTTTTGACATATTTGGAAATGGAATCTTCGTAATTATCTGAATCCAATGATACCTCATAGTTGATATTTCATTCGTCAGAACACCCATTTTATTTTTCGATCTAGAGAGCCTGACCTGACCTAAAAGTATTCCAAATAATCGAAATAATCGTACACTATAGCATTTTCGATTAAAATAGTATTATGGTTCGAAATACGTGCGAAAAACGTAAAACAAAATGTTTTTTTACCCAAAATTCAATTTTTTCAAATGGTACCATAATGGTACACTGATGTCATTTGAAAGTACCAAAAATGGGGTATCCATCCATATGAACTCTTTTTGTAGATAAAATTAGTGGAAAGCAGTCAATAGTAAATAAATTAGTATGATTTCTTCGTATTAAATCGAGCTTTCGAAAATGTTTATTTTCTTTATCAAGAATAACATGAAATTCAGAAAAAATTACATACAAAAAGAAACATCACTGTTAAAATTTAAATTTTATCTACATAAATTACTATTGAACAGTCACGAAAATATCCACTTATTTAACTCTTTTTGTGTATAACCATTACGGACAAAATAAAGTAGTTGAAAAAAGTATTTTCTCTCATCTTCTTGTTTCGGAAAAACCGAAAGTTGATATTTTTTCCAAATATGTCAAAAAGTGCCGTCTAGTGAGCATATTCAATGTTCCAAATTTCAGAAATATCGCTAGAGAAACAAAGGAGAAAAGGGGAGTGTACCATTTTGCTAAGTTCCAACTACACCTCTCAAATTTAAATATCCTAGCCATTTATTGTGGGATGCTAAACATTTTTGCAGGTTTTCCCGATTAAGACTCCTCATTCGCTATTAGTAAAATTACTGATTTACACCCTTCCAACTTTGTGGTAAATACAAATATTTTCAGTTCCTCCCCAAATCCACCCATTTGATTTTGGCGATGAACCTGTTAACTCAGGTGATCTGGTTGTGACGATGTGTGCTATATCTAAAGGCGATTACCCCATTATCATATCGTGGACGTTAAACGGACATAGTATAAAGACAGTCAATGGTGTCACAGCTACTAGTACTAATAAAAGAGTGAGTCAACTAACGATTGAATCTGCCCAGGCTAGTCATACAGGAAAATATATTTGCGTTGCAGAAAATTCAGCTGGGACCACCAGCCATTCTGCGTTTTTAAATGTTAATGGTATTTAATGCTGATAGTCAGTCTATGTCAAATTAATACACATCCACGTTTTGCCCTAACCTCAAACTGATATGTATTCCAATAGATCCAAAAAACCGCTTCTCGTGTTCAGTTGCTAAAGAGGTTCTGCAAAAATGTCCACTTACACTGTCGGTGCATACAGCAACACATTTCACCCAATCAATCTCGTTATGGCTATTTTGCATTAAAGTGTCGAAACTGCACAAAGGATGTGAAATAAAATCACACAAGTTGCCAAGAACAAGGACATTAAAAATGTCCTACACTGCACCTGCGTCTGGACTTCAACAACTACTCCTTGGGCTATATGCCCCACCAGGTATTGAATTACGAAAGTCCAGATGCAAAAACTTCGATTTTGTTATTAAAGGAGCTTGCCATTCTTAGACCTGTTTCGGCATTATTGTGCCTCATCAGTAAGAAGCAGGCTAGCTCGACATCCTGTCACTAAAAGATGTCTGATCGAGGCGAGTCGAATTCATTTTCAGACATCCTTTAGTGACAGGATGTCGAGCTAGCCTGCTTCTTACTGATGAGGCACCGAAACCGGTCTAAGAATGGCAAGCTCCTTTAATAGCAAAATCAAAGTTTTTGGGCACCAAACCGCGTCTGGACTTTCGTAATTCAATACCTGGTGGGGCATATAGCCCAAGGAGTAGTTGTTAAAGTCCAGACGCTGGTGCAGTGTAGGACATTTTTAATGTCCTTGTTCTTGGGAACTTATGTGATTTTATTTCACATCCTTTGTGCAGTTTTGTCACTCCCATGGTCCTTTTTTGGTATTTTTATGGTTCAAAAAAATTTCACCTTCGTATATTAAAGTGTCGAATAAATATTTTCTTATGGTATTGTTTAATTTTTTTTAATTCTTGTCTGCCTAACTAAGATGTTTCTGACCTTTTTCAAAATCACCTCTTCTTTGGCAATTATTTCATCTCATGGTATTGCTAATCCAAAATCAAATTGGAAATTTCACAGGAAGCCAGTGCCATCTAGCATTCTCAAAAATAGTAGATAGTTCGGAAAAACTCAGAATAAATAAATAAACTGAAAATTTTGAAAATATTATAAGCGGTAGACTCTTCTAATATTGTAACAATATTCTGGTGAGTTTAAGATGTTGTCATCTTTTTTATTTATCACTGCCATCTGCTCGACCGTGTCCATTTCTATAAAATATTTCGAGACATTGTTATAAATAGAATATTTTTTAAGTCGAATTTTCCAAATTTTAGTCATTCTATTAAACCTTTAAATTTCAGTAATTCCTCAAATCACTTATTTCGATTTTGGTGACGATACAATCAACACGGGTGACTCTACTTCTGCATCTTGTTCTATTCACAAAGGAGATTTACCAATAAATATATCTTGGTTGCACAATAATAAAAGTCTGGAGTACATGGATGGTGTACTCATATCAAAAGTTGGTAAAAAGCTGAGCACAATTACTATAGAATCTGTAAAAGAAAAACATGCCGGTATCTACACCTGTATAGCAGAAAATAAAGCTGGAATTGTACAACTTTCAGCTAGATTAAATGTTAATGGTACCTACAGTTATAGTTGTTCCTCATCCCCTTTTCTAACAATATAATTTCCCTCCCTTATTCAAAACAAGTTTGGATTAGTAACCATCGTAACATAACATTTGTTTAGGCTGTTATTTCAGTATTTTGAATTTCAGTTGTTCCTCAAATAGCTCCTTTTGATTTTGGTGATGACTCCATCAATACTGGTGATTCAACTTCTGCAGCTTGTTCAATTCATAAAGGAGACTTACCTATAAATATTTCTTGGCTTCACAATAACGTTAGTTTAGGGTATATGAATGGAATTCTAATTTCAAAAGTAGGAAAGAAACTCAGCACGGTTACAATTGAGTCAGTACAAGAAAAACATGCCGGACTTTATACTTGTATTGCTGAAAATAAAGCTGGAATGGTGAAATTATCTGCCATGTTAAATGTTAATGGTACAGTTATCGAGTTATCTAAGATCTTGCAAACACGTTTTGTTTTTACATCATACATTATCCTTATTATCTTTTACCCATACGATGTCGAGATTATTTGTCCTACTACCCTATAATCACTTTCCTTTCTACAGGGTTAGGTGATTATTTTGAATCTCTACAAATACAACATTGCTCTGGAGTTAATTTAATCTATAATATTTGTTTAGGTTGTTATTTCAGTATTTTGAATTTCAGTTGTTCCTCAAATAGCTCCTTTTGATTTTGGTGATGACTCCATCAATACTGGTGATTCAACTTCTGCCGGTTGTTCAATTCATAAAGGAGACTTACCTATAAATATTTCTTGGCTTCACAATAACCTTAGTTTAGGGTATATGGATGGAATTCTAATTTCAAAAGTTGGAAAGAAACTTAGCACAGTTACAATTGAGTCAGTACAAGAAAAACATGCAGGGCTTTATACTTGTATTGCTGAAAATAAAGCTGGAATGGTCAAATTATCTGCCATGTTAAATGTTAATGGTACAGTTATCGAGTTAAGATCTTGCAAATACTCTTTGTTTTTACATCACATTATCCTTATTCTTTTTACCCTTTACCTTCGAGATTATTTTCTATTCCTTGTCCTATTTATTCAGAACAGTACTACAAATATATTGCTCTGGAATTAATTTAATCTTTTAACTTTTTTATCTTCAGTTATCCCTCAAATAGCCCCCTTTGATTTCGGCGACGAATCTATTAACACCGGCGATTCAACTTCTGCTGGTTGTTCAATTCACAAAGGAGATTTACCCATAAATATTTCTTGGTTGCACAATAATGTCAGTTTAGGTTACATGGATGGTGTATCCATAACCAAAGGTGGGAAAAAAGTCAGTACGGTCATTATAGATTCTGTGCAGGCGATACATGCAGGAGAATACACGTGTATTGCAGAAAATAAAGCTGGAGTCGCAAGATATTCTACTAGATTGAATGTTAATGGTATAATTCTTTTCTAGATTTAAATACATAGTAATCTGTTTATTTCTGTGCACTAACCAATGTCCAAATTATTCCACTCTGACTGGGTAACCTTCATGTTTGACAGATCTTTAGCCTTTTTAATATGGGTTTATTAAAAAAAAGGTGTGCTTGAAATTCAATTTTTGTTTTGCCAACCGTTGTGTTGGTGCTAATAGATAAGGTGACTAAGAGAAAGTTACAAATTTACAAGAGCTGTTCCCTTGATGTCTAGCCTAATATAGTAAAACACGATATTTTATTTTGAATTTTTAACATATTTTTACGAATAATCAAGACATTGCAATTCAAACAAAGAACCCGCACAAATCTTTACTACTACTACTTAAAAAGGTTATCTTTTCAAAAGTTTAGTGTTTACTGCGTTAAAAAAAGTACCCTCTTATGTTTTCGTGACAGTTGACAGCTGTCAAACAGCATGTAACAATCAAAATTGATAAAATTAATATGTAAACATATGTTTTTAAGGTTGCTCAATTCAAATTTGTTGTCAAAAAGACGATATTGACAGTTGACAGCTGTCAACTAGCTCTCAAACAACAAGCAATAATCAAAATTGATAAAATTCGCATGTAAATACATGTTTTTGCGTCTTTTTGACAACAGATTTGAATTGAGCAACCTTAAAAACATATGTTTACATATTAATTTTATCAATTTTGATTGCTACATGCTGTTTGACAGCTGTCAACTGTCAATATTGTTATACTAAACTTTTGAAAAGATTACCTTTTTAAGTAGTAAATAATGTTAAATCCGTGGAGCTTTGGAGCTCCGTAGGAGCCGAAATACGCAAAATTGAGCTTTGTTCCCGTTTGAGACTTTTGCTCAGGATGCCGAAACGAACAACATATCCAAATTTCAGCCAATTTGACCGGGAGCCAATTCCCATAAGATTTGTGCGGGGTTCTTTATTTTTTTTGTACCATTCGGTCTGAAATCGTGGGTTTGAACTTCATGTCGATGAAAAATGTCATAAACTTTGTAGTAAGAATCAATCATTCGTTCCAGTGACACCTCAAATAGCTTCTTTTGATTTTGGTGATGAACCTATAAATACAGGAGATTCCACATCTGCATCTTGTTCAATTCATAAAGGAGATTTACCCATAAACATCACTTGGTTACATAATAATATTAGTTTAGGTTATATGGATGGTGTATTAGTAAACAAAGGTGGGAGAAAAGTTAGCAACGTAATTATAGATTCCGTGCAGGCAATACATGCAGGGGAATACACGTGTATTGCAGAAAATAAAGCTGGCGTTGCAAGATATTCTGCATGGTTAAATGTTAATGGTACAAATATAAAATCTTGATTATTAATTTTTTGCGCACTAACCAAAAAGTCCATTCCATACCTGAACTTGATTGCAACTAGAGGTATTGTTCTCACCATTTCCATTTATCAGCTTTTTTCTAATAGATGACTCTGAATAATCTTTCCAAATGGAATTTTTAATTACAGTTACACCCCAAATTGTTCCTTTTAACTTTGGTGATGAGTCAGTCAATACAGGCGATTCCACATCTACTTCTTGTTCGATACACAAGGGAGATTTGCCAATAAATATATCGTGGTTACACAATAATATCAGTTTAGGTTATATGGATGGGATTTTAATAACAAAAGCAGGAAAGAAAGTTAGCACAGTCACCATTGACTCTGTTCAAGCTGCACATGCTGGAGATTATTCATGTATTGCAGAAAATAAAGCTGGTGTTGCTAAGTATACTTCGCGATTAAGCGTCAATGGTATACATATATTTTGTGTTATTGAGTTTTTTGTTTACACATGTTTCCTCAGTTATTTTACCTATTTGATTACGCTACATGCACATTTTAGTTCCTCCTCACGTCTTGCCGTTCGATTTTGGAGAATCAGTAAATTCTGGTGAACTAGCTTCACTTCAGTGTTCTGTCCACAAAGGAGATTTACCAATACATATATCCTGGCTTCATAATAATATCAGTTTAGGTTATATGGATGGAGTTTTAATAACAAAGGCGGGGAAAAAAGTTAGCACAATTACAATTGATTCGGTTCAAGGAAGGCATGCCGGAATTTACACTTGTATAGCAGAGAATAAAGCTGGGGTGTCTAGATATTCGTCACAATTAAATGTTAATGGTACACGATTATTTATAGTAGATTTGAGATTTTTTTGTAAAATCTATCTCATTATTTTTATTTCTCAACGGTATTTTGGATGACATTTTTACTTGAAAATCTAAAAACATTTTAAGGTGAAACCTTTGTTGGTGCATTTAAGTACTTATCTTTAAGTTTTTAGAATGAAATATACGCTCATGTGAATTTCGAGATTTAAACTTTTATTCTATTCTAGTATATTAATCTGAGAACTGCAATATCTTAACAAATTTGAAATAAGAAAAGTAAAATGGGCCTGTAGTTTAGCAAATTATAAAAAAATGTCATTTATGTTTTATTTCATTGCGACCGTAAAAAAAGTATAGTGTATTACTCCTGTACTCCCACAATTGTGCCACAACTTTCACATATCTGCACTTACATTACATAATTCACTTATTTCGCTGATTTTGACGTTAGTTCTATTTCGAGTATCCATTTGTGCTTAATTTCAATATTCTAATTTGTACATTTTGATATGTTATGGTTCAAAATTCTCAGAACAATTATCCTGTTTCGCGAATGTTTATTTTCGCCTCATATATCTTCCTAAATAATAGGATAATGCAACCTCTTTGGATTTCCTCGTTTTTTTTTTAGAAAGTATATTTCAATTTAGAAACTTAAAATGTTATTTAAAAAAATATATTCATCCGTTTTTCAGATATAAAAGTTTCTAAAATATCAAATACATTACATATTTAACCTTTACCTAAAACTTTGCTCCTTAAATAAATACTTCTGATGATTTTTACTAATTATTAATAAAAACAAATAAATTTCCATTAATTGCTTTTTCGAAATATCGATTCTTCCTTTACAGTCCCTCCGATGATTCATCCATTTAGTTTTGGAGATGAAACAATTAATTCAGGTGAACTGGTAACAATAAACTGTGCTGTTTCTAAAGGAGATTTTCCACTCATCATTACGTGGACCTTAAATGGTCAACGCACAAACAAATTTGAAGGAATTATAACTGCAAACACGAACAAAAAAGTTAGCCAGTTGACTATTGAATCAGCACAAGCTCATCACTCGGGGGAGTACATGTGCGTGGCAGAAAATAATGCCGGTGTAGCTAAACAATCTGCGTATCTAAATGTCAACGGTATCTATTCTACCTGTTTTGTTTAGTTTAGTTTAAACGTTATTAATTGTGCACGTTTTCACTGTTTTCTTAATCCCTAAAACAAAATAGATTATACTGGATGTCCACATTTATTAGTGGTTACTCAGAAATCGCCCACTATTTCTGTTAGAGTTGCGGAAGATGTCAATAGGATTTTCTACAGTGCAGTGTTTCGATTTCTTAGTGTTAATAACTTGAGCGGCATGAAGTTATTTCATACACAAAGTTTAAAGTCTAAGATGAAAATGTTTTACTTAAAATTGAAATAAATCTTGAAACTGATTAAACACCCATATAGACATTATATTACAATATGGTCAACAGTGACCAATGAGCAATTTAATTCTAACTTAATCTAATAGAGTTTGAAACTTAAAATTAAGGTATACTCATCAGCGTTCCTTAGGTTCTGTAGAATGGATTGCACTAAACTTTAACGTGCACACACAAGCTCTGCTTTTGCACTAAAAACACTAAACTAACTCAAAGGGCTTGATCCTCTTAAGTCTTCTTTCTAACCCAGTATTGTCAAGGAGCTGGATAACCTCGACATTGACTTCATGACTCTTAGCTAATTTCTTGATGGTCTGGTCAACAGTGTCCATTTCCAGATCCCTATGGAGATCACTATGTACCAAGGGGCATCTACTATGTTCCTCAGTGCTTTGTTTTGAAATCTTTGGATGATTGCTAAGTTGCTTGCTTTGGTGCACCCCCATAGTTGGATACCATATGTCCATACAGGCTTAAGTATCTGCTTGTAAAGCATAAGCTTATTATGTAGAGACAGAGTGGAGTTTCTTCCAATTAGCCAGTAACATTTTTCTATATTTCAGTCCAAGTTCTTCTCTTTTCTTTTTAATATGCACTTTCCATCGGAGTTTGGCATCTAAGGTAATACCTAAGTATTTTGCTGTGTTTGAATATGGAATCAGGTTATTGTTTATTCTGACTGGAATATGATCTATACTTTTGTTTGTAAAGTTAATGTCGAGTGATTTAGTTTCATTTTCCAACTCTTCGTCCAGTCATAGACTGTGGACAGCTGTTTGCAGCTTGTGGGTTGCTTCTTCATTGCTCTTTCTTCCTGCTAGAATGGCAGTGTCGTCGGCGAAGGTGGCTCTGGTTTTCTAACTCTGGAATATCACATGTGTACAGTAAGTATAGGACAGGTCCTAGGACACTTCCTTGTGGTACTCCAGCCTTAATTTCTTTAGGATCGGAATAGGCTTCTTCTTGCCTAATTCTAAAGTATCTTTCCGATATATGTGAATGGATGATATCTGTATATTGTTTTGGAAGGAAAAGCTTGAGATTATGTATTAAGCCTTCATGCCAAACCTTATCAAACGCTTGTGCTACATCAAGAAAGATAGTAGCACAAATGTTTTTCTCTTATAATGATTTCTCTATAATGTTGGTTATTCTATGAACTTGGTCGATCGTCGAGTGCTTATTTCTAAATCCAAATTGGTGGTCAGAGATAATTTCTCTTTCTTCGATAAGGGGTTTTAGTCTTTTGAGTAGGAGTTTCTCAAATAGTTTCGACATAACAGGCAGTAATGAGGTTAGTTATTAGGTTAGTTAGTTTAATTAGTGCTTTTTTGGGTAATTGTTTTAAAATTTCTCCAGTAATTAAGTCAAAACCTGGAGCTTTTTTCGGATTGATATTTTCTTTTATTTCGGTAATTACTTCTTTGGGAGAGGTAAATTCTATTTCTTGATCAATCTGTGGATGTTCTTCCAGAGTGGGTTCTTCATCTTGATCTTCATGAGGTTGAAAGATTTTTTCTAGATGATTTGCAAATCTTGTTGCCTTTTGCTCATTATTTCTAGCCCATTTACCATCTTCCAATCTGACAGGTGGTATTCGCATTATGGGTCTTTTCAATCTCTTAGTAGCTTTCCAGAGTGAATAATCAGTACTGCTCTCGTCTGTCAATTCTCTTGCGTAAATACTAATCGATTAATATTACCATATTAAATGAAAAATATCATCACGCTAGGTAATTGCCCCTCACCCCTTTTAGTGAACGTATTTTATGGACTGTCACTTTGGCGTTCTTACCTATCCAAATAGTTCATTTACAAGTCTTAATTTTAAGATTGGTTGTATTTTCAATTAAACTAAAATATATTGGGTTTTTTTAGATGTGCTACCATCTATGGTAAGAAGAGAGTATTGACATTAAATTTTGACTGAATCTAGTCAAGATGTCACTCTCTTCTTTTTTATCCCTTTCAGAGATTAATACAAAGTGAGTAAACCAGTAAGGAATTTTAATTTCGAATCCATTGGATCCAATGGATTCGAAAAGCCTAACTGATGAAGTCGAAAGACAGAAACCGGTCTTAGGATGTCGAATCTAATAAATTAAAATTCCTTACTGGTTTACTCACTTTGTATTAATCTCTGAAAGGGATAAAAAAGAAGAGAGTGACATCTTGACTAGATTCAGTCAAAATTTAATGTCAATACTCTCTTCTTACCATAGATGGTAGCACACCTAAAAATATTATCTTATAGCGGATATAGCTATTGACTTGTACGAGTTTGGAATTTTATTTATTGGATTCGAAAAGCCTAACTGATGAAGTCGAAAGACAGAAACCGGTCTTAGGATGTCGAATCTAATAAATTAAAATTCCTTACTGGTTTACTCATATATTGGGTTTGTTAAATCAAGATTTTTCACACTTCAAATATGAGTTAACAGTCATTTAAAGTAGCTTTCAAATGAGGTGTCACTTGCATATTAATGCCATTATTTTTTTATTTAATTTACGTATACCCCAATCGGTTAGGTCTTTCAAGAGACTTTAGACAAGCCCTTGTTAGAAGAATTATTCAAAACGGTGACATTTTAAATTATTTATACTTTGTTGGATTTAAAAGAAAATAATTAACGCTACTGCGCATGATTTTTGTTTACCTATGCCGTTTTCCTCGTTCAAATCGGACCAATAATAACAGAGATATAGGATAAGGCCTATTTGTTATCGTTGCTACCTCGCGCCACCTTGTGTCCCGCCCGTCTACCCGATAAATGGATTACAAGCCCGCTTGGTTTGAAATGGATTACAATCCGCCTAGTTTTCCTTGGTTGGATTACTATCCGCCTTGTTTACCTACTTTCGTCTTTTACTTTAAAATCGGTTACAAATTTTGAAAGACCAACAATTTTTCAGCATAACCTAAATGTTTTACCTGGGAAGTTCATTTTAGTGAAGTGTCCATTTTTACTGCGGATATATATAGAACAAAATTGTTAATAATTTAAAAGAAATTTTTGAAAGCTAAATAAAGACAATATTTTTGATTTTTTACAATACAATCTTCACCAATTATACCTTTTGTAATGAACTTTAGCTGGAGGCAGAAATGTCAGATATACATTTCTTTGGTCTATGTTACAATAGTTGTGGTGAATTAAAGTAAGGATTTGATACCAAATACAAACGAATACATTAAACACTTTTAAGTTGTCTAAATCTGATTACAGTCCCACCTCAGATACATCCTTTTACTTTTGGAGAAGATGTCATCAATTCTGGGGACTTAGTGACAGCTACTTGTGCTGTTTCTAAAGGAGATTTTCCGATAAAAATACAATGGACTTTAAATGGAAAAAATATAAATAATGTTAACGGAATTGTTGCGGCCAATACTAATAAGAAAGTTAGTCAACTTACTATAGAATCTGCTGTAGCTCATCATTCTGGGGAATACGTTTGTATGGCTGAAAACAATGCTGGTGTGGCTAAACATGCTGCATACTTAAATGTTAATGGTATTTTAAGATGATACATTTATTTATCTACACTTAAACCTACTGCTGATCCCTACGTCCTATCCCTGACCACTTCCCAATATACAAAATTAAGGAAACTATCCGTCAAACTTTATATTTGTTTTCGTGGTTCTATTCTTGTGTGAACTCTTTTAAATTTTAGAAATATTCGCTAGTTTGGTTTTTCAATTTTTTTCCTCTATTTCTCAAATCATCTATTAATTTTAGTGCCTCCCCACATTTTGCCCTTTGACTTTGGAGAAGAAGCTGTAAATTCTGGCGAGTTTGCAACATTGCAATGTTCGGTACATAAGGGAGACTTACCTATTAATATTTCTTGGCTTTATAATAACGTGAGCATCGGTTACGCTAATGGAATATTAATTTCCAAGGTTGGAAATAAAATTAGTACTTTGTCAATTGATTCTGTTGGAGCTTCTCATGCGGGAACTTTTACTTGCGTCGCAACAAATAAAGCTGGGAGAACTTATTACAGTGCCACTTTAAATGTGAATGGTAACTACAAGAATAAATTGTTTTTTGTCTAGTATTCAACCCATTACCTTTGACTCAACCTTTCTTCTTGACGTATAGCTTTATATTTTATAGTTTTCTTGGTAGATGGCGACACAATTTCCTACTTTAATATATGGAAAAGACCTTCTTTGCAATGTACAGTTTTCAAAGGACATTTTCCACTTAATATAACTTGGCTTTATAATAACAATAGCGGAATATTAGTTATACAAAATGGGAAAAAAGTCTCACGATAGAATTAGTAGGTGTAGAACACGTAGAAACGTATACAAGTTTAGTTCAAAATTCTGCAAGAACTTCTAGTTTCTCGATGGAACTATATGTTAATGATACATTTTTACAGTGTAACTGTTAATATCTAAGCGTTTTTTATTTACCATTTTACATGGTTTTTCTTGATTTATTTATTTAAACAACCAATCAAATTTAACATGAACTATAATACCACAACATAATTATTTTCACATCTAATTCTAGTACCTCCTCACATTTTTCCATTTGACTTTGGAGAAGAAGCAACAAATTCTGGTGAATTTGTCTCGGTGCAATGCTCAGTACATAAAGGAGATTTACCGATTAATATTTCTTGGCTTCATAATAACGATAACATCAGCAATCTATATGGAATCTCTATATCTAAAGTAGGGAAGAAAGTTAGCACCATCACAATTGATTCTGTACAATTTTCTCATGCCGGCACATTTACTTGCGTTGCCGAAAATAAAGCTGGCAAAGCATTTTATAACGCTAGTTTAAACATTAATGGTAAAATTATTATAGGTTTTAAAGTTTTTTTGTTAATTGTTATCCTAGACCTATCCTTTGATTTGACTTATTTAAAATCCATTGGGAGAAGCACTTATTATACGAGACAGGAAAAAAATTTAAGTATCTACGATTAACACTTACTGAAAACGTAAAGAAACAATTAGTATCATTTTTAAGGGTATTCGCCAAATAGTTAATACACTCTTTTCTACACTTTTTTTTCAAATTAGTCCCTTTTTCCAACACGTCAAAAATTATCTCGGTAAACTGTACTAGAACCAAAAATGATTGAGAGTTTTATTGGTCCTTGGCATATTGAAGGCTGTGGCGTGCTTATTAATTTTTGAAAGGGTTCTGAGATAATTTCTTCTCCATACTATTATTTCTGGACGTTCAATGAGAATGCTTTTCCTATCGACTTTTCCATACTTAAATTTCATTTCATGTAATATTTTCCGCAAACTTTCTTTACTCATTTGTGGGATGAGTTCATGATCCCTAACAACCTCCATAACTTTTTGCAAAGTGGGAAGCTCATTTCTGAGAAAGAACTGTGAATACTTCTGCGTATGGGGGTTTTTTTTTCGTCCCCTGCTGATTTCTGACTCTTGTACATCCCCATGAATTCTGCTTTCACTTAGTATTTTGGAAATAAATGATTTGGGTACACACACCCGTATAATCACAGCACAGGATGATCCCTTTCAAGACAGTGAAATACTCGAAGTACAATTTGTTTTTCATTAGTACAATAAATTCGAATTGTTTAGAAGTAAACGTTAAAAAGTTAAAAATACACACAAATCACAATAGGCACACAATAAATAATAATCTTTGAAAGCGACTATATTGTATCAGTACACAATCAAGACTGCCTTTTGACGAGACACTTTCTATTTGTCACTTATTATCCGTCTAAGCTAATTCCCTGAATGCATTCATTAGCGATTAAATAATCGTTATTCTAAATCAACCCTATGATGTTACGTTCCTGGTAGAAGCAGGTAGGAAACGGATTACTACTTACTCGCTCGTTAAAATGTACTTATCAGTGAAACGAACAAAGACAAATATAGATTTGTAAAACGTTTCTATGAGTTTTATAAAAGAATAAGTAAATTAAATAATTTGAAATGGGGAGGAAATGATTTATTAAGTATTACTTACTATTGATTTTTTTCCTAAATAATATTGTTTAATGATACTTTTATTATATTATTCATAATTAGCCACAACCTTCAACTTTTCCGTTTACATTTTGATTATGTTAAAAATTGGTAAAATAAGAATGAGATATGACAACGTTGTTTTGCTTGTTTTATGGTTCTGTAAATTCTAAATTACTCTCAAACATTATTTGTTATAGTGTAGATATGATCTACATACATCAAAAAAAATTGCTAAATCATATTCCACTTGTAGGATATAAATTATTCAAAATTACTACTCGAACAAACGTGTTTCATTTAAAATTAAATTAAATATCAGGAAGGACACGCCTTTCTTGAAATTTTAAGGTTAAAAATTCCCCAAATTATCATGTTTCACAAACTTTCTCTTTCGCCTCCAAACTTTTCTAAATAATTGGATTATGCGGTCGGTTTTCTAAGTTCACTTTCCATTCCAGGTTGTTTTAGATTCGTTTTTACGATTTACCTCTGACCAAAAACATTTATTGTTGATTTTAAGTTTTGAAATTCCCCAAATTATTATGTTTTACGAAGTTTCACTTTCGCTCCTCGAAGATCCTTAAGAAAATTTCCTCTTTTTTGATTTCAGGCTGTTTTAAGATCCATATCTGAATTACTTTTGTAGCTACGAAGTTTTTCTAAATCCATCATCATATTTTCGGACAAAAAAACTGACCATCAGTATTTTTTTGTCTATTTCGAATATTTTTCTATCACTATACACAAAACTTCTAAGATTTTTTTTTATGGATCTTGTGTATTTAATACTTGACTTTTTCCTAAATTATCATCAAGGTTTTGCCCCCGTATCTCCCTTAATATTTATTAGATAAGGTGGCCGATTTTTTTTCGTTTCAATTTATATTTATTTTTATAATAATTATGTGATGATTAAAATAAAATGTTAATTAATGAATGATCAAAAAATGTTTTACTAACGATTCATATTAATTATTTACAGTACCTCCACAAATTTTACCTTTTAATTTTGGAGAAGATTCTGTAAATTCGGGAGATGTTGCTTCTCTGCAATGTACAGTTTTTAAAGGAGATTTTCCGCTTAACATAACTTGGTTGCTTAATGGCAAAACGATTGGATACAACAATGGAATTTTAATTTCACAAAATGGAAAAAAAGTTAGTAGTCTCACCATCGAATCAGTTAGTGAAGAACATTCTGGAAAATATTCGTGTTTAGTACAAAACAGGGCTGGATTTTCCAATTTTTCTGTTGATTTAAATGTTAATGGTATTTAATTTAAACTTTTAAAATATGTTTTATTTGATTATTCTTTTCTATCCCATTCCTACAAAACCGAATACCTACACTTTATCATATCTTATGAGATGTATTTAATTCTAGTTCCACCTCAAATTTTGCCTTTCAATTTTGGAGAAGATTCTGTCAATTCCGGTGATGTAGCTTCTTTAACTTGCACCGTATTTAAAGGCGATTTTCCTCTAAACATAACTTGGCTACATAAAAACAAAACCATAGGTTATAACAACGGCATTTTAATTGTACAAAACGGAAAAAAGGTCAGCAGTTTAACGATAGAATCAGTGGGAGAAGAACATGCAGGATTGTACTCCTGTTGTGTTCAAAATAGAGCAGGATTTGCTATGTTCTCAGTTGAACTAAATGTTAATGGTATTATATTTAATTAAGTTTAACTTTTATTTCTTATTTCTATATCCTACCCATATCTATCTTCCAGTCCTCCCTTGATTATTTTAAAAATAATTCTTTTTGGATTGACATCGAATTTTGCCAATGTGTTCGGTGCTACACTGCACAGGTTTGCTCACTGCAACATTTCCCAACACTGGGAGTCCACAGGTACAATGACGAACTCATACCCAGGAGAAATATATATACGGGATGATTGATTATTGGATAATTAGGGAGGTAGTAGCTTTAAGCTTCACATTTCAAAGTTAGTTACAAATATCCAAGACGTCGCTTTACGTATTTAATTTTCAATTTGAATTTCTCTTTGTCTTTTAGATGTACTGGAGTTATAGCTCTTAATTCCCTGATGGTTTTTAATGACTAAGGATTATCTTTACATTGTATTAACAGTTATTAAGGATTCTAATTTAGAGAACTTCTTTTGCATTCATTTACCAAGTCGGCCGATGTTTAGCAACGCCGCGTTTTTAAACGAATGTCTGTAATTTTTCAGTGGAACTGTTGGTTTTTGCTATCTGCAGAACTTCAAGAAAACAAGCACCTTGCGATTAACGTTTTATTAAAAATATTAACGAAAAACAAGGCACAAAAATAACAGGAAAGCACGTGTAATTTACTAATTAATAGTAATGGTTAAAGTAAATGAATCACATCATTCAGAAAATATCATTTTTATCAGTGTAAAAATGAACCGAACAAAATTTATTAACTTCAGTCAGGTGGAGCGCCCATGGAAATGATTCGACGTAGAATGCCTAAAAATTCGCATCCCCGTTGCAAGACGCGTGGGAGTGTGAATAACAATGATGGCTATCGGAGTATTTCCGGTATATCTCTCTCTTTCCGTCTTACTTCCTCTTATTCGAAACGCAAAATTGGAATTTATTTATCATGTTTTTTAAAAGTTTTTAACGTCCGGACCCCGTGACTCGCAGCGTTGCCGGTTTGTGGTCGTAAGTTCCGATATGGTCTACGTGACTTGCAGCGTGTCCGATATGATCTACGTGACTCGCAGCGTTGCCGGTTTGATACGATTGAACATTTTGAATGTTATGTTTAAGTTTATGGTTGAAAATTAAACAACAGTGTTTGGTGTTTTAGGACATTTATTGGAAAGAAGCGTAGGTGATAAAATCTTTACAAAGATTTATTTTTATTTCAGTCTCGCCCGTAATATTCCCATTTGATTTTGGTGAAGAAGCAATAAATTCGGGAGACTATACTTCGATACAATGTTCGGTACACAAAGGCGATTTACCATTAACGATTTCTTGGTTTCATAATAATAAAACTTTCAATCAAAACAAAGAAATTTCTGTTGTTAAAGTTGGTAGCAAAGCAAGCTCTCTTACGATTGAATCCGTAAGAGAAGAACTTTCTGGAACATACACTTGTGAAGCAAAGAATAAGGCTGGTGTAACACGATACTCAGCTATACTTAGCGTTAATGGTATTCTATTTGTTTATAAAAAAACACGCAACCGTTTTTTTTATTTTACAGCTCTCCCTCATATTTTACCATTTAGTTTTGGAGAAGATTTAGTTAATTCAGGTGATGTTGCTTCAGTGCAGTGTACAGTTTTCAAAGGGGACTTACCGATAAATATTACGTGGTTTCATAACGGTAAACCTGTTACGAACGATGAAGGAATTATCATTTCTCATATCAGTAAAAAAGTAAGCTCTTTAACTATTGACGATGTTAGGGATAAACATGCTGGAAATTATACTTGCGTTGCCCAGAATATTGCGGGGTTAAGTACAGAATCTACTGAGTTACATATTAATGGTAATCCTAGTTTAAGGTTTTATTTATCTTTTCACTAAGCATGGGCCTCTTGATTTGTTTATTTTCTTGTATATCAACCTATTCTTTATAGTTCTTCCTCAAATTCTTCACTTTGATTTTGGAGAATCTTCAGTGAATTCTGGCGACTCGGCTTCAGCTACTTGTAATGTTCATAAAGGAGATTTACCCGTAAATATATCTTGGACTCACAATAACAAGACTATTGGTTACAATGAAGGAGTGCTAATAACTAAAGCAGGAAAGAAAATTAATACGATTAGTATTGATTCCGTTCGAGCTGATCACGGTGGTGTTTATACATGTATAGCGAAAAATTCAGCTGGTAGATCATCGTATTCTGCTGAATTACATGTAAATGGTATTGATGTAGAAAAATTACTTTAAAATTTCTTGTAATATAGATTTTCCTAACGCTGCTTATCTTCTTATCACCTTCTAAAAATTATGGAAACTTATAGAGTACGAGGGACATGTTGATATTTTTTAGATACGATACAACTGCTTGAATGCTTTTTTTTATTGATTCATAGTTAATTTACAATCTACTTAACAACATAGTGAGTATTTAGTAAATTTGATGTGTGGTATATGGATTGTGGTGGGTACCGTCCATTGACGGTTCTCCAGTCTTCACCTAATCCCCGAGGTCTTCGGGCCATGTCCTGTGAAGGCGTCTAGTAGATAGTGGTAGTTGGTACAATTCTCTTTGATTGATTGATTTGACTGTCATTTGCGGAATTTCTTTCTTTGGAATTCCGAGGTCGTTATGGAGGGTTATGTTGGAGACGTACCATGGAGCGTTAGTTGTCATTCTAAGAGTTGTGGACTGGAAATTTTGTGGTATTTTGGTGTTGGTAGGTTTACTATAACCCCAGAGTTCAATCGCGTATGTCCAAATATGCTTTAGAATAATCTTGTAAATTAATATTTTATTCTCAAGTGAGAGTTGAGTCCTTCTTCCGAGTAGCCAATACATTTGTCTGACTTTTGAATTTAACTGTGTTCTTTTGGCTTTTATGGGGTTTTTCCAAGTAAGCTTTTGATCCAGATGAAGTACTAGGTAATTTACTTCAGATTTTTGTGAAACTTGATTATTATTTATGTGGACTTGAGGGCATGCATGTCTCCTTGTTGTAACTGCTGTGTGGATACAAATGTGGCCATTAGGATATCATTATTAGTAGGTATATCAGCAGAAAAAAGGAGATATCAAAAAGGACCAAGGACACTACCTTGAGGAACTCCAGATTGGGTAGGATTATAATTTGAAGTTGAGGAATTAACTTTGAAGATAAGGTATATTTGGCTGGGCATATGCGTTTTCAATTTATATAGGAGATCACCGTGCCAAACCTTATCGAAGACAGAAGCACATATTTTCTTCTCTTCTAGGCAACTTCTTATCTTGTTTACGATGCGATGACATTGCTGCATTGTTGAGTGGTGTTGAGGAAAACCAAATTGATGTTGTGGTAAAAGTTCAACAGCATCTACAAGATCTTGGATTCTATTCAGGAGGAGTCTTTCAAATACCTTAGACATGATAGGTAGTAGGCTGATGGGTCGGTACGAGCTGGGCTCTGTAGGTGGTTTACCTGGTTTCGCAATCATAATGATGTGGGCATACTTCCATTGTAGCTTGAATATTTGGAACAATTTATTATATTTTTCAAAACTAGTATACTTTGCATTGTGTGAGGTCAAAAAGTCAACCGTTCTGGAAGGTGTGGCAGCAAGGGTATGGAACATTGTCACGATGCCATTCAATTTCGCGATAGCCGGTATTTGCACACTTTTTTTTGTCTAAGCTGTGAATATTTGAGGAGTACGTATAGTTACATATCACTCTGGATTGACTGTCTTTTGGTTTTTTGTCGAAATACTAGAAATGTGTCTACTTTTGGAGTAAAAAGAAGAAGCTATTCTCTTCTCAACACTTCGAGATTTTCTCACTTTACGATAAGCATCGCACTGTAGATTGCTGTTTCCTTTATGGACCATAATTGTATATCCATGATTTGTCACCCGTAGCTATATTAAAAACTTTTTTTCTTACCTTTATTAAATTTTATCCCTGGATTCGTTCTGTAAATATCTAAATAAGTTCAGATTAGATCTTGTAAACATAAAATTAAACGAGAAGAAACTATTTAACATACTTTTTTAAATAGTTTTTCATTCTACCAAACATTTTACAAAATCAAGAAATCCACTGCAGGATTTACATCGGAAATTTAAAAGTACAATTTCTGAAATGTTAAAAATCAGTTAAGATCAGGTCTGAAGTATAAAGTGGATGATCCAGTAATGTCACTTTTAAGGCACAGTACAAGACGATACATTGTCAGGATGCAGAACAAGATCGGTTTTCCGTGATACTTCTGCCAAGTACTTGGTGACAACAATAAGCATCAATTATTTTTTGATCCTGAAATAGCATAGTGTCAAGTGGACTAGACCTGCAGATAAATCAGTCAATCATTTGTTTAACGGCACTGCTTGAACTTTGAGCGTTTGTAATTCCTTTTTAAATATCAATAAAACAAAAAACAGACTTAACTGCGTTCCCCTCTCACTCTCTTGCTGCAATCTGTATGTGTCGCCATCTTGCGACGTGTCGGAATATATAAACGATGTAGAAATAAATAGGCATGACATGAGTCACAGAGTTACAATAGTGTACAATATTGTATTTTTTTCATTATTTTACTCAAAATCATAAATTACGCGGGGATCTATCTACAACAAACCTTCCTCACGTGTATTCGCTCCTGTAAGACAATTATCTTGAATTTTGTAGTATTTGTCTCCGTTAAATTCGTTTGCAGATTTTTTGGTATTACTTCACAATTTTTTGTTTGTCCAGTCTTACCTCACATTACTCCATTCGCTTTTGAAGAAGAAGCAAATACTGGTGATAGTCTTCAACTTACTTGTTATGTCAGTAAAGGAGATTTGCCATTGAATATTTCGTGGTTACTCAACGGAGAAGAAATAAAAAGCAATATGGGAATAAATACTATTTTTATAGGAACTAAAACCAATTTATTAACTATTAATTCAGCACAGCCTGATCATGCTGGAAACTATACTTGTAAAGTTTTTAATAAAGGAGGAGAAGCTGTACATACTGCAGAATTATTTATTAATGGTACAAAATACAATTTATCTTTATACACTTGCCTTTACCTTTATTACCGATCCTCTTTATATTTCATGACCACAGAATCACTCTAATATATCAAAAAGTAAATCGGCATCTAGGATTAAATGAATTAAATTCTTCTATTCTTTAAATATCCAAAAAAAGCAAAGAAACAAATCAATAACTAAAAGTTTCTGTCTAGTTCTTCCGCACATAACACCATTTGAATTCGATGGTGAGGCTAATACAGGTGACAACGTTCAATTAAATTGTTACGTCGCTAAAGGTGATATCCCCCTGAATATAACTTGGTTACTTAATGGCAAAGAAGTAAAACCAAATTTGGGCATCAACACCATTGCAATTGGATCTAGAACAAGTCTTCTCACAATTAACGCACTTCAACCTGAACATGCGGGTCTCTACACCTGTCAAGTAGCTAATAAAGGAGGTGTGGTCGCGCATAATGCAGAATTATTTATTAATGGTACAACTTTTTTTTACTGCACTACAATTAATCCTTTTTATTATTTCTGTAGTTCTTCCCCACATTACACCATTTTCGTTTGAGGGCGAAGCCAATGCTGGAGACAGTGTTCAAGTTTCTTGTTACGTTAACAAAGGAGATATGCCTTTATCATTTTCTTGGTTGTATAACGAGAAAGTTATACCCGAAGTCATGCCAGTCAATGTCATTCCCTTTGGAACAAAAACATCTGTGATAAGTATTGATAATGTCGAAGGATCTCATGCG
Organism: Crepidodera aurea; assembly: GCA_949320105.2. Lineage (NCBI taxonomy): Eukaryota > Metazoa > Arthropoda > Insecta > Coleoptera > Chrysomelidae > Crepidodera > Crepidodera aurea. Next base: position 58,308,377 of record OX439472.1, on the reverse strand, counting down.
GGGAATTACACGTGTGTTGCCTCTAATAAAGCTGGAGTAACGACGCATTCTGCAGAGTTACTTGTCAAGGGTACCTAGTTGTTTATTTTTGTTGTGTGTAAACGAAACATTTCCTATCCCAAAAACCTTTCAAATCCCATTTAAGGTGTCTCTTGTCTCAATGCTATAAAACAGGTGAGAGCGCTTAAGAGTGGCTTTGCACCAACTGTTAATCGTTTTCGTTGTTCAACAATTTGATAATCTTAGGACATTTAACTTTATGTTATAACCTTTTTAAGTCTTCCACAATCTTTGTCTTCAGTTTTGCCCAATATCATACCGTTTACATTCGAAGGAGAGGCAAATTCTGGGGATATGGCTCAAGTCCAGTGTTATGTAAATAGAGGAGACGTTCCAATGACTTTTGCTTGGATGCTAAATGGCAAATCTATATCTGAAAATAAACGATTTACCATTACGAAGGTTGGAACAAGAACATCGCTTTTGAGTATCGAATCAGTAGAATCGCGTCATATCGGAAACTATACATGCTTGGTTGCCAATAAGGCAGGCATTTCTAGTTACTCTACGGAATTGTTAGTTAAGGGTATAATTATTTTATATAATTTCACTTTAACCTTATCAACACCTAACCACTATCATTTTGCTTAATCAGAACCTATCCTAGATTGCATTAATCAAGTAAAGAATTTTAACAATTATATTTATATTTTTATTCGGACTCATTATGCAGCGTCTAGATTGTTTCTTTCCTAACTGATCCTAAGGTTGAATGGTTAAATGGTTGAATGGTTAAATAAGTTCCACTGTAATAATGTTAATACACGGCAGACTCCCCTATAATTGTATCGATATCCTGGTGTATTTAGGTTGCCGTATTTTATAACTGCTCTCTTTTATAACGGCAGAATAAAAATTATACATCAAACAAGGCATCAATCCTCTTATTTTGCCTTTAGTGCTTCCACATGTAATACCATTCACATTCGAAGAAGAAGCCAATTCAGGAGATATGGCTCAGGTTTCTTGCTATGCTACAAAAGGAGATACCCCAATGACGTTTTCATGGATGCGTAATGGTATACCGATATCGCCACAGATTAAAGGCATTAACATTATGATGCTTGGAACAAAGACTTCTGTCCTAAGTATAGAATCTCTAGATTGGCATCACGCTGGAAATTATACGTGTTTAGTCTCTAATAGAGCAGGAATTTCAACACATACATCTGAATTGTTTGTTAAGGGTACACTATCTTTATTTTTGGTGTCTGTTTTCACTTAATTTCCTTAGTCTATAATCCTTTTGCCTTTTATGACATCATGTTCCGATTTTCCTCATTCTATCAATTTTTCCACCAATTGTCATACTTTTTTCCCATTCTCCTATCTTCTATATTCTTCCATCCTTTCCTTGTTCTTCCCCCTTTCCCTTTGTTTATTGTTTTTCTATTTTCGGGCCCATTCCAGAAATATGTCCGTACCAGTTTAATTATTGGTTAGAATTGGTTCTTGCTTTGTCATACCTTATTTGTTTTCTTTTTGGCCTGCAGTGTTACCTCACATAACACCTTTTAATTTCGAAGAAGAAGTGAACTTTGGTGATATGGCTCAAGTGTCATGTTACGCAACCAAAGGGGATACACCGATGGCTTTTTCCTGGATGTGTAACGGTGCACCAATATCCCCACAGAATAAAGGAATCGCCGTAAATATGTTTGGATTAAAAACATCTCTGTTGACTATTGGATCAGTTGATTGGCATCATGCTGGAAATTATACGTGTGTAGTGGCTAATTCAGCTGGAATTTCAACTCACAGCGCAGAATTGTTGGTCAAGGGTATTATTTTATTTTGTGTTATTACCGTTTCAAGCTTTACCCTTTAATCCTGAACATTATTTTTACCCATAAATATTGAATTTCGAATCTCTGTATTCTACTTGAATAACGTAATTTTAATTTTAAAGGAGTTTGAGTTTTCTTTATTGATTTATTTATAAAAAATGTCATTCCTTAAGGCTTCTTAAACATTTCTTGCTTGTTTAGTTTCTGCTTAAAATATGGTTGAAAATTTCTTGGTTGTAGGAAAACAATATTTGGTCATATTTACCCAGGTTAACAGTAACTAAAAGCGTGTTTTACTAGATTAAGCTCAACATTAAGGGAATTGCCCTTGTATCGTCCTAAAAGAAATATTTTCATGTTTTTGAGTGCTGATTTCTTAAATAATAGGGTTTGCTATTGTGTAATGTATTTGAATTTTTGTCTTAGTATTACCACGTGTTCAGCCATTTTCTTTTGGAGAAGAACCACTTTACTTGGGCGAGTCTGCATCAGTACAATGTAGCATAAACGCTGGTGATTTGCCGGTCAAATTCTCGTGGTTGATAAATCGAAGACCAATTGATAAAGACGACGGTTATTCTATTGGAAGTTTCGGGAAAAAAGTATCAGTTTTAACCATAGATTCGGTTACAGAAAAGCATTCAGGAAACTATACCTGTTTGGCAGCTAATAATGCGGGAATATCCAGCTATGTTGCAGAATTAATTGTTAATGGTATATTTATGATTCTAAAATTTCGGTATCTTCTTTTAGTCCCTCTTCACCATCCTCAGGCTGACCTTAAACCTAGCACCGAAAAATTCTGCAAATAAATATAATCGATGAGGCTTTGAAAACAAATTCCGCTCGAAAATAAATGACAAACTTTTAGCTTGACAGTTTCTTAACTTAAACAAATTTCTAAAATGTTGTGGAAGTAAAATTTTATGAAAATATTTGACAAATAACGTTTAAACTAAATAGGTTTTCTTCAGTTGTGCCTAGAATTACTCCATTCTACTTTGAAGACAATCCCGTACATTCTGGACAGTATGTTCAAGTTTCTTGTTCGGTTACCGAAGGGGATTACCCTATCGAAATATTTTGGCAATTAAATGGTGACACTGTGAGCAATATTCCTGATACTACAGTTACTCCTGTTGGAAAAAGAACTTCTTCATTGGAGATAGAATCCGTTACTTATAGACATGCAGGCAACTATACTTGCACAGCTACAAATCGAGCAGGATCAGCAGTTTTTACAACAGAATTATTAGTTAATGGTTAATCTTTTTTATATAATTTAGTTTGGCTTAATTTATTATCCTTGCAGTTCCCCCCCAGATTGTCCCTTTCGATTTTGGTGATGCTGCTGTACATACTGGACAGCTAGTTCAAGTTTCGTGCACTTTAACTGAAGGAGATTTACCAGTATCCATTGAATGGAAGTTGAATACGCACCCACTGGAGATTTATCCAGATATAATAACAACTTATGTCGGCAAAAAAATTTCTATATTAGCCATTGATTCAGTTTCATACCAACATGCCGGCAATTATACTTGTTCAGCTGTTAACAAAGCAGGAGCTGCACAATTCACTTCAGAACTGCTTGTGAATGGTTAAATATTTAACTTTATCTACTTAAGCTTTTCTCGCTTTAAGCTCTTTTACGCAGAAATTATTGTGAATATTATTTTTCCTTTCAGTTCCTCCTCAAATTACACCATTTGATTTTGGTCATTCTCCTGTACATTCTGGACAATTTGTGCAGGTTTCGTGTACCGCTTTCGAAGGGGATATGCCAATTAAAATAGAATGGTTGTTGAACGATATGCATTTGGATGATTTTCCAGAAATTTCAGTCTCAGTGGTTGGTAAACGAACATCATTTTTGTCTATCGATTCCGTATCTTACAATCATGCTGGAAATTATTCTTGTAGAGCTAGAAACCAAGCAGGAGAGGCTATAGCTACTTCGGAACTTCAAGTGAATGGTTATTTCTTTTTTATTAGTAATTGTTATTAAATCTCCTTACAACCTTCCAAGTTCCACCAAAAATTGTTCGAAATCTTATTTTATATAATCAGATGTACTGCTGTAGTTTATTGGTGCCCGTTTTGAAGAGTGGATTTGGGTGATCTGAAAAAACAACCAATTTCTTTATCTTTGTAGTAGACAGGGGGCGTATTGATGCCACTTTGACGTCACACCAGCATTGTAATCCAAGCTGGTTGTAATCCATTTAGCGGGCGGGGAGAGGGCAAAAGGGCCTTAGCCTATATCTCGGCTATAATTGGTCCGATTTAAACGTGGAAAACGGCGTAGTATTGTACGGGGTGTTGTATATGTTAACAAAAATCATACGCAGTGACAGAAGGGCCTTAGCCTATATCTCGGTTATTATTGGACCGATTTGAACGAGGAAAACGGCAGAGCAGAGGGGTATAAGAGGTGTATTATAGGGGTAGCAGGGGGGTAGGAGAGGAGGAAGCAGAGAGGTACAACGATACGTGAGTAGCACGGCAAAGCGTTTTCGTAAATATTATTATTAAGGAGAGAAAAGTTTTTTATTGGAGACTCTGAAATAGACTTTAGAGGTCCAGATATTATTGTGAAAGGGGTTACGTGCCGGGGTAGACCTGTCAAAGTGGCAACAATACGCCCACTGTCTACTCCATCACTTTGCTAAGTTATTGTTCTGTAGTTCGAAGTATTTATTGTTTATCTCTTTCTGAGTACTGGCAGTTTTCTAGTTGTTAGGGATGCTTTATTAAGTATCGATAATACTTTATCAGACTCTTTTACTTTGGACAATGTATTAATCATTCTATGAGAAACGGTATGGCGAACATTTCTCTCTATTTAAGTCGAGTTTTAGGTTTGTCAACTTCCATACTATTCGTGTCACATTAAAACAACGCATATTTTCAGAATTATAATTTCATTTCATTTCATTCAATCATTTAAGATATTTCTCTTCAATGAAATAATTTTACCTTACAGTACCTCCACAAATCACGCCATTCGATTTTGGTAGTGACCCAATAAATTCAGGGGACATGGTTACGGTATTTTGTACAGTTAACAAAGGGGATGTTCCCATCGGAATAAAGTGGACTTTCAACAATAGACCCATTGACAATTTGCAAGGAGTGTCCATCACTCGAACAAACAAACGTATCACTCAACTGACTATAGATTCTGTGCAAGAATTTCACACCGGGTTATATACTTGTGCTGCTAAAAATCAAGCAGGGGTAGCAAAACATTCTGCTTCATTGCACGTTAACGGTACTCAAAAGGTGTACTAGTTTTAGGTGAATGTGTCTGTGTTAGATTTTATTTTTTGTGTCTGTTAGTTATGCAAAAACAAACTCCTCTATTTTTTGCTCTTGTGTCATCAGTCAACGCGCAAATTTTTATTTTAAAAATGTATTTTATTTCTTCTCCAGTTGCGCCACGCATTACGCCATTTTATTTTGAAGATAATCCATTGCATTCTGGTGAATATGCACAAATTAATTGCTTGGTAGCTGTGGGAGATTTACCGTTAGTTATAGATTGGAAACTTAATGAAGAAACGCTTGATAATTATTCTGAAATTACTGTATCCAAAGGAGGAAAAAGAAGTTCTATGGTAACCATCGAGTCTGTTTCATACTCGAATGCAGGAAATTATAGCTGCCATGCAAAAAACGCCGCTGGCGAGAATATTTTTACAACGGAACTTTTAGTTAATGGTTAGCGATAGTAATTATTTATTACGTGGCCTGTTGTCTTAATGTTGATCCCAGCTAATAGGCGGTGCTTGTTTTAAATTAATTTAATTTTAACAATTCAAAAATATTGTGGCTTTGGAAATTGATACAAAGCCACTCTTATGCCCTTTACTCGCGGATCCCTTCATCAGGTTTAGAACGGTGTCTGCTTGTCCCTCAAAATATCCCTGAAAATCGACCAAAAGAAAAAATGAATTGATTTGGCCCACAATTTTTTTTATTTCCACATCAAAGACGATGGAAATACTTTTATTTCGACCAATAAAACCTTCAAAATGAGATAAATGAAAAAAACAAAATAAATACTCTGTTTTATTAGGCTCAACATTAAGTAAACAACCGTCGTAAAAATAATGAAGCTCTTATGAAACATTACAATATTTGTGATGATTCCTTCATTAAAAAACGTGTATTTGAATTTCTTAAAATTTCTCTATTAAGGCAAGTTGTCTCACCTGTCGTCAATGCCTATAAGTATGTTTTTTTAAGGATAGTAGTGATTAGGGGATATAATTTGTTCGATTTCCTTTTTCCAGTCTTGCCACATATAGTTCCATTCAGTTTTGGTGAAACAGCAATACATTCTGGTCAAACCACCCAAGCCACTTGCCTGGTTTCAGAAGGAGATTCCCCGCTAAATATTACTTGGAGTTTTGAGGGAAACTACGTAGACCCTCTTGACAGGGTTAGCACTACGAAAATTGGTCAAAAAGCTAACTTATTACTAATTGATTTTGTCACAGAAGCTCAAGCAGGCAACTATACTTGTACTGCCACCAACAAAGCTGGATCTGTGTTCTATACTGCTTCATTAAATGTTTATGGTACTCGTTATATTTCTATGGAAAATGTGAACAAATATGCTCGATCGTCTGTTTCTAATTTCACGAATAATTGTTTCTCTACGCACTGAGTTTATAACAAATTGAATTTGGTGGATCAATCCCAGCGAAATCCCTCTCTATTTCCTTACTTCCTTACCTAATGAGCTGGGATGCTAGGGACATCCTTCTTACCTATTCCCAGCACTTTTTTTTTCATCTCTCTTTTTGTTTAACTATTGCATGCATTGTTATAATTTGTCACTAATTTTCATTTAATTTTCACTTTAGAGAGGGACGATGAAAAACATAACTTACGCACTTCTAAACACGTTATCTAAGATTATTTACGTCACAAAAATACATTTAATATATTTAAAATAATTATGCATTTCATCGTCCCCTAAAAAGCTGGAAGTATTTTTTTTAATTGTATATATAATATATTAATAATAACTGTTTATTTTATAATTATTTAAAGAAATATCTCTGCCATACATTAATTTTTTCTATAATGTACTTCCACCTTTTTATAAAAATTTTTAATGCATGTGAAGAAATTGACTGAGTGATTATATAAATTTATTTTATAAAAATGTATTTATAATTAAATGTTCTTCTTTATGGTTATTAAAACAACTTTATTATTTAAAAAAGTGATTTTAATAGCCATAAAGAAAAACATTTAAAATAACAAACCACAATGAACTACAGAAATGAAATATTTTCTAATTTTTCTGTAAGACATGAGACTCTTATTTGAGATGTATACTAACATGCACTATATCCTATTTTTACTACCTAATTATTCACTCATTCAACTTCTCTAGAGTAGAATTTTTTCAATTGCTTTACATGTTCAACAAATTTAAATACTTAACTTAAAATCAAATAGATGTTCTTAGAATGTAAAGCAATTGAATATACATTCATCTTGGTCAAACTGAATATTTTTCTCAACATTTAATATATTTTTAGTGCCTCCAAGGTGGATATTAGAACCAACAGATAAAGCATTTGCTCAGGGTTCTGATGCAGTTGTTGAATGTAAGGCTGATGGTTTTCCCAAGCCCATTGTTACGTGGAAAAGAGCAACTGGTACGTATTTATTTAGAAATTAAGACAAATTAAAATCACTAACTGAACAGATGGAAGAAATTTAAAAAACACAAAATTTCCTTTTGCAAATTCAGTTTTTCAAACTTTAAAATTAAATTTGTATAATTTTTTTAAGGAGTATCACCTGGTGATTATAAAGACTTTAAACCAAACAACCCTGACATTAAAGTTGAAGATGGAACTTTAACTATTAACAATATCCAAAAAACTAATGAAGGATATTATCTGTGTGAAGCTGTAAATGGAATTGGATCTGGATTGTCGGCTGTCATCTTAATTAGCGTACAGGGTAACTATTTTTATCAATCAACCAAACTCAAATATTTGATTAGTTTAACTCTTTAAATAAATAAAAATTCTAGCTCCACCTCAGTTTGATGTCAAATACCGTAATCAGACTTCACGAAGGGGCGATCCTGCAGTACTACAGTGCGAAGCCAAAGGCGAAAAACCCATTGGTATAATATGGAATATCAATAACAAAAGATTAGAACCCAAAGGTGATAACAGATACACAATAAGAGAACAAATACTGCCCAACGGAGTTTTATCTGACTTAAGCATTAAGCGTACCGAGAGAGGTGATTCAGCCATATTCACTTGCGTGGCCACTAACGCCTTTGGCAGCGATGACACCAACATTAATATGATCATACAAGAAGTTCCTGAGGTTCCGTATGGTCTTAAAGTATTGGATAAGTCCGGAAAAACTGTTCAGCTGTCTTGGGTGTCACCTTATGATGGAAATTCTCCTATTAAAAAGTAAGGATATTTTGTAGTAACAATTTATGAACTTCAATAGAAAAGTAATTTGCCAACTAAAATTTCAACATAACTGCTTTAGTTTAATTTCAACTTATTATTTTTAAAAAATGGGGAAAAGGAATTTAAAATTAAAAGATAAGTTTGAAATATATATCTAATGACTAATTATTTTATTAAAATTAATTATTTTGTAAGAGGAAAGGAGATAAAATACTGCTTTAGTTTAATTTCAACTTATTATTTTTAAAAAATGGGGAAAAGGAATTTAAAATTAAAAGATAAGTTTGAAATATATATCTAATGACTAATTATTTTATTAAAATTAATTATTTTGTAAGAGGAAAGGAGATAAAATACTTACACGTTAATAATCTGAACAAAGAAAATTAAAATATCAATACGAAGTTCTGGCCATTGGTCATTAAATTAACAAAAAAACTGACTATTTACTATGGGTTTGCCGTTACGAATTCTATTTGTTTTTCACTTATTTTTAGTTGAATTATTATATTATTGTTTAAAAAAACAACTTCTATATTTTAGGTTCCAAATTGAATACAAGCCCAGTAAGGGAAGCTGGGATAAAAATTCCGAAAGAGTACTCATTCCTGGGGACCAAACTGAAGCAGGCATATTTACATTGCGCCCGGCTACTACTTATCACATAAGAATTGTCGCCGAAAATGACATCGGTTCCAGTGACCCATCAGACACTGTGACTATAATAACGGCGGAAGAAGTTCCAAGCGGTCCTCCAACTAGTATTAAGGTCGAAGCTGAAGACCAACACTCCATAATAGTGTATTGGAAACCTCCATTGAGAGACCACTGGAATGGGGATATACAGGGGTACTATATTGGTTATAAATTAGCTAACACTGACAAACCTTATTTGTTTGAAACTGTGGAAATTCAAAGAGAAGATGAAGCCAAGGAACATACTTTAAAGGTACGAATTCAAAAAGTTTTTTTGATAAAATCTTTGCCCAAAATAAGTCTCAAAAGTAAGAAAAATGTCCTATAGAAATAAATTTTTTCAGTCCGAAAGTCGTACAACTGTACGCCAGGACGAAAAACTGGCGAAACAATGTCAAAATACTTTAAAAAATATAGACACTTAAAATTTGGTACCAATGATACTTATGGGTCAATAAATTGATTTCTAAAGTCAAAATAACCAAAAAAAATCAAAGGCTTCAAATTCAGTCATCAAAAAAATGTTACAGATTTGTTTTTTTTTTTAATTGATGCCAGTAAACTGAGTAACGGTTAATGCAACATGAAATTTTTGGGATTATCAATTGATGAACACCTAAAATCTGAATAACAGAATCAAAAGGTTGGACTGTCCCGACAAAGTTTACTCTCCAACACGCATCTGGACCGATGTAATTCAATACCTATAGGGGAAAGTAGTCCAAGGAGTAGTTGTTTTAGGTTCAGATGCGATGCAAACCTTTTCGATATATTTGGGAGAAGGCAAAAATCTTCAATTGATCATCTATATATGAATGGTATTTTAATATTTTTTCAGATTACTAACCTTAAAACTTACACTCAATATTCTGTGATATTACAAGCATTTAATAAAGTAGGAGCTGGTCCTACTTCAGAAGAAATTAAGGCTAATACTGCGGAAGGAGTTCCAGAACAACCTCCAGAAAAAGCGACTTGTACGACGCTTACAGCACAGACTATAAGAGTTTCTTGGGTGTCGCCACCTTTGACATCTGCAAACGGAGTTATCAAAGGATATAAAGTCATTTATGGACCCTCAGATTCCTGGTTTGGTAAGTTTATATCTAAAGATTTTGTTTTAAGACTTCCAAAATAAAATTCAGTATAAAGAATGTATCTTTTCTTTCTTTAGACGAGAAAACGAAGGACACCAAAATAACAGCTTCAAGTGAAACCATTCTTCATGGTTTAAAAAAATATACGAACTACAGCATGGAAGTTCTAGCCTATACTTCAGGAGGAGATGGCGTACGCACGACCCCGATTCATTGTCAAACAGAACAGGATGGTAAATTTCTATTTAAAATTAATTTAAAATTGTCACGAGGTCCAGTATTGGCCTACGTGTCACTGCTACGTATCCAGGGCGAAACGCCTTTTCGACCTTTATGAAGTTACAGAGTTATTATATTTTAATGGCACCACTCACTCTAAAAAATAAAACAAGAGAAGTACAAAATAAATACACTTTTATTGGGTCACCCTTCAAGTACACATAGATTAAATATAAATTAACAATAAACGCTTACCTAAGCATACCGGGGCTAGGGGCTTGTCACTTCTCCTTTAAAGGACTAACTTTGGCTTTGGCTCTGACGCCGGACTCTAATAATCTCCCGGAGGAGCTTAACTTTGAACCAACCCTTTGACTCTTCAGCCGACAATCAACTCTGCAGCTAACCCCTCACTGCCCAATTTTTTCCGTCCCGGATCGGATTTAGGAAAAAATCACTGACGGTGCAGAGTTCGTAATTTCGATAGATTGCCCTACATTTACTTCTACTATAGTCTCTGAATTAGGCAATCTAACATCGATTTTCGCAACGACCTGGTTTAATTAAATGTTTATATTTTTTGTTTTCTATTCAGCAAATAAATTTAAGCTAAAATAATTTTGAGTTTTTGACTTTGTTTTTTTCGAAAATTATTATTTTATATATATTTGGGATTCGTGATAATACCAGCTATGTTCAATAACTATTTGTTTGTAGCTCCTGAAGCACCAACCGCTGTCAAAGCATTAGTCATGTCTGCTGATTCGATTCTCGTCAGTTGGAAACCGCCAACCGAACCAAACGGTATAATTGAATACTACATGGTGTATTACAAGGAATCTGGAAATAACGATGAAAAGCCAAAGTCGCAGAAGATTATTCCCAATTTAAGAAATCAAAACTTAAGTTACCAAGCCAAAAATCTCGATAGTAATCTCAAATATGAGTTTTGGGTGACAGCTGCTACTACTATTGGAGAGGGTCAGTCTTCAAAGAAAGTTACGGTTTCTCCAAGTACAAGTGGTAAGTAATTTTAATTCATATTTAGTTAAATCAATAAAAAACCTTCGAGAGTCTTAAAGTGTAATTATGGCTCGATAGATCAATTTCTGAAAAAAAAAAATGGTGACTGAAAGTTTCAAATCGCGAGAAAATTGAGGTTTTCCAGATTGAGATCAGATTCATTTTTTTTTTTCACGCGTGAGATTTTAAAAATTCCTCATAGCTTCAAAAGACAAGTTAAAATAAAAAATATAGAGACTTCGGATTTCAGAAAATTAAAAGTATGGAAAATTTTTAGGTTTACGTAATTATATTAGCATGTAATTCTACTATTTCAAGATGTGGTCTAATTTTTTTTTAATGTCTCCTTCCTCCTCAAATAACTTGTTACTTTTCCGCCGTCCACTATATCAAAGAAATGGAATGTATTCCTGCAAAAAAAAAGTCAAAAAAAATTTTTTTCTGTTCATTCATCGTTATTTGGTCTGAAAAACACAAAAAATGGTTTTTTCGAAATTTTGTGGGAGTGTGTCATCGTCGTTGTAGTCGGCAAATATTCTTGTTAGATACAAGGATGGCACCTATTGATTTTGGGACAGGTCGGGTATGTCCTACCCCCCCTAACCTAAAAATTGGAAAAAAATTTGAAATTTTTTTTCCTCCAAAACGCATAAAAAGATGTGAGTCGTGCAGAAAATACAAAAAAAAACAAAATAAAAAATTTAATGCATGTACCCCCCTAACCAAAAAATTGGAAAAAATGATGTAAGATAAGAAAATGTATAAGTATTACTTTTTTTTAGCGGAAAAGTTCGTTTAGGCTAAAACCATTTATTTTTTACTTTTGTTTCCGTATAAAAAATAAAACAGCCACCCTCCATTTTTTTAATTTTTTTATTATAAAATATTTTTTTTTAGTTCCCGCTAAAATAGCATCATTTGACGACACATTTACCACCACCTACAAGGAGGATGTAACCCTTCCCTGTCTAGCAGTAGGTGTTCCAACACCAGTAATCACTTGGACGATCAAAGGTGTCAAATTTTCTGCAAACACAAACGATAGAGTTCGTCAACATCCTGATGGTTCATTATTTATCCGTGACATTACTCGTACCGATGCTGGAGAATACTCATGCAAGGTATTTAATTTAATTTAACAACATTAACAAAAATGTTGTTGGTATTTAATAATTTTCACAATTTTTTAATGTTTATTTCACATTTAATTTTTTATTTGACGACTTTAGGTGGAAAATGATTATGGTCAAGATTTTGTCACTCATCACCTCATCGTTAATGCGCCACCAAATGCTCCAATAGTTCAACTCACCGCAACCACTACAAACTCACTAACGATTAAATTGAAACCACATGAAACTGATGGAGAACCAATTCATGGTTATACAATCCACTACAAACCAGAATTTGGAGATTGGGAAACGATACAAGTTGTACCTAATGTAGATAAACATACCATTGAAAAGTTGTTGTGTGGTACTAGGTACCAGTTATACGTTACTGCATATAATAGGTAAGATAATTTATCAAAAAACGATAAGTAAAATGTGATATTAAATACTCATTTCCTCTCACCAAAAAATTATCTTGCCTTCCCAATCGTTTTTTCTACCTCCAAAATGATCCTCTGTGTCAGATTTTTGTTGTAGATTTTAATAAAAAAAAAATCGACTTCCTCAATTTTAAAGTTTCCATATTTCTAACTAATGTAATGATATTACCAAATTTACCTATTTTACCTATGTAATTGATCCAAAAACAATTTTGACATTAAATTTGTGATCCCACGTAACTTTTCTTCATTTATCTCCTCTTTTTTCCCACTAAAATCATTCACGTTTTGTTATATCGATTACCCTCTCTATCGTTGGCAAATTTACTTATACATTTATATTTTGAGCTTAACAATTTTGATATTTTGTGATTCCACATCATTTTTTTCGCCATTTATCCCCGATTTTTCTCAAAATACTCACTTTTTAACATCAAGTTTCTTTTAATTATATGTTACTTTTTGTTTACTAGAATTTAGGGAACAAATTAATTTGATATTTTTATTGCAGTATTGGTACTGGTGATCCCTCAGACAATCTGAACCCCAAAACAAAAGGAGAGAAACCAATTATTCCAAGTGCTGATAAATTTATTGAAGTATCTTCCAACAGCATAACGTTGCACCTCAATGCTTGGTCAGATGGTGGTTGTCCAATGTTGTACTTCGTAATAGAACAAAAGAAAAAGTATAGTATTATGTGCCATAATCTTAATTTTTTACTTTTTTTAACATTAAATTGGAGGGCCATTTTTAATTTAAAATTGTACAAAAGTTTATCAATCAAAGGCTCGATTCAATTTAAATTTGAGGGCTCTTTTTAATTTAAATTTGTCCAAATCCAAATTTTAAGGTCATTTACAATATAAATTTGTTGAAAATTGTTTGGGTCGTCTTCAATTTAAATTTGAGGGTCATTTTTAATTTATATTTGAGGGCCATTTTTAATTTAAAATTGTTCAAACGTTTATCTAAATCTAAAGGCTCGATTCAATTAAAATTTGAGGGCTATTTTTAATTTAAATTTGTCCAAATCCAAATTTTAAGGTCATTTACAATATAAATTTGTTCAAAATTGTTTGGGTCATCTTCAATTTAAATTTGAGGGTCATTTTTTATTTAAATTTGAGAGACATTTTTAATTTTAAATTGTCCAAACGTATTTCTGAATCTAAGGGCTCGTTTCAATTTAAATTTGAGGGACATCTTTAATTTATAATTTGAAGGCTTTTTTTAATTTAAAATTATCCAAACGTATATATAAATTTAAGGGCTTGTTTCAATTTAAATTTGAGGGACATTTTTAATTTAAATTTGGCCAAATCTAAATTTTTAGGTCGTTTACAATTTAAATTTGAGGTCAATTTTTAATTTAAAATTGTCTAAACGCATATCTAAATCTAAGGGCTCGTTTCAATTTTAATTTGTCTTAAATTTAAAAGTCATTTCCAATTTGTCTTAAAATTGGAAATGTTAGGGTCTTTTCTATTTTAAACTTTGTCCAAATTAAATTAAAATTTGAGGGTCATTCTTAATTTAAATTTGTCCGAACATTCCTAAACGCTATTTTTAATTTAAATTAAATATTCATACTTCAAAAATCTATTGAGTAATCGTATTTGCACTTAGGACCAGCACTGAATGGATCCAGGTATCAAACCATGTTAAGCCCGGTGGAAACTTTGTTCTTCTAGATTTGGATCCAGCCCAATGGTACCACCTGAGAGTTACAGCACATAATAACGCAGGATTCAATGTTGCAGAATATGAATTTGCTACACTGACGGTTACAGGAGGTAAGACGGTTTTTGTATATATGTACAAAGGTCGGTTTTTATTTCGATTTATTGCTTGTTTATATTTTGATTATTTTTATGACTTTATTATATAATTTATCATAGATCTTTTATTTTTATTGATTTTAAACATGTCTGATTTTTTAAATAAAAGGGATAATTAACGGGAACATCATCTTTCAACCCATTCACCTCCAGTTTGTTGGAAGCAAAAATATGGGCGCAACCGAGTTGGGACAACTACTTGTTATAATCCCCGGTAACCGCTTGGCTATTTTAATCCTTTAAACTCATTAAAGGGCTATGTTGAGTTAGGCCAGGACCATTTAAAAATAAAAATTCTTATTTGTAAACAATATTTATTTCATAAAGGTTCAAACACATAATAAAATACAGGTTATATTATACTATTTGGTGCATATTTTAAAGCAATGCATTGAACAAAATTGAATCTTCTGTACAATATATTTCGTCAACTATTGAAATGTACCGTCCATATAAACAGTATCAACTGAACATAAAAAATTAAAGTTGCTTCTGCTGCTTCTGTGAAGGCCTATCGCAAATACAAAATAACTCTTCGTTTTTATTTGTAATAGGATTCATCCTAAACCTTGGCTATATTTAAAAATAAAATATTAAATTATTATATTATTAAATTCATTTTCGAACAGCAAGAGTATTTGCCTCACACAATTTAAATTTTCCTATAACTAACAACTTGTTCCCCTTTTCGCTAAAAATATATTTGACTTCCATTAATGTATACTCGGTAACAATTAAAGACAGAATAAAATAGTATTTTTCTATTTTCCTTAAATCCGTATCCCATCATTCTCCTAATTACTTTTTAATACTTCTAATTAATAATAGACAAGGGATTAAAGAATGTCGCTGGCCTAACTCAACCACCTGCAGCGCTGGCCTAACTCAGCTTCCCCGAAAAATATGTAATTGGCTCGAATTTAGAAAATGTTGCGACGCTGTTACGGTAAAATTATTGAGTATTTCTCGACACTTGTAGTAGCTTTTCGGTCTTGTGTATTTAAAAGTATTATTTACTTTTTTTACCTCTTTGTCTGATCTAAGACCATTTTAAGTTGCAAACTCATGAATCTATAATCATTGAATCATATTGGGAATAGCCAACGAGTCTCTCATTTATAAAAAACGTTCATAATAAGCTCTAATAGTCCAGAAAATCCGACATATATTTTAATCGATTTTTTCAGTTTGCATGTTCAATTAGAAATAGCATGATACTTTTTTACTTTTCTTATAAAATCACGTTTTGTGTTAAGTTTGCAGCACATGTTTTATAAAAAAAACCGACACTATTTTGTACATATTCATGAAAAACGAATTCAAAAAGAAGCTTGTTAACAGTCATTCTCTGCTTAAATATAGCAATAGTACCTGAATATAATACATAGCGCTGCAAATAATTATTATTTGTTTAATCAGTTTTTACTAACATCGATCAATTCTTGTCCTTGAGTAGACGTTCATAAATTGTTGATGATATAATGACATGTCATAAATCATTAATTAATTAATTAAATCATTTTTTTAATCGGTGCTAATAAATATCGGCTAGACTGACCTATATATGTTTAATACATATGTAGATATGATTGAAGTTTTGCATGCTTATTCATGTATATTAACTGCATGAGACATAAACGGTTTACCAGTTATACAGGGTCGCCAAATAAAATTTTTAGGTTTATAAATATCTTCTCGAAAATTAATCATTTCTCATTCTACTAACAACAACAACTAAATCAAGTTTCAAATGAATTGAAAGTTATAATAGTTCATTATTATTTTAACGCAAATTGTTACGAATATACGGACCTTAATTCAGCACTTTATTGTCCTCAGGTAAACTCTTGGAACTCTCGTGGATGCCTCAATTCAGCACTTTATGTCGGAAAATATAATTATTTTAAATATGTTTTATTTTTTTGCAATATCATAACAAACACTCTTACCCAACCTAATCTAACCTAACCTAAACTTTACTAACCTAATCTTGTAGTTACTTAATATATGTGAATCAAAATTTTATTTTATTTCCTTCTAAATATTAATAAAAAAAATCAATTTCAACTAACCTTTCGCACTTCTCTTATTAATAAAGTTTAAAAAGATTTATTAAACCAGGTAAAAGTGCTCAATTCATGAATCTACTTTTGTTCCTTCAAGGGACGGTGCTCGGTTCAGGTTTAATCCTGAAAATAACTACTTAACTTGATTATAAAAATTTTGATCAGCTGTTGTATTTTTGAAAAAATTGTGAAAAACTGAAATTTTAAATGGTTTCAGAAAATAGTCCATAACTTTCTTCAAAAAAAATTGTATCACTTTGGTTCCTATGTTAATCGATTTTGCAGAAGAATTTTACTTAGACATTGATACACTATTTGTTTGTTGTGCTGGTCCAAATGAATTAATGTACAAAATAAAAAGCATTATGAAGGAAAGTTTCACGTAAACAGAAAATTTCTAAAAAAAAGTTTGCCGTAATAATCACAACAATTTCCCTTATTTTTTTAACATCTCGCAAATTTTTCTAGAAATTTCAAAAAGTTTTGTTAGGTAAATTATATCCACTACAGTTTTGTTTTTCAAGTACAGGTAAGATAGAAATATTTTTTTATTTGGAAACCCCGTATATACAATTAATGTAAACCGATAAATTTAAATTAATACAAATTTATTTAAAGGAAAAATTTTGCTTAAACGAAAATTATAAGTTAAAGAATCAGATATTCTTT
Organism: Crepidodera aurea; assembly: GCA_949320105.2. NCBI lineage: Eukaryota > Metazoa > Arthropoda > Insecta > Coleoptera > Chrysomelidae > Crepidodera > Crepidodera aurea. The sequence continues at coordinate 58,290,900 of OX439472.1, read as the reverse complement.
ATTAGAATTACATACTACTTTATTTAATACAGTCACTGTAAATTTTGTAAAAAGAGATCGAGTCCATCTAAATTCTTTATTCCGGTGCCATGAAATAGTTAATAAAAATACTCGGTCAGGTCGATTTTTATTATTCTGACGCTGATACAAATTGTTTGATTTTTGGAATCTATGAAAAGCTGATTTTAAAAACAACAGTTGAGGTCCAAATTTTAACTGAAATTAAAGACATTTGAAAATGCCAAAAATAGATAATTTAGGTAAGGAAATATGAAGGCGATGCCGGGCTCACTCTAGTTATGGTGAGATGAGTTTGGTTCTAGGAATAAATATATAGTAAACAAGTGCACCAGGTAAATTTTCCCTCCTGGTACATTTATCAAACCAAATAAAAACGAAATTACCCGGTGCAATCCATCTCTATGTCATCTTCAGTATTAATGAATACATTTTGTTTTATTGGAGAGAGAAAAAAAATAGAAAATTAATAGAAATTTTTACTGTTGAATTAATTGTGTCTGATCAATTATTTCCAACCGGATTGCTAGGAATGATACAATGGAATGGCCGGCAAGATCATCGAAAAACAATCCATTATATTTTTTCGATGAAGTCGCTTAAAAATCTTTGCCTACAAAAGCAAACCTAACAACAGTAGAATTGGCTGAATGCAAAAATATTTCTTCAGAAATTATAAATAAAGGCAGCATTAGTTAAGCACTTGAGATTTTATCAGGCACAAAAAAGATTTCAGTTTGTCATTGTTCTCGTTGCATTAAAATAAAATGTGTTATTACCAAAATCAACTTAACGTCATTTTCAAATGTGTGCAGTTCATAACTTTGGACCACAAGTGCGGTTGATTTTTGAAATTAGGATTTCATATACGTTCTGAAAATCAAAATACTTGCACAGTATGTCGTAACGCCACGAGAGTATTTGTATTAAACATTTTATTGTACCGAAATTAATGAATGTTTGCGTTACTTTTTATGTACACTAAATTTTTCTTAACCTGTAAATTTTTCGCTTAAAGCAACATAACCTTTCCGATAGTAGTAATGAGGTATGACATTGTCATTTGAACCTGAGCACAACGTAGAGTCCTATCTGGAACCCCTTGACACACTCCCTGTGTTTTGGTTTCAGGTACTATTGCCCCGGCTCGTGAAATTCCCAAAGAGGACACCATACAAATAATCCTTGCGAACCTTAACCTTGTAGTTCCCGTAGTGGCTGCCGTCTTGGTCATAATTGTTGCCATAACTGTGATCTGTGTGTTGCGTGGCAAAGGAAACTATAATAAAGGTACAGTGTAATGTGTGTTCCTTATTCTAGGTACAATCGCGCCTGCCAGGGATATGCCCACCATGAAATTGCTCTTCCCGTGGATCCCCGATTGGGTCGATTGGAACATTGCCGTACCCGTTGCAGCAACGGTTGTCGTTCTTGTAGTCGGTATTGTTGTCATTTGTGTGGCGCTTTCCAGGAAAGCTCACGGGCCTCTTCAGACTAGGCTCCGGAGCGACTGTATGTGTATGGCCCCTTCTTCATCTCATCTCAATTTTTATGTTTTCTTTTTTACTCCTCTAGGATTATTAGATTACCAATTTATACGAGAGTAACATCGAAAAAGTCTGCAAACTAAACTAAAGGAAGCGGCTTTGGAAAAAGTGCCACTCGAAAATAGCTTGAAAGTTTCTTTTAAGTCGGATTATAATTTACATTCATTTTTGACGAATTTTTAAAGTTTTATTGGCTAAATGCTGAAGTATGCATTTAACGAAAATCCTTCTGCAACTTTAAGCAGATGTATATGATGAGCGGAAAGTGTTTTTGATCTTTCAAATGATCTTTGTGAAGGATAATTAATTTTAGCAAAAGTATCGATTACTTGTTTTATTAAACATTTTGACACAACGAAAAACTGACTAGAGTTAAAAGGTGAATATTTTGAAAAATAACTCCTTAGAGTTTGCAGAAATTTTCGGTGTGACACTCGTAGCTCTTTAGATTAGAAGTTTCTATATGTTTAGTTAACGCTTAAACGTTAGAGGTATTTTTTTTAGTTAAAATTTTTTCAAATACAGCCGTTACGCTGTTAAAACATAACTGACAATGACAAAATATGTTAATGTGAGTATTTGTTTCTTATTTTTAACTATTTCGGGTAAACAACCAACTTTACTCAATTTCTTGTGTAAGCCACTTAAATCTCGGAACATCTCTAGTTGAATTGTTACCCTAGAAATATTTTCTTTCAAAAAAAATTAAAATTTATATTAACTAAACATTAGAAGCCCGACTAAACTCCCAATAGAAATTGTCGGTAATATTTAAAATGAATTTTTGAAATAATAAATCTCCTAAAATAATTCTATTGGAAGATTTAGATTATGTAGACTCTTATTTAAGAGTCTTATTTATCTGTATATTTGAACCAGGAGGAAAAAAATACATTTTAATGTTTAAATATCGTTCTCAGAAAAACTATAACCGTTTGAAGTTCAATATGAGAAATTCAACTGTTCAATTGAAAAAATATGTAAACTTGTAAATATGGCTATTGGTTAGGGGGCGAACTGTGACAAACTTTTTAATGAGGTAACTCGACCTAAAAAAATCCTGTAAATTCCAAAAACAAGGTTTTTTTAAATCTTCTATTCCCAAAATTTGCTAAAATTGTGTATCCCTTATCATTCATCGGATGAACTATTTTATTTAGTTTTACTCTAAGTTTAGATAAGAAGTCATATTTTCGGTAAAATCAGAGAGAAAAGTTTTAACATTGTTTCAGAAAATCCTCTATCACTTTTCCAAGAATATTATACGCCTTTAAAGCCATTCTCATGCCATTTCTTATAAAATTTTACGTCTATTAAAACAAACTTTCTTAAATCATATATCAAAAATGTCATGAGCTCCCTAACTATAAATATATTTTTTAAATATTTCTGTATTTTTTCCTCTGCTCCTTCTAAATAGTGTTATTAGCTTTTTATTTTTATTTTTATTAAAGCATCTCTATCCATTACCTAACCGTTCATATTTTAAACCAAAATAACTAATTTTTTTTCATTTAGATGATGTTGTATACAATCAATCATGTAATGCCGCCAATACATTGGACAAGCGTCGTCCAGATCTCAGAGACGAATTAGGATACATCGCACCACCCAATAGGAAACTTCCTCCCGTGCCAGGTTCAAACTACAATACTTGCGATAGAATCAAGAGAGGTACAATAAGTAAGATCATTGCTGCTTCTTATTTGCATGTTTATGATTTACATTACCCCATCCTCACTGTCTATGCCATTGTCATTTGAGGTAGTAGAAATTTTTGTTCTTTTGGGAATTTTCATATTTTAATGAAAAAAAATCAAATCACATGTTTAGAAATCAATTATGTGAAGTTAAATTAAATTTTGAAAAATACATTTTTATGGCAGAAATATTTTTTGGGGTAATTTAACAGGAAAAATGATTATTAACTAAAAGTGTGAACATAACATGAAAATCAAAAAACCGTCGTTATATCTTTTCCCGTCTTTGCCTTCTTCTGGACAGAAAAATACGCTATTTGTATTGTTGTTTAGTCTCAAGTTTTATCCACAGTTATGAATAATTGACTCAGAAAACTGCGAAAAAGTTCCAAAAATTGCTGTGAATGCGTTTGTAGTCGATTGTGTTAGCAGACGCGGCCTCCATCCTGCCGATATCGTTTATGTAAAATTTAAATATCTGTTAAAATAGAAATTAGATGATAAAATGGGTTTAAAAAAGACACTTGCTTTTTTGAGAGGGATATGAACGTCATAAAATAAATAGTTACCTTTAATAAAACCAAAGCTGACCTTGAAAAGTGTCATGAGTTAAAAAATTTTAAAATCTGATCCATTTCCACATTAAAATCAAATAACTTTATCTGGAACAGTTTTCTCTGATTCAAGTGCCTGAACTTAAGACAATTAAAAGTTTTTGATTTTAAACAACCACCATTATATCGTGTAAGTATTGCATGTACAAGTAGTAAAAATTGATGTTTTATCTTGCATTAAATAATTTTAAGTGCCAAATATTCGTATCTACAAATCATATAATTTGTGATATTTCCCAAAAGAAAATTTTTTCATATTATATTCATGCATTGCTTAAACGTTAGAAATAGTAGTGTCCCTCAAAATTTCTACTTTATTTGCTCCTAAATGTTACAAACGCCTTATTAACAGTGGGATAAACGCAATGAAGACTCGCTTCTGCGATAGTTCATCTTTTGTTTTTTTTTATAATAATTGTATAATATAGGAGCACATTATCGTTCTCACTCAACCTGGGATCCCAGACGTCATTTGTATGAAGAACTGAGGAGCAGGAGGGGCTCTAATGAAACTGTTCATACTCATAGAGGTAAACATTTCAACAATAATTGTAGAATGATTTTTTATCTATTGAAAGAGCTTCCTGATGCTTTTCGAAAAGTTAAACGCCCACGGTGTTCTAGCACTTTGTGTCATTAACTCAGAGCAAAATACTACTAATGTTTCATCTATTTTCTTTAAAAACAATTCTCCCTAAACATTTCTAAAGTGAATATTTTATTATTATTCAGAATTCCATATAATTCCCTTGTAAATATGCATATATTTTCTTTTGTAAGTCATTATGGGGTTACCCTACAGGCCATATTAAATACTACGGAGTTTCCCAACTGACTACAAGCAGTATAGGCAGGTCATCTCTAATATTATACAAAATCGCTAAGACATATCAATTTTTTTTTCAATACTAACCTATTTAAAGTTATGCACAGACCGGATGATAACATTGCAACAAGTGATGTTTTCAGACCACTTTTAAATTTTTTCAACATCGTAATTGCAATAAGAAATTGAAGTGAAAAAACTACTTCTAATTTTAGTTTGAAAGCGAAAAATCCATGTTGTTGGACATGTCCATGGTTAAGAAATGGCTAGACAAATATCAATAATCTTTAAATATATTGCTTTTTCAAAAACTAATGTAAATCATTGATCAAAACTTAAAATCGGAAGAACATGTTAACTACTTAACAAAAAGAAACTAATATATAAATTTTATCAAATTCGTGAAGTAAAAATCTTTTAATTTTGATATACAAATCCCTAGTTGAGTCACTATTAAGATACGGCATCTTAGTCTGGGGTGGTCTGTATTCAAATAACTTAAATAATTGAAATATTATAAAAAATCCTAAAAAAGACAGAACATACTCTACTAGATGTCTATACAGCTCTGAAATTTTTAATATACGGTCTCTCTGTTTCCATTCTTTATGCTTATTTACCTGAAAAAAAAAGGAAACAGCAAAATAATTATGCATGAAATTACGACTAGAAGTGTTTCAAATAAATTGTTATGGACTCCACAAATTAACTTTAATTGCAGTAAACGATTTGCTACGTATTTAAGGCCCAAATGTTTCAATCTATTGATTGACCATATAAAAAAAATAAATAATTATCAAACTTTCTCAAAATTAAGTAAAATCTTCATACATGAGAGCTACTTTGTCTTCATGAACCTATTTATAAATGTATAAAACTATAGTTGCAAATTTCCTCCACTTGGACTGCATATTTTCATCTAATCAGTTGTTGATCATCTTTTTTTTCATTATTTTATTATATTGTATAATGCACAAAACAAGTGTTCACTCACTTAGTGTGCATTATTGTTAACTTCACATACCATCTCAATCTTTTATGTATTTTCAATCTATTATGTATTATAATTTGTATTGTATTAAATGTATAAAATATTAATGCATTAAATATAAAAAAAAAGTTGCGCTGTTACCCGGTCTGTACTTACCTTAAAATATTGTCTGTGTATACTTTTTCAAACTGTCTAAATGGTCAAACTGAGAGTAACAAACACTTGCAAGTATTTAAAATCTTCTTTCATTCTAAAGTCTCTTTTAGTTGAATATTATAATAAAAATATATTTCCGTCAATAAACCTTGTTGAACAAATTTCCGTCAATGAAAACAGAACCAATAACATCTCCTACATTTCCGCCCAAAAAAATAATTGTTGAGGATTTGAGCAGTTTTATTAATTAACTTGGGATACTAATTCTGTTCTAATCTCACCTTGCTCTGGAGTTACTAATATATAGTCTTGAACATCTTGTATTGTATCAAACTACTTGATTTAATACAATCAAAATTAAAGTAAAGTAAACAAATAGTTGATGTGATGGCTGAAGTTTGGTATCTGGAGATGATTCACCACAGTTAACGATATTGTACCAAAAAATGTTGTTTTTTTTTTAAATAAAACTTCTGGATGTTAAAAGGTATGGTATTCTAAAATTTTTAATGTCTATGTACTAAGTATCATTAAATCATAATTCATTTCGAAACTCATTCGTTACTATTTTTTTGCTAATTTTTATCCAGCATTTTTTGTGGCAATACTTATGAACAAAGTTCAATTTTGTTATGTGTGGGCGTATTGATAAGTTCTTAGCATGTACTTTTATTTGTTTTCAAGAAAGAACTATCAATCAAACATAATAGTCATTGTCATGTAACCGCTTTAGGTTTTGTTCCATGAAAAGTCTCAAGGCTAATTAATTATCAGTACCACGTCATAATGCTAAATAAAATTGGACTTTAAACAGTTTTTACAATTTGTTAAGTGTGTCTGCAACAAATAATTTTACTAGATTACTAACAGCATCCGAGTGTGTTATTGTTTTGCTTCTTTCTTCTAATCCAAGTAAGTTTAGTACGATGATGCTTTTTTGCTAAGCAATTGTTTCTTACCGCATGCTGCTTTACTTGGTTGATTTCAAAAAACATTATTACCAGATCTGCATAATAAGAGAAAATTAATGCCCAATTTACAAAGATATAAACAAATTTCTGAAATAAAAACCTTTTTCCCAAACCTGGGTTGTTGCCCTTACTCTTTCCTCGCCACTTCATCTATCCGTTTTCTCTGACTGCTGATAGATTGAAGTACATGCTTAAATCAGAAATTGTTTACTGAAATCAACCAATTTAGGTGGTGGATATTCTTCAAATAAAAAAATACATTAAAACCGACACGCATTTTTAAGGCATGGATGATGAAATCTGTCCGTATGCAACATTCCATCTACTAGGGTTTAGAGAAGAAATGGATCCTTCCAAAGCTTTGCAATTCCAGACTTTCCCCCATCCTCACTCAGGGACGATAGGACCCTCGGGATTGACTACACCTCATGGCCTCCACTCCAGAAACGGATCTCAGTCTATGCCACGCCAAAATAGAAACAGATATGATAGAGTTGGCTCTCAGGGTACGTACAAATAGTTCAATGTTTTAGTGTATATAAGATCAAATTCCGATCACTCATTGGCTACAGAGCCACAGAGGAATATGCACTACTCATTAGTTAATAAGCTACTAAAATAACAGTAAAATACAAACCATTTTGTTAAAATTTAAAAAAAAACTCCATTGTCTAGCTAACTTAAATAATATTTTTTGCTAGCTTAAGCTTCAAAATATTTAATATCTGAAAAAATCAGTTTCCTGAAAAAATGTTATAGGTCAATCCAGAAAAATAAAACTTAAAACTTAACTTTATGTTATCAAGTGCCAAAAATATTGGTCAAGTCAAATTATTTCCAGTTATATTTAAATTCGGTGTCGAATAACTAAGAGTTGATAATTTTACTTAGGAAATGGCAGCATCTACTCTCCTGGTCCAGAATACGATGATCCTGCCAACTGTGCTCCAGAAGACGAACAATACGGATCACAATACGGAGGTTATGGGGCACCGTACGATCAATATGGAAGTCGTGGTTCTATTGGTCGTCGTTCTCTCGGTTCTTTGAGAATTCCACCCAATAATGGTAGCCCAGAACCACCACCACCGCCACCAAGAAACCATGATCCTTCCTTCAACGATTCGAAAGACAGCAACGAAATATCGGAAGCTGAATGCGACAGGGATCAGTTGATTAATAGTCGAACATATGGTGGTGAGTTTGAACTTTTATGATCAAGTTTTTTGGGGGGTCCATTTTTTTTTAATAAAATAAGAATTAAATTTTAAAATAATGATACCATGTTGGATTTTATTCAATGTCTATATTAAGTTCTACATTTTAAAAATTGCACTTTTTATATAAAAAACAGGCACATCTATTTCTTTTTATTATTTCTTTATATATTTCATATGTAATGAGTGTTATTTACAATAACTATTAAATGTTTACAAACATTATTTACATATGTTTACCTACAGTCCTTATCCCTATATTTTTTTAAATTTTATTTTCAGACATTGAATAAAATCACATAAATCAATCGAATAATTAGGCCTGTGAAACCATTAAAAAAATTAAAATGTTGATATTTTTCAGAAGATGACCAGGGTAAGTGAGTTGTGAGCGTGATCTATTTCTATTAGATTAGGTTCTTCAACTCATGTCATAAAATCATTCATTAACATTCACGTTTTCATCTGGGTTTTCTATGCATGGTGTTGTATTATCGACTTTTTTCCAGAAATGTTTGCAATCAAAATCATTCGTAACTAATTGCATATACAATGAAATTCAAAAACATAAACTTAGTGTGTATCTTTTCACATTTGACAATCGAGTTTTTCTCGACAGGTTGCCGAGATGTAGTGGTGTAAAGTTTACGCGAAATCCACCAAAACTCAGAAAGCCAAAATACCTTTTTCTTTAATAATTATTTCACCGCATTACCCTTGGCTAATTTCTAGATAAAAGTATTTTGGATGGAGTTATGCGGGATTTTTGTTGATTTATATTAAATTCAACTAAATACCTTTTTGTATATTTCAACGAATATACTTCATATATTTTGAATATTTTAAGGTATGTTTATAGAAGTAGGGGTTCAAAAAAGTCCTCGGTAGCCCATGAATAGATTCAATCTCACTATAAAAATATTTAGGAAGTTGCGAATGATTTTGTACATTAATAAAGGTTTTTACTCTGGAAATCAGCCTAAATCATGTGCATGATTAATTTGTGTGATTAACATTTTTTGTTTTTATGTTTATTTTGCATATTCAACTTTTTTTTTCATCTTTATTTCTATCCTTAAGCCCATACTCCGATAAAAGAGTGTTTGGATTATATTGGGCAACATACAATTTAATTAAAAAGAGCATGTCAGGGTAACTATGAGATAGTGGGAATTATATTTTTTCACCACAATACGGCATAACTAAAAGCAACTATTTGCCAAGTTGTTAAGTCTTCGTACATTAAGGAAAAAATTATTGTTTTCTCTAGATCTATTGAAGAAACGCCTAAGAACTTGATTAATGATTCATTTTAGTTATGTCATGGTATGATCAAAATATCTTACCCTTATTTGCTCTTTATTTTGGTTAGAGGAACATTTATTTAAGAGGAATTTTTTAACAAACTTGTATTTTTCTCAAATATAAATATCAGTGCACCTAATGATTATTTTGTTTAATATTTCATTTCATAAATTTAATTTTTCATATGTCAGTCATATGTCCCATTTCAATTTTCGTTTTAAAAATGAATAGTACACCTCCTTTATTATATCTATTAAATGTATCATCTTTAGTTTAAGAAAAATGGATATTTAGAAAAAATTAAAATAGATTCCCAACAAAATTTTATAAGTTTTGGGGTCTACTGTATTATATTTAACAGATAAATTGGTTCAATTATTTTGTTGTTAATATCTTGGTTGTAAGTTAGTATGAACTTTCTCTTGCCAGCTTTAGAGATTTCGGTGTATATTTTACAAAAATGTATAATTTAATCATTATTTTTATTTAACTAAAAATGCAGTTACTTGAATTATCTGCAGATCATTAAAATATATTTTATTTTTCTGAGAAAAAAAAACACATTTAGAGAAAATTAATTATTGTTAAAAATAGTTGACAAAGAGAAAACTAACAACCGTATTTAAACATTGCTCAAAACTGTTTAAAGATGATTTCGTACAAATTTTTAATCATTTTTTTTTTTATTTTATTAGCTAGGATTTATGTTGTCTGGTGGTCGTGTAGTTAAGTGTGATTTGTTTTCAGTAATGAGAGGTAACTCAAAGGATGGCATGACCCATGAAGAAATGCGCAAACTGATTGAGAGGTCAGTAAGATCAACATTTCTCAAAACATAAATATTTCAGTTTCGATACATTTTTAGCAAACTAAAAATATTGAGTAATTTGTTAGTAATTATAACTGTATTTTTATTACATGACAAATGATAAAAATGTAAGTTACTGAAATTAAATTTTCATCAACATCTCTAAATATTTTTTGAACTGATTGTTAATAATTTTTACACTAAAATTTAATTAATAGTTATACAATAGATAGCAGATTATCTTAAACTACTGTTGTATATATGAAATTAGGATTTTAACTTAAATTTAAATGGGCCATTTTTATGACCATCTCTTTCATATTCCTTCCTATACATATGGAGATAAAAAATTTTTGACTACAATCACAATGTATCTCACAGAATTAGTATCGATTTTGTTGTGTTATATATTTATACTTTTAATTTGATGGATTCTCGAATCTTAGTAAGCACTAAACTTCATTAAACACAATCGTTATGAGGTCAAGATAATCTAAAAAATCCTTCATCCTCATCCTTCACAATCAATTAAATGATGCAACAATTTTTAATACAATAAATAATTTATTTCACGAATCCCTCTCAAACAGGAAACTGTAAGTCAGCTCAGTAACAATGCTTTTTTTGTGTGTATTAACTTTTTTTTGCACTTTATGTTTGTGTTAATTCTCACTTTGTTTTAATTTTTGGTGGCTTATGGATTTATTGTGAAAAAATATACAGGATGTCTCTCGATGACCCGTTGGGAATCAGTATATGGTAAACAAATGATAGAATGTATTTGAAAGGTACAGTGTGTAATAGGTACGTGTTTTGTGTTTTTAATACTCCAAAAACAATAAATAAAAATTAACCGTACCAATATGTATATAAATAGGAAAGTATAAGTTGGTTTGTCAGTATGTGTATCCCTAACGTCAACATTATCATGCAGAAGTTAATGAAATTCTGCGCGCACTTACTAAGTAGAAGACCTACAGTATAGGATGCTTTTCATGTTACATAATTTTATTATACTGGTTATCTCATTCTATTATTTTCAGACAAACATTTGTAAATGAAGTAGTTTGACAGTCAAAATGATAGGATTTTCCATGTTTTTTTTTAGACAGCATGTCACATTTTCTTTTTTTTATAGTCATTATTCTCAACTAATTTTTTTTCTCCTAATAGTTAAAATGTTTGAAGAACATTACATATTTTGTACTATACTGTCAAATACATTCTTTCAGTTGTTGTTTAAGGTCTTCGTGATACAAGCCTGTATTTTGTAGCTAGATTAATTATTTGTTTTAATCTTTTTATAGAAACGAAACAGGGCAAGCCTGTACAGCAAACGGGGGACTCTCAGCCTACGATACTGTGGCAGTGTAACCTGTAAAAGAAGAACAGGCTCGACCAATTCTTTTTTTGAAGATCACATTAGAATTCATTCTTTTTGCTATTAAGAAAACCAAAATATTAGTTTATTTTACATCTGTTACTTCTAAACATGTGACGGTTAAACTGACATTTTGTCAGCATTGAATACTCACCGAAAAATTCGAGACTGATTCTTTATATTGATTTTCATTTATTTAGCACAAATATTTAAAACATTTTTTAATAATTCGGAATGACGTGAATTGTGAGTATTTACTGTAGACCTTATTTTATTTGATTAATTTTTTCTACCAAATCTTTATCATTAAGTTGCTAATGTTTTGGGGCTGATGAGCCGCTATTACGAATACGTACACATTCTGCCAATATTTTGATATTCGAAGGAATCTCGGTCTTTTTGTACAGTGGCTCAATGTGTCATGTGATATTTTGTGGTTTGTGAATGGTTATTGGGTTACAAATGGGTGAACGTTTTTTTTTTCGGTCTACAGATGGTGCCAAAATTTGAAAATAGTAATTCATCACAAATCGATCATCATCCTGTAGGCTTTTCTATATATAGTTAGCTTATTGTTCGGTTTTGCGTATATTAAGTTGTTTTTTGTTTTTGAATAGTTTGTAGTTGAGTTGGCGATATGATTTAGTTATTTTTCATTATACAAGTGTTTGAAGGTTGTGCGTCGCCATCTTATAATTATACAAATGCTGTGGCAAAAAATTATATAGAGCTGTAAGATGAGGGTAAGTTGGCAGTTACTATTTCCAGTCCATATAGCTATTTTTGTCGGTTTCGCTTTTATATATATAGTGAATTTATTTAGCACTTCTGCTTCAATACACCCACATTTAAAAACGTTCTAGAAAGCGTTCACGAGGATCATTTTCAAACTATATATGTATGCTTATTTAATGCCGGATAACTTTTTTTCATATACAGGGTGTGAGCAATCATAATGGGCCATATTGCAAAGAAAGATTATTTGGACTTAAACGAGAAAATTACATAACATCCCTTAGTAAAATGATGCTATGGACAAAATAGAGTATGTTAAAGGTTGACACGTATTTTTTCGTTTTAATAGAGAAATATATTTGAAGGCGTAAAAATTGTTTCAACTTTGACACTGTCTTCTTTCACAGCACCATTTTACTAAAGCATATTAGTTATATATTTATATTTTGAGTCAAAGAATCTTTCCTTGCCCTATAGCCCATTATTAATGATCCACCCTGTAAATGATCCAAATTAAGATTAAATCGAGCGAATAAGTTTTTAATTTATGAAAAATCCCAAACGTTGCTTCAGGTTTAGAATGAACTAATTATTGAAGATGGGAGTACCAAATGAATATACTATTGTTAAACTGTCAAATGCCTTTCGTCTATATTTTTTTCTTAGATGAATATAAAGTTAAATTACTTGGTTTGCAAAATTTTATGAATATATCAATGTCTTTAAATTTATGCATGTAAAACTATTGTAGCTGTTCGATATAGTTACTCAGAGTTAAATAAGAAGACATAGCAAAAGTTATCATTTAAAAATATAAATATTCATATTATTGATCAGGCATAATATTGATATCCAAAAAGCTTGTATTTCCTTCGGTAATATAAGGTATCAGTAGATTTAGTCGTACTCTAACGAGTTTACCGTTCTCTTGGCATTTTAGACTCGATTTAATTGCAGAAATACTCTAGTGGGGCCGGTAAACTGAATATTCAATTTGTATTTATTCAGTCTAAGAATACCAAATTGTAATTACTACGTGGTTAAAAAGAAAAACTCCAAAACCCGAACTTTTTGTAATTTCCTAATTATTTCGCTCAATTTATATTTTTGTAATTTTTTACAAAGGTACTCTAGGTTGTCAGTTTCTTGCTGTATATAAACAAATAAAACGAATATACAAAGTCGACAGATTTCCCCTCTAAGGGACACGTTATACAGTATGATTAAACAAAATCTTAGTATTTGAAATTCACTTATTTCTAAAGAAATATAAAAAGATATTTTGGAAAACACGTCCATAAATGCTTTTGGTTGGTTTTGTCTCCAATTTCAGTGGACCACATTAGGACCAAGTATCTTAAGATAAAATGGGAAATTCATTTTAATGATCCATTTAACAAATATCTAATAAATCTGTCGTCTTTGTATACTGTTTTTTTTGTCTTATAATTTTTTGAAGATAAACTGAAATATCAATTTAGTTAATAGTTAATCGGCCACACTAAAACCCATTTTTTACTGTTATTTTTAGAAATTACTTTATTTGATCATGTTTATCCTATTTAAATAATTTATACAACAGTTTTAGTAATCTACATTCAAGTTCCTAAATAGTTTGCAAATTTTAGCTGACATAGATCTGCTGAATATTTAATTATTTGTCATTTTTTATAATCACTAGTCAACCAATCAATTAGTTAACTAATTTCTCATAGAAAGGTGGCAAATAAATATTTTCTTTTGTGATAATGGTTTGAAATGCCATTTAATAAGTGTATTGTAAGTGTGCTATATATCCATTAGGCTAAGTGATAAAATACAGGGTGTTGTGATATATTTTAACTCTTTCCAAACGTCTGCACGATATGAGTGCAAAAACGGGCACAAGTATAGAATAACAAAAAAAATCTGAAAAAGTTCTTGTTCAACGTTAACATTAACGTAAATAATAAAAGAAATAGTTTGGAATTGTCAATGAATTATTTAATATTTGTCGACACTTTAGTTGACCCAGGAGGATAAGCATTGGATGACAAAAATGAGTTTAGAACTTAATCGATTCAACATCCAAGAATGGTTTCTGCCTTTTGGCGTTACCAGTTAGGTCTTGGAATCCAACAAATCAATTTGCAAACTCGCTCAAGGCCAAAAGATGAATCGGATATTAGATAAAATGTGCCACCATCTATCAGCAAAACCGATAAATGAAGCAGAGAAAAGACATACCTAACAATTGTACCATTTCCCAATATTGATTAGAAATGTATACATTGTTAAATATGCTAAACTTTTTTCGCTTCATTGATCAGTTTTACTGATAGATAATAGCACATTTGCGCAGTTTATAAACAGTTAAGATATAATGAGACACCTTGTTCTACCATTTAAGTAACTTATAGTAATACTCCATTCTCTATTATTTCAATAATAATCTTATATACTAATCCTTTTGTATACAATTTTTCCCATTTAAATTTTATATTACTATTAATTTTTTTTGGATTGTAGCGTTGAGAAGATTTCGAGTGTGTTTTATACAAGATTGCCATTTTGACACTCTTAATTTCTAAATGCTTGTATACCAAAGTTTTGGTTAAATATACATAAATATAACAATTACTTTTAGTATTATTTTTTACTCCTTGTCCCAACGGTAATTCTTTTGAGTGTTGAATTACAATGTTACCAACATGTTTCGCATTGATTCTCCGCTGGCAAATGACAAATTCTCCAAAAATATAAGAAAATCGAAACTAGAGTTTTCAGTGCACTTGTAAAGTATATTCAATTCTAAAAAATATAAGTTTTTGCAAACGTTATATCTAGGATATTCCAACTGGTAAGGTAACAAATTCAAGAAAATAAAATGACACGCTATTATTTGCACACAGTAATAAAAAAATGTAATTCTTTAAAAATAAAAGATAAGTTAATGTAAAATAAAAGATAACGCAAAGTTAAAATTGGTAAAAGGAATGTATAATTCTACTTGGATTTTTTTTGTTTTTTTTTCTCCTGTGTAGGTTTCTTTGTTTTACTGGCGGCGCCTTTTTTACCATCAGTTGTTTTGGCTCTAGTTTTTACCTGAAATAGGAAAAATATGAACTTGCTAAAGAAAATCACCAGATAGATAATATATAAATGTATAAATAACTACGCTATATATCTGGGAGAGATAAGATAAATTAAAAATACGCATATCGCGACACCGAAATGGCACATGAAGCCTCATGCATACCACACAATTTGTATGCCAGTTGAAGTGAAAGGAAACCCGCACTATCACGTCATATGCAGTAATAATTTTTTAGGCCCATCATAATTTTGTTTTAACTCCTGTAAACACTTTTGAAAAAGCTTCCTAAAAATTTCAGTGGTTACAGATATGGCGATTTTGCTGGCCAAATCAAATTGACAAATATGAGGAAGCTATGTTTTTTGTTTTGTTTCACTGTAAATCCCAATACCTACTATTCGTATTATTATTGAGAATTATTATTATTATTATTATTATTAAGAATTATTGACTTACTTTGATAAGAGAATCAGCATTTACGTCATTTGTTTCTTCAACATCTGATTCAGACAAGTTATCATCAAGAATATTGTCTATATCATCAGAGACCTTTCCTTTAGAGGTAGCAGTTTTTGTAGCAAACGACACCTTTTGACAGACTTTGTTATATGTTCTAGTAAACGCTGATTTCACCTAGAATAAAAATAGGGAATTTTGTTTTTCATTAGGAGTTGGTTTTTTTCGGTCGAAAATACATAAGAAAATGAATTTAGGAACAAAAAAAACCAATCATGGTTGGGATAGATACCCTTTTGGGAAAATACCGAAATAAGTAAAAACATTCTAGAAACACTTTTAAAAATTGTTAAAAATTCATTATATTTTTCCTCTACAATTTCATTGCATCTAGCTATATTATAGTTTAAATTAAGAGGTCAACTAATGGCATTTTGGTCTTTCAATTTTGGGAACTACACTCGTTCACAGGGCTCTGCTATTCATGACACTTTTCTTGTTTGTAGTTTTTTAGTATATTTAATGATGGTTAGCAATAACTGTTTACTTAAGCCGGTTCATTATCTTTTTTAGATGTTCAATAAGTAAACTGTATTAAATAGATTTTATAGTTTTTTATTAAGAGCAAACCGAACCCTTTGAAAAATTTTAAAATCATTCTAACCCTTTAGTTTTAGTCTGATTTTTCTGAAATTTTCAGGAAATACTAATAATTACAAAACTTAGGTGGGATTTTTTTGTAAATCTTCGAAAAGTATTTATTTTGTTAATTTTAAATGGAAAATCATAAAAAGAAGGGTCCGCGCCACTCTGTATTAAATCTATGAAAATTTGTTCCTATTTGTTTTAATAAATATCAAGTAGTTTTTAAATAATATGCTTTCCCACCCGTTTCTTAAATATCTTTGCATAGTGCTGCCTCATCGCCAAGTGTTCCCAGTGGCACGCATATAAATATAATTTTATATGAGAAAATTCTCATAAAATAGAAGTGAAATTTGCTTTTCACAAGAGGTCCGGATTGCTCACTACACAAACTTTAATTACCTTCTGGGTTGAGAAAAAACTTTTATTGACTATTTTTAAACTTATTTTAGCTCTATCATCATTTTATCTTTTAACTTTTATACTTATAAAAATTATCAATTACGTCGCTGACTTACGCTTTGAATCAGCCAATCAACACTTTTACCTGTATATCTATCTTGATTTAATTGTACACTTCTTGCTAAGTATGTACATAATTTACAATTATTTTAGTTTCGGTAAGTCAATATTTAAAGTCAAAATACGTTTTTTCTTACCTTGGGATCCACATTTTGGAATGGGTTTGTATTATTCTTCCATTGGCAGAGTTCTGTAAGGTTGTTTAGATCTTCTCTCAACAAATTATAATTTTGCATTACATCCACAGACGTATTAACACCCTCAGCTCCATATTTTAGCATTGGATTAATTATGGCATCTCTCAAAGGAGACAAATAATCAAGTTTTATCGCCAAAGCACCACCAGATATGCTACAAATTAAAACAGTTTTATAAAAATATTATATTCTATATGCAATTGTTTGCTTACCTTTTTCTACAGTGAGCATGCAGTTCACTCAAAAGTCTCTTGTGTTTATTTAAAGAAGAGTTTTTTCCCAACCATTTGGGAAAATTGATTCTACTGGTGATATTTCCAGACATGTAATACCCGGGCAAAACTGAAGATTGTATAGCTTGATTTTCTAGTAACGCCCAACTATTTGAGCTCCTTATTTTTGCGTCTATTACATCTCCTTTGCTAATAGCATCTGCCGCTAGAGCAACTCGCTTTAAAATTTGTTTCCTAAAATTAAACAGAATTCTTGTCACACATTTTTTAAAATAAAAGTGTATTGTGAGATAGTGTACTTTTGTAATTTTGTATACTTACTTTGGACAGTTAGGAGTTACACCCAAATAATTTTCTTGAACAAAAAGCGGTCCCAAACTGTAATCATAAAAAAATAGTTTGGTTTTCTCAGATAAAGTCCTTTTCTGCTCAGATTCTGTAAATACAGTTCGTATGACCTCCCACGGTCCTAAAACTGTATCTTTTTTTGATTCCTTCGACTTTTGACTTTGATCTTCCGAATTATTTTGTTTATTCAAAACTGCATGCATAGTTAAATGGTTTAAAGTTTGACGAATATCAAGGCCTGTACTTATTATTAGTTCAGATACAACGTTCGGGGGTAGCGTTAGACCTTCTTTGAAACAAATCGACATCATAGCGCCCTATAAATAATAAATTAATGCATAAATTTAACAATATATTGCCCTCTTGAGCAAATTTACCATTTACTTTTTAAAACAAATATCTAATCTTACCCTAATTTGTTCCATCTTGGGTGGGGTAAATCTTAGATCAAAACAATAATTAACTAAAGATCTCATTTTTTGGTGATTTCTATTATTACATGTACAAATAATCGGTACATTTGTTTTTTTTATTAAGTTTATAAGTTCCAGGATTCCGCCTCTGTCTTCATTTCCCGCCATTCCATCTACCTCATCCATAATTAAAACTCGTTTTTTATCAGTCTTTAGTTTACCTTAAAAGTAATATTGTCAGTCAGATTTCAAAAAAACACTTCAACTCTGGAAACAGTTAAACTATTTTTTTGGTAAATCAAATTAAATTAACAGCATTTTAAGTTTGCCTAAGAGTTAAGTTAAAAAAATATATTTGTGAAAATTATAACAATCTGAAAGATCCGATTGATGGCCAATTGGTAGTAACCCATAAGGACACGTTTTTTTAATTTTTTTAATCCTTCAGGTATTTTTCTATTTTCATTTTAGTCTAAAATAGTGTACCTTTTCACAAAGAAACAGTAATCTGTAAAAATGATTAATTTTATTTATTGGAAATGGAAATACCTGATGCAAACCCTGCAATGGTGTTAGTTTGTAACAACTGAGACACTTCTTCATGCAATAACCTTTTGCTTCTAGTATCAGATGCATTAAATTCAACTACATCAAATCCTAGTTCCTTGGATACCAATGTAGCAGTAGTGGTTTTTCCTAAAAAATCATTATTTTCAAAGCGGAAACTCGGCAGTTACTCCAGAAAACAAAAAAAGCCCACAAAATAATTTTGACACCCTAAAGATATCAGATAAGTAAAAAGAATGATCCCTGGAAAGAGATTTGGCTCCAATTGATCAAATAATTATTAATTAATTTCTCACCTACTCCTGGTGGTCCACTCAATAATGCAGCTTTAAAAAATGCTCCATTATGATCATTTCGAAAAGGCGATGGTCGAGGTATTTTCTTTTTCACGTCTGGTAACTGATTTCTATGCCAGTTATTTAACCATTCTCTAAGTTTTTTTAAATTACTTGAATCTCCTTGTTGCCCAATAATATTTTTAGCTTCTAATGGTTTGTATTTTTCTGTCCAAGGTACTGATGTATTAACTGTAATAGACTTTGATTGCTCAGTTTTTAGTCCTTCAAATGTTTCAGATGAGGTTTTAGGTTGTAGTGTGGGTTTTTTTTCTAATTTTACATGTGTTTCTGCTTTTATTTTTAGGATTTCTTCTTTGTGATTATTCTTTGTTTCCTGTTTATCGAATTTAGATGTATTATCTTCATTTTCTTGTCTATCACTGTTTTTTACAGATTTATTTCTCTCTTTTCCTTCTGAAGAACTATCCACCTTTTTATCTTCTGATTTTGACTTTTCAGATTTTTTTGATTCATTATGGAAAATTTCTGAAGTAATAAAAAAAATTACAAGTTATAAGTTACAAGTTACATTTTACTCACCCGAATCTTGTGAACCATATGATTTCCCAACGTATTTTGGGTTCTTCCCTGATTTTGTTAAGATTAAGTCTAAAAATTGGTCTTCATTTAATTCTGGTATACCAAGAAGTTTCGATTTTTCCAGTTTTGATGGCCCTGCATCTTCTCCAACAACTATATAATTAATTTTTTCTAAAACAATGATTAACTTCATTTAAATCGTGATTTAAACTAAAAAAATCAAGTTAATTTAAAATGTAGCAACTCACTTTTAATGTAATTATCATAGCTCTATAAAAAAGCTGTACTTATAAAAAGAAAAAACCAAATAAATCAAACTATGCTTGTTTTAATAAAGTAATTAAACAGTTCTCGAGATATTTGCAATTTAATACTTTGTGTGGTCCCCATCTAGTCCTCATAAGTAAGCACTAAGTTCAATGTTTTCGTAATTGTGAGAAATGTGAAATATTATATTATTTTTCAGTCAATCTGTAGTTACAATTTGGATCATTACATATGAGATAACCTGTATGTATAAGATGATTTTCTAATGACTTACTTGATACTCCCTTAACTACTCTTCCGCCATGTTCAGCAACTAAATTTTCAAATTCTTCACTTTCTAAAGAATCTAAGACACCAGTTCTCAAAAAAGTCAAATTCTTAAGACAGTCTGGATTTCCCTAGATGGAAAGGATATATAAAATGTATAACATTTAAAATTGATATTATAGTACTTTTCAACTATATAAACAGAAATATATTAAAGTTGATTTGAAACTTTTGATTTCCCTATCTATGAAAAAAAAGCAAAGGAAGCAAAAAATGTTCTAGTTCTAGATTAGTAATAGCTTAAAAAACAAAAACATAAAGTTTATCTATAACTTTAAATTTGTACAAACTGATATATTGAAAATTAGAAAAAATACAATTTCTACCTTTGGGAGTTCTTTCTGTCCATGCATTTTGGGACCTCCTCTATTTTTGTATTTATCGTACAACATTGCTGAATATCTTCTTTTCTCATAAGCTTCTTGGTCAGGATCAATACCAGAATCAATATGTTCAAGTTTAATTTTTTTGGGCGTAGAACCTACATATATCATATTTTTAATATTATTCAACACTTAACAATATTTTAAAGTAAAAAATAATTAACACAATACAAGAATAGCTAAGATGGATTGGACTAATCCAGATGTAAGAAAAGAGACCCGAAAAATATATTTCTGTGCCCTACAATCCACAATACCTTGCAAACATTTTTGACAAAGTATGTTTCAAGTCTGTTTTCCAGTCTAACACTTTTAACAAAATTATTAGGTAACCCAAAAGATAAAATGACTCCGTGAAAACTAGGAGATCCATAATATTTGTTTTAAAAAACACATAGCTCATTTAAAATATAGTAGAACTGAGAAATACAGTATGATGATTTCAATCACAATTATAAAATAAGTGTAGATGTAAAATGTCTTAAAAATGTATCCCACCAGAAATTATTCAATGTATTTGAAACATAGAAATAGTAAAAAGCAAAAATAATTTAAACAAAGGTAGAGGCAATAATTAATGAAGTGTCGTGATTAGTTAATTGGCCAACTCAAAGCAGTTGTATCCAGTTATCTGATATGTGTAGTGTTTTTAGATTTACTTTTATGCAAGAGATTCTGAAAAAGAGAAAAGAATGACCTAGGAATGAGCATACAATGAGCAGAGGCATTAAATGGGGGGAACCATTTCTGAAAGCTTTACTAATTGCTCTTATTTTCTAACCACTTGACTGCCACAAAGATCAGCCATCTGAGTTGATTTTGTTTTTTTTTTACAAAAACATACCTGTTAAAGACATCCTTTCTCTTTTAGATCCCTTTTTTTTATCTTCATGGTCCACTGGCTTAATTCCATTAACTTCCTGCTTAATACTTAAAGCCTCATTGACTGTTCTATCTAATACATCCAAATTTTCCATCAATATATCATCATCTAACTCTTCGAGAGTTTTTTCAAAATCAGTGTCTTCATGTATTCCACTTTCTGTGTTAATAATTTTCTTTTTTGATTTACTAATTTTTCCCTCATTATCTTGTTTTACTTCTATTTTCGACCTATTTACAACTTGACTTTGTTTAATAGGACGATTAACAAAAATTTCATCAACATTAACAGATTTTATATTGGATTCTTGCTCTTTCTTAGTGAATTTTGACTGTTTATTTTTAGTTGATTCATCATCAGAATCTGAACTGATAATGATTTCTTGCTTTCTTTTATTGCTAGAAAGTTTGGTTTTATTTTTATCCGGAGTACATTCAATAACATCATCATCATCAGAGTCGATCAAACGATTAGGTTTTTTCTTGGGTTCTTGTTTTGTCTCAGAAATATTTTTTTTTGAAATTATTTTAAAGAATGATCGTATATCCTGCAAAATGTAAGTTATCTTATCTAAGTAAGTATTAAGTTTTATATCAATTACCTTTGACATATTTTATTATTAAATTCTTGTCAATCTTGTCTTATACAAAAGATTTTCCAAACGTCTACCTTTATTTCGCGCCAAGTACACTAGAGATGAGTTACAATTTTACACACAAAAATATTTGCCACTGGAACAAACAGTTCTAAAAAATACAAGTTATTTATCACTTATTTTAGATTTTTTAAAGCAGTTTCCTTATTTCGTAATCAAGAGACAAACTTAAAATTAAATAATAAAGTCATTTACCGGTCTTTACTCTTTACGTTTTCAGAACATGAACCTTCGTGAAGTTAGCGACAAAAAAACCTCTATTCTTGGCCTGCACACGTGACGGAAATACCCGAGTGTCCATTGACGTACCGACATGTTTTTCAGATATATTTGTCTAATAATAAAATAAAGTAAATATGTAAAAATGTAAATACACACGTTATTACAAGACGCATAACAAAATAAAAAATCTATACATACAGTAAAAAATGGAGAAGGCCTAGTATCACTATTGCAGCCGCGTTATACAGTTATACCTTTATTCTTGGGTTATACAAAAGAATTGAGGTACCTTCCTAGTTTTACTGAAGTCGCTTAAAGTAAAGAAGACGAATAATTATGTAATCTGTCAAAAATTAAAGATATATTAATATTTAAAAAATTGAACTAAAACAAAGGTTAAATTGTTTTATTAAGAATTAAACTGAAACAAGAAGTTTGAGTACCAGGATTGTAATTTACTATTCCCATAAACAATATGTCTGCTGCTCCTAGCAAAGGATTTGTAGCCCTATTCAAGAGGGGATGGCATGAAATCCCTGAGGTAATAGGCAGCAGCTTTTTCTTAGTGGCTGGAGCAGGAATCGCTGTATTGTCTTGTTACATGTACTACCAAAAAGATGGGGACAACAGGAGGTACAAAAATCAATATACAGTATATAGACATGATGATCCAAGAGTTGCTAAGATCCGTAAAGACTAAAGCAAAAATGTAATTTAATATTTGTTTATAGTTTAATTTAATTCAAATATATGCTTTAGAAGTTACCATTCCAATTTTTATTCAGATTAATAGAAATCAGATCATCACATACACAACTCCCAATGTGTATCGAATTGGCGACATTTGAGGTTTTTTAAGATTATTGTGTGTGTAGGTTATCTTCTAGGACAGGTATGTGAATATTTGTTCAAGAAAATAACTGCCTATTAACACCTTAAGGGCCGTCAATTAAAAAAAATTGTACAATCTAGAGAACAAAATCTGAGAAATTCCGAATTCCGATTTTTGTTTTAGTTTTACACTTTTAAATTCAAAATTTGAAAATAAAATGTTTTTGATTGAGGAAATTGTGGGGGAGTGGTGAAAACGTTAAAAAATCAGGGAAATGGTGAAAATACGTTAAAAAAATTGGGAAAATGGTGTGGAAAATTGCGTTAAATCCTAAAAATATTATTTTACAGAAGGGAGTAGATAAATGATTTTAATTTACAACAAAATAAAAACTAAATTAAACAACAAATAGGTTTTTATTTAGTATCATTTACAAAAATATTAACAGAAAAGCAAAAATAGTTGTATTTATTCAAATATGAAACATAACAAATGACTAGAAAAATTGCATCTAATAAAATTTAACAATTTTTGTACTATACTTTTGTATAAAAAATTTGATTATATCTAGTACAGAAGCTCGTGAAATTGTTTTGATATTTTTATTATCACAGAAAATATTAAAAATATCTTCATTGTTGAGCAGGGACCATCAGCCAAATGTATATATAAAACAACCTGCCCAAAAAACTGCTGACTAAACAGATTTTTTAGAAACTATTTTGTTTAAATTAAGCAAATTAATATGCCAACAAAAATATTTTAAAGTGTAAATGGTTACAATATAAATATTTGTAAGTCGTAAACTAATTGTGCTAACTAAATAAAATGGTATGCAGACTAATGAACATAAAACGGACTATGGAATATTTTAACTGTGAATTTTAGCATCAAAATTACTACGGTCACATTATTGGACAGACACATAAGCCTTTCTCTTGTTGCACTTCTGTTATCATGTCGTGCTGAAATGCCTTTGTTGAAAATTCCTAGTGCTTGTTTTAATATTCTCAGTCCGTTTATTTTTTTTAATTTAATATCTTTGTTGAGGATAAATCAAGCCAATATTTAAGTAAATTTTAAAATTGTATGAATATTGTCAGGAAGATGGAGAATTCGCGTAAAAAGAAACGAAGTTAATCAATTTATTTTTTGAATAGGCATAATCCGAATAATTTTTAAAACTTTTAATTCTGAGCTGCCCAAAGTATTTTGACAAATTCCTTCAATTACCAAAAACTAAGAGCTAAAACACATTATTAAATTATGTTCTGCAAAAAGCAAAAATTAAAGCATAAATCACTAAACCTTTATAAACTAAAATCACAAGTAACCAATCATAAACTAAAATCACAATTACTTAACAAATACTATTTGAAGTATGTGAAGTCTTTTACAAACGCTTTATTTACTTTAAATTTAAACGCAGCTTTTGAAGTCCTAAAAGCGCTCAAATTACCTGTCTGTGCTTTACTCAGCTCTGTACAATATAATGTATACAGTGCCCGTCAACGAACATAAATTACATTGAATTCTAGAATGATTTCAATCAAAATCGTTCAGAATTGCAAAATGTGCACCATAAGGTTTGTTCCATATTTTATCATTGCCCACAACCTTCAAATTAACACTATTTAAGATGTGTCTCCAAATATACACATAAATATGTTAGAAGATTGAATCAACAAAAGAAATATTCCTTCAATAATAATAAATACAATGAATGATTAGCGATAAGTGCTACTGCACTTGTTTTGCATCAACTATATAAATAGAATTATACACAAAGACCAGACATCTGCATGAACCTTGACCCATCTTCTTTCCAATGAAGTATTCTCTGTTTTTCAGAGCATTTACTTCAGAATTTCGAGGACTCAAAAGGGTCGCCATGTGTTAATTAAGCGCTTTTTCTTTACTTTTGATTTTCCAAAAATATCCATTCAGGCGTCGTTCCCGCATATACACCTACTTGAATTTTCGTTCGTCTTTTGGTATTGCCTCAGTTGTAGTAGGCTTAGACACTTTTGAAACAAAACAGTTGACATTGGGATTATATACAAAAGAAGGTTTCAATGCAAAATTCCTCCACGCATCTTTTTAAACAAACAGTTTATGCTGCCATCGATCAGTACACTGATAAATGAAAGCGTTGAATGAAGTATAGACAAGTACCAACTCCAAACTCAATATTTCCTTAAACAATTTGGGAATAAAAAAGTAGTTAGAGTGGGAAACGACTTTAGATGGCACTGTATAAATATATTTGAAGTACTTCATTTTTTTGTAAGTTTATATCTCACGTTTATATTAAACAAAAGGAACCAACAATGAAATTTTTCTACACACATTTAAAATTTAGTATTTGTTTTTGTAAGAAATTTACTGCATCATTCAATTTTTGTTAAAAACACGTTAGTAATTATTCATCAGTTAAAGAATTTGCACCTTTGATAAAACCACCACTGTATATTTCCTAATTAACAAATATGGATACATACATTAAGATTTTTTAATCCACCCTGTAAATCCATTGATTGTTTTTTGACAATTGATAAAGTTGTGATATGTTATTTTTTAAAGAATATTCAATTCTCATCTCATATATCTCGCGAGTCTAGGATCATACCGTCTCATTGTGGTATAACCCATTCCACGATAATTTTCCAGCTGAGCAACAAAACCTTGATTTGGGAAGACACATCTCTTAACTTTAACTTTATCTAGGGCTTCTCTCACTGTTAGATTGTACTTCTTCATCAAGTAGGCTATGACAACTGATGCACTCCTTGAAACTCCCATCTGGCAATGTACTAACACTGCTCCACGAGTCACGCCTTCTCTGATAAACTCGTAGGTTTCGTCAAAATATGACAATAAATCTGAAAAAGTGTTATAAAAATTGAACAATTTTATGGAGCTCCTATTTTTATGATTTTTATCCATTAATTTGTAAATGGGACAGGGCCCCCACATGCCCGGTGCTACCGTTGTTACGGCAACGGGGCCCGTGGGCCAAGGGGCCGCATCAAGGACGGAGAAAAAAATTAAAAAGTAGAACATTTTTAATAAATAGAAAGAAAACAATAATTAAATCACTAGGACTAGATTTATGTGTATCAATGCAATATTACATTAGTTATTATTTTATCTGTGTGAATATTAAAATTAAGCAAACAAAAATATTTAATTAAAAATAAATTTACGATGACAATCTAAACACTGTCTAAACTCTTAAAACTAGTTTAAATGTTTGATGAAAAATAATTGCAATAAAGGTATATTGTAAAAAAAGGCAAAAATTTCTTTTTTTGGTAGTAAGAGGGGGGGGGGGGGCATCATGTTTTTTAGCAACGGGGCCCAGGGAATAATATGGGGGGCCTGAAAATATCTTATAAGACATAAGATAATGTATAAAAGTCCACAAAAAAGTCGAACAGCAGTAGCGAAATTTATGGATATTTTTTGGTGGGAACAGGATGAGAAGCTGAAAAATAGTAAAATGATGTGGGAATTTCTACAAATCGTTACCAGAATTTTTCATAGGAAAATACATATAAAATTGTGAATATGAGAAATGCAGCTTCTCAATAGTGTTTAAATTGAAGATTTTTTTCTGTGTTCCATACCAGTTCAACTAATTAATGTAGGCTACAAATTACCCACCATTGCACAATACTATAATTTTTATTTAAAAAAAAATTATAGCTTTGAATGTGTTCTAATCTAATCTAAATATTACTTCATTTTAGTACCCGTTTACCAACAATACAAATTAACTAAATTTTACCTGAAGAACAAATATCTGGAAGCCTTATATACTTCATTTGGAGATATGGAAGTGCTTCTTTAACAGTTGATGTAAGAGGGAAGTCATTGATGGTCAAAATGTGGGTTATTTTATATTTTTTAAGGGTTTCAATATTCCTAGCTTCGGATTCACCACTTAGATATAAATTGGGTTCTATCATATCAAGGTTATCAGGATAACTCCTTAACCTTGAAGAAAAATTGCTGCAACAAAAGTTAAGATATGAAAAAAAAATATAAACCAGTTGATAATGCTCTTCTAGCATTGCCATAGACGGAACAAATTGTAAGGAAAGTAAAATTTTAGATTGACAGTTCTCATTCTAATCAACACAGCCACAGTCTACTCACTTTTACCAAAATAGTCATTCACTATGTGTCTACTTTAAATTCAATGTCATTTTAAACTTCAAAATTTTCATATTTTGTACCCCATTTTGAAGGTGTTCTCGAAGTGGTACGGAGGGGCACATCAAACTCTAAGCTTACTTTTTGATGCTCTATCAAAATCTGAAGTCAGAATTTTTAAATCTTAAATAATTGACAAAGTTTTATTTTTTTTGGTGTAAAATTCACTCTAAGATCTAAATATCAGAACATTTAATTAATAGGAACAGTAGTGAATGATTCAACTAAATATTTTACTTACGATATTCTCGAAAGCACAGACATTTTGTGAGTTGATAGTTGATTGCGAACTCTCTTCTATCCCAAAATCTATATTTACGACAAATATCCTCCTCCTCATTTTTGCTATAAATACACTGAATGACACGCCACATGCTGCCAATCACATTCGCGTGCAGAACTGAGAATATTTTAAATATTGATAAAATGATCTGACAAGTGTTTTTCCGGATGCTTTAAAAAAGGACGTTTTGTCGTTTTAATATTTTTATATTGGATTTACTTAGAAAGATACTATTTACGTGAATTATTTCTGAATAAGGTTGAAATCAAGTTTATATGTTTTTTCAGATAAGTAATTATAGGTTTCTCGATAATTACATAATTGCAATAATTGCATGCAGTACATGCATACATAATACATAAATACATATACTTATTTATGAATCATTCGTTTTATTACCGAAAAGCTATGTCTAAGTTTACGAAGGGAGATTTATAACAAAAAAATCAACATATTTGACCAAGTCAGGTATTTTCTCTATTATTTTCCAAATTCAGATGTCACGATTTATTTGCATTTTGTATTAAATCACAAATAAGCATTAATATTATTTAAGTACGTATCTACTAATAAAAATGTAAAAGGTATTATTAAAATAGTTACAAGAGTAACTATTTAAATTGAAAAGATTAATTTGAAACAAACGATGTTACTAAGAACTACTAGAGATATTTGATATTGATCATCATGTCTCATGTCCATGTTTTTTATTTAAAAAATTAGTTCTTTTACGTCTAATTGAAAATAATAAATCCTAATTTCGGTGTCTTAGCTATATTTTAAGTTTGACATTTCATTGTTGTCAATAAGAATTTGTTTACATATAACCTCAAATTTGTCATTTAAATTATTTAAAGACGCAAAAATGCTTGGCTATAAAATAAAAAATGCATTTCTACATACAAGTGACGCTGTGTATATAAATAAGTAAATATAATACAGTCGTAGGTCAATTTTTAATCACAAAATAGAAAATAATTAATACGTTACATTTACCCAAGTTCATACAGGCCTAATATAGGTAAGTTCACATTTACCGTTTTATTGTAACACCTTTACCTTTAATAATGCTTTATTTAAAAACATTTTTAGTCATGGACACAGCACATAAATTAGATTTTCAACTTGGGCCTATAAGCATTGATATGATTGAAGAAAACCTATATTTAGGTGGCCTAGCAGCAGCAAAAAATCTCGAGGTCCTAAAAAAACACAACATAACACATATCCTAACCATAGATATTTGTCCATTGCCTAGAAATATTAAGGAACAAAAAAACCTAGTTACAAGATTTATTCAGTTATCAGATCAACCTAAAGAGGACCTGCTTTCATATTTTGACGAAACTGATCTTTTCATAAAAGAAGGTAAATATATAAATATAACCTAGACAATTATCAAAATTGCATATTTTTAAGATCAAATAAATCAACCAATTTTATCATTTACTGCATTTTTATCAAAATCTATTTTGGTGACATATATTTCAAAAATGTAGTGTCTCCAAAACGCTTTTAAACTTTTGAAATCTCTTATCAAAATTCAATTATTTCAGATTTTGCCTTTTTGTAAAGCTTCAAAAGTAGGTTTAAAATCACAATCTATAGTCGTATTTTAGTCAAAAAACTTTATCTTTATTAGATATTTTACCAGGATTTTCTTAGTCCAAAATTTAATAGATTGTATTACTTAATTCATTTTACAAAATTGAAATTCGAGTCATTGATGTGCCCTGTCTCCGTAAATGTTCTTTGTTGTCTCCAAAGGAAGTGCCTCCAAAAACCACCAAAATCATTGTTTAATAATAGTATTTTACAGGTATGGCCAAAGGTAGTGTTCTAGTACACTGTTACTTTGGAGTTTCAAGAAGTGCTACAGTAGTTATTGCACATATTATGAAAAAGTATGAGTTAAGCTATTTTGAGGCATTTGATAGAGTTAAATCGAAAAGGAAAATTGTTTTCCCAAATCTGGGTTTTGTGTCCCAATTAAAATTGTACAAAGAGATGGGGTATAATATAGATAAACAAAATATGCACTATAAAATATACAAATTAACTTTAGCAGCAGATAGAGTGAGAAAAGTTAAGATTCTACCTCAGGAATTTCACAATTTGATACAGCCTGATCCAGATATTGAGCAAATTGAGCCAGAACCTAATGTATATAGATGCAAAAAGTGTAGAAGAGTTTTAGCGGCCGAATCAAATTTAATAATGCATCAAAATAATGGTGAAAATTGTAAAGAAACATACTTTGTTGAGCCTATAGCTTGGATGAATGTAACTCAATTGGACCAAGGTAAATTGTTGTGCCCGAAATGTTCTAGTAAGTTAGGATCCTTTAGCTGGATTATGGGGTGCCAATGCCCATGTGGGATAAAAGTAGCGCCTGCTTTCTACCTCACTCCATCTAAAGTAGATTTTAGTAATGTTATCAAAAATATTGAGATAACCTGTTAGATTAATTTTTTTTAAATTAATATTGTGCCAATGTTATGTAAATGCAGGGTTTAGTCACAAATTCAAAAGCATTTAATGTTATTTACAAATGTAGGAAATTTCATAAATAAATAATATGTTGTAAACTGTTTTGTTTTATGAAATAATAATGTGTAATTTTGACCATAATTTATTTCAAGGCTTTGTAATATACAATATTTTTTATCTTTACTTCTGGGGAGAAAACAAACACCGATTGTTTGCCGACTCTCGAGCATTCATTGATCTATAAAATTAAAAAAAAATCTATAAGATATGGTCATCTTTTGTGGTTTTCACTCATCTTGGATTTTTTGCTGTTGGGTCATCCTGTGTATTTCTTATATTTTTATGTAGACCCTCCCATAAGGTTTCATTGGGATATACAAATTTGGATATTCGATTACATCGTTGAAGAAATAGGGGTTTCAGGAGATTAATATTCTGTTGATTTGTTCTAAAATTGTGATAGTTTGATAGGAATAATATTGGTTCAAAATATAACATATGTGGGGGGGATCTTTGCAGAACACCTTGGAATGGAACAAACTGAGTCATTGGTCAAAGAGCGATTTTCAAGAAATTGCATCATGATTTTTATTATCTAGAATTTGGAAATTTCGTACACTCAAATATTTATTTCTAGAATAGACAAATAATTTTTTTTAAATATGTAGGTTATACTAATTTTTCAGATAATTACTGCTTTCCCAATTTGAAAACTAGGTTTCAAGTCTACTTACTTTCCAACAGGCTTTGAAATCCATAAAACCACTTTTGTGATGGAGACCTGCACATTGTAAAATAATACTCGTTATTTTCTATAAAATTTATTTTTTCTAATTCAAATTAAAGATTAGGTACAAAATGTATAATAATCAACAAATTTGAACATTATTGAAAGGTAGAAATTTATTCGTTGCTTAGGAATAAATCATTTGAAGCTCCACATTAAGCATTAAATTTCTCTAGTGTAGTGTGTGCTTTAACCTGAGTGAAAGAGGCTGGGCAATATAAACTTTGGTTGCATAAGTCCACAAAAAATGATGGATATTTATTAGCATGACATCTGTTTCCCTTGAACGTTTTTAAATTAATAGTAAAGTTGAGAAATGCTGAGAGCATAATATGTGTGTGCAATCATGTGATATATTTAGATAGTAGTACATAATGGCTTAATATATTTAATAAATTACCAGAATTATTTTGATCATTTAGGTGTAAGTTGTCCCAATTATATTACTTTGTTTATGCAACCAATGTTTTAAGATATAATATAGAGAATTCAAGTTTTTGCAATACAACTATGGTGGTTTTAAGCCACATAATACATTCTAGAATTTGGACTAAATAAATAGTCGAAAGCTTCAAATTTAATTTTTTTACAATTTGAATCTACATTGGTTGAATTGAATAAACATTTAATGTGTCAAAATTTAGATGGCTCTCATGCAAAAAAGTTACAGAATTACACAATCTTGTAACATTCTTAAGATGATAAAATAACATTTTTGCCTACATTGAAGTCTCCATATATTTATTACCTCATAATATAGAAAACTATCTAAATAGATGTGAGTAATTTTTTATTATAAAATTTATGAATATATCGAAGGAATTTTGCGGTATAAATATATAACTTTTGCTTAAATTTAGAAGAAAAAAGTATCTCAGTCGTTAACAATTGACTTAAAATTTTGTGAAAATAGTGTTTTACGTCACATTTATGCGAACATGCTAACTTGCTGGCAACATTTCGTTATGGCGAGATAAAATATAGTCAATTCCTTACACCACGTTCGAAATTAACTCAATACAAGCACCCATTATTAACAATAGGGCTACACTATTGACTGCAAGATGTGACTAATCAAATCTGGCTTAACTATAATTGCCATTAATGTCATTACAGTACTCAGTACATCTAACAAAATTCTTTGTTTGACAATTTCTATAAGCTAAACTTGATTGAAGCACACCAAGAAAGAAATTTAAAAACTGTAAAAAATATCACGTCCTCTTCTGGGCCCATTTAAAATCATCTGTTCTGGGTTTTATCCCCGTTAACATTTCAATAATAAACTCCAGAGTACTCCAGAAACGTAGTTTTTCTAGAGGCCAATTCAACCAGCCGGTAGTTATGCAAAAGTACGTTTCATGGGGTGCCACATGGTGAATTCTATGATGACGTCGAGGTAGAATGATTCGGTATTCCTGAAGAAATATTACCCAGACTGGAAGGTCGAAGTACGTATGAGACCATTTATGAATCTAAAAAAATGAATAAATTTATTTACCTTACCTACAATTTCCCAAATTAACACCAGTTTCAGTCTTCTAACAATAAGAATACTAAAAAAAATATTTTTCCAGAATGATTGTTATTTGTTCAAAGGATCAAAAATCTTGCCAATTGTTTGGGTTTCTAAATTCTACTTTTGCTAGATAAAACAAAAGATTTGTCTTCTTTAGCTCAATGAAGTTACCTTAAAAGTTAACAGTTGTTAGTTTTCAAGGTAACGCATTATTAGAATTGTATTTTCAATCGACTATATTGAGCGTTAGAACTAGATCTTTGGATTCTAATTCAAGAGTAAGGGTTGGAAAACAGACCTTCAATTTTAAGAGCAAAAGCAAATTTCACTTCTATTTTATAAGGATTTTATTTATATGCGTGCCACTTGGCGATGGAATGTTTCTCGACAGCTTTAAATTTCTGAAACGATGAGGCAGCACTATGCAAATATATTTAAGAAAATGGTGGGAAAGCATATTATTTAGAAACTACTTGATATTTATTAAAACAAATGGGAGCAAATTATCATAGATTTAATACAGAATGGCGCGGACCTTTCTTTTTGTGATTCTCCATTTAAAATTAACAAAATAAATACTTTTCGAAGTTTTACAAAAAAATCAAGGGGTCTCCACCCCAAGTTTTGTAATTATTAGTATTTCCTGAAAATTTCACAAAAATCAGACTAAAACTAAAGGCTTAGAATGATTTTAAAATTTTTGAAGGGGCTCCATGAGGTGTAAGTGCTCCCCATTATTATCTAGCTACTTTAGTGTACAAGAATGATATTTTGAGGGGACAAAAAATATAACATTCATGGAAAAATAAAACTTTCTAAAAACTTACTTGATTAGTCATTGCGACGAATATAGCTAAGAGAAAAATATAACAGTTCCACGTGAATTTGTTTTGAATATCGTCTTTTGACAGTGTTAGAAAATCCCACACCATACGTCCCAGGAATGGTATTGTCACCATGAAATTATCACCGTTGGTCTCGATGAAATCATGGCGGGTTATTGAGGTTGGATCAATATGGTGTTCACGGAATGGTCGAAGAAAATTCTAAAAATAAAATATGATTATCTACTAATAACTTTTTAATTTATAGTTGTATTTTGAAAATGCTATAAGCTTTTCGAGCATCACTTGAATGGTTTTAACAATATCAATATTGTGGTGAAATGTGTTGTCTAAAATAATCTTTATATATATGGAACATATTGTGAAGAAATTTTAGGGAATGTTATGATAAAAAAATTTGTAGTTTGTGTAATGACATTTAGAGTAGGAATTTGCTTATTTAAAAAATTAAGTAAAGATAACTTAAAAAAAATTTGAAGGCTGTTGATTTTGGTATTGAGAGATAATAAAAACTAAAAAATTAAAACATTGAATTACTTAACCATCTCAAATGGCGCCCAACGTGTGACTTCAAAAGTGGAAACCACACACATTACTTATTTAAATTGAAAACTAACAGTAAGAAAAATATAAAGAAAAATGGAAGAAGAAACGGGAAAGAGATTATACGATTTAAAGGTTGTAGAATTGAAAGAAGAGGACAAGATGTAGAGGAACTAAAAAAAAGATCCAATAGAAAGATTATATGCAAGGAGAAGATCCAGAAACTTTTCTTATTATAAAAGAAAAGGAGGAAAATCTGAGACAGGAAGAAATCTCGGAAATACTGGAAGAACACAGACAAGAGGTAATATCGATTGACACATTAGCAGGAGAGCAAGGGCACAGAAAAGAAGAAGGAAATGATATACAAAACACGTATACGTTACAAGGAATTGATAGAATAGAGAAGAAATTTGAAGAATTTGAAAACAAACAGAAATTGACAGAACAAAAAATAATGAAACAGGATAAGAGAAATAAAAACAAGAAAAATTAAATCCAATAGAGAAAATGCTTAAAGAGGAAATAAAAAAAGTAGATATGGATATCAATAGAGAAAATTACATGAACTCGAATAAAGGCATGTAGTGGGAAAATCACAAATTTAAGGGTAACATAAGAAGATTACGACCAAAAATACTTATCAAAATCATAAGAGATAAAAATAAAATAAACTATCATAAATGGAAAATAAAATTAAAGACATAAAATAATAACAATTGAAATATTTATAAAAATTAAAAAAAAATAATATTTCAATAGTAGTAGATAAAATAAATTTATATTCAGTATTACAAAAGTATTTTATAATACGTGTATTACAAAAGTATTTTATAATACGTGAATAAATTTTAGGAGAAATTGTGAAGAAATTTTAGGGAATGTTGTTATGATAAAAAAATTTGTAGTTTGTGTAATGACATTTAGAGTAGGAATTTGCTTATTTAAAAAAATATGTAAAGATAACTTAAAAAAAATTACTTAACCATCTCAATATCATGGAAAAATTCCAAATCGTTTTCTTCGGACGGAAAGTGGTCTATAAGTATATTGAATTAAAAAAAATGAAAATTCCGAAATAAAAATCACTCAAACGTAAGATTCCACATAAACAAAGGGATGATGAAAAATGATTGACAATATGAAAATATACGAAAAAAAATTATGTAGGAAAAGGAGTGAAAAAGTATTGAAAAAATATGTGAAATAGTGTTAAAAATTAGGTTAAATCCTAAAATGTCCTGAAGTCTAAATAAAATAAAAATGGTATGAAATTAAAAAATTCACATAAAGGAAAAAATGATTTGGTATTATCGAATTTTACAAAAATAAAACAATACATGGGTGGGAAAATGTGAAAAATTCAAAAATTCATAAATTATTCCCTCAATTTAGAGAACTTTTTCAAAATAAAAGCTTTTAATTACACCATTTTTTTAACGAATAATTAAGGCTACTTTAGGGAACCGCTTATTAATTAAGCAAATCGTTAAATCCCTAACTCTTTATTCTGTTAATCGAGCTTGATTGATTAATTAACGTTTTATGAAACCAGTAATTAGGGTTATATAAATTATATCATACCTTTCCTAATATTGGTAACTCTATGGAGCCCCACGTATCAGCGGCCCAATGCACAAGTCCAGAACAAAAATCTGCTGTGACGATTCCACAAAAAGCGGCTACCAGAACCGTACTTAACCTTTCTAAACGAGTGTAGTACACTATGAATATGAAATTTATTGCCATTAAAGTCAAACAAATGCCAACGCAGATACATTCTTGCGTCCTTTTTCCTGAAAATTAAAAACTTTGATTAAAAAATAAGACCGACAACCGTTGTTTGTGTTAAAATAAAAATTGTATTTGAATTAATCTGGTATCATGACCAAGTATTGTTAGCCCAGGAGGGTGTGAATTTTTTTTCGTACTTATTTTCCCAGGAGGAATATATACAAATAAGCTGTTCTCTTAGTGATAACAAATTGGCTAAAATTTTTGGATGGATTCAAGAAATAAAAAAACAGTCCAGTTATTTTCAAAAATTTGATTGATTTTGCGTTTTCCAGACTTGAAATTTAGCATACAAATTGACACAATCATAAACTGTAATTAAAAATAAGTCTGGTTGATTTACGAAATTGGCAAATGAGTCTGGCGGCATCTTAAAAATCCGAAAAATAGAAAATTTTTGCTCTTATTTTCCCAAGTTTGAAAATACACGTCTGGCTAATATTTATAATCACGAAGGCCTTGCCAGGTAGTTAAACGAGGAGAGGAATAGTCAAATTTAGTGCGCCTGACTATCATTAGACGAGTCTGGCAAGGCTTTCGGGGTATTCCACATTAGTCAGATTATATTTTAAGCTGTTATCATCTGATAAATTTTAAAAGTAGTGTTTTCGTACCCCTGCAATTTTATCCATGTTTGCTGACTGGGAAAATAAGTACCGAAGATCGTCACTGTCTTCTGGCCTCGGAGGATTACGTCATTGTGGTAAGAGATAAAATTTTCAAATTTTGTATGAGCTAGTACAGTTACTGGGTGCACATTTTGAAAATAGTTTCGATTATACAGGGTGTTCCAAAAACTCTTAGCAGCACAAACTTACATTTTTTTAAATGGAACATACTATATTTTATTCAAGACTCGAAAAGATCTCATCGATAGCGTTAAAAAAATATGGCATGTTAATATATTATACGGGTGTTTCAAAAAGATATGGCCAATTATTATAAAAAAATGATCTCATCCTTAACACTCTGTAAAACAGTAAATCAAAATAAATCAACAGGTCTTTGTGTTCAAATGTCATTCTCATATCGTGGGCTGTGCTCACTATTAATTACTTTTTTTATCTAAGGTTTCTTTAATACAGGGTGAAACAGAACTCAAATCAAGCAATATCTCAAAATTTTCAAATGGATCACCCTATAAGTCTTTTTACAATATCAAGCAATATCTCAAAATTTTCAAATGGATTACCCTATAAGTCTTTTTACAATTTGTTAGTACTATTAATAAGCTTTCAAACGATATAGTATGGTTAGGGTATAAGTTCATGGAAAACTGTAAATATTTTATGATAACGGAAAAATCATGTATTTTACGTACACAAATTAAATGGTATTAAATTACTACATGAAACGTCCTGTGCATTTTAGGTTTGCGCATTCTCCTAAGACGTAAATCATATTAGTCATGTCTTCCTGTGGTAAATTCATTATAGTTATTTATTATTTAAACTTAAGAGCAAAATCGAAGAATATAGCTAAAATTTCTTTAACATTTATTAGTAGATACTATTTTGACACTAGCCTACTTGGTAAACGAAATATAATCAAGCCATATTTTCGTTTACCAAGTAGGCTAGATTATATTTCGTTTACCAAGTAGGCTAGTGTCAAAATAGTATCTACTAATAAATGTTAAAGAAATTTTAGCTATATTCTTCGTTTTGAGATATTGCTTGATTTGAGTTCTGTTTCACCCTGTATTAAAGAAGCCACAGATAAACAATGTAATTAATAGTGAGCACAGCCAACGATATGAGAATGACATTTGAATACAAAGACCTGTTGATTTATTTTGATTTACTGTTTTACAGAGTGTTAAGTATGGGGTAATTTTTTATAATAATTGGCCATATCTTTTTGAAAAACCCGTATAATATATTAACATGCTATATCTTTTTAACGCTCTCGATGAGATCTTTTCGATTCTTGAATAAAATATAGTATGTTCCATTTAAAAAAATGTAAGTTTGTGCTGCCACGAGTTTTTGGAACACCCTGTATAATCGAAACTATTTTCAAAATGTGCACGCAGTAACTGTACTAGCTCACACAAAATTTGAAAATTTTATCTCTTACCACAACGACGTTATCCTCCGAGGCCAGAAGTTTGGCCCACCCTGTATAAAACAACAAATTGTTAGTTTTAATAAAAATTAATCCGTAAATCAATTATTACAATAAATCACAAAGCTATTAGTGGGTGTAATGAAACAAACTTTGTAACTACAAGATATTTTATAAAAATGAGATTAATGCCGATTTATTAACAAAGTAATACAGAAAAAATAACGGACGATTCTGAAAGAAAATGTTGAAAGGTCAGTCCCCTCAAAAAGTTATTCTTGATAAAAGTTTTGCATCCCCTAAAACTAAATATGCACCAACAAAATATAGTAAAACATTCGTAATATACGAGGAGCCTCCAAAAATTTGATTTTGAGATAAGAGTAAAGTACCCTTATTTTGAAAAATCTCGGGAAATGTTATTTAGAAAAGTTGTTCACATTAAAAAATACATCTAAGTGAAGTTTTATTTTTTTTTAAATTGGGACTACGAAAAAGAAAATTTGTTAAAACTATAAATAGACAACTCTCCATAAAACCAGTGTGTCATATTATTGAATATTAAGTTCATGTTACAATACTGTATAATTTTCAGCAATTTTCGGTGTTAACAAAAAATAAGAATAACTTTGCACCAAAAACTTTGAAAAATTTTTTACTCTTCAAAAAAATTGACCGTGGTTAACACAATAGTTGTGTAATTTGTAATATTACAGGATTTTTAAATAAACCGTCATTTACAGGATGTTTTTCTTTTTAGCAAATTTTTTTTTCGTAGTCCCCATTTTTAAAAAAATGGGTAAAAATATAAAACTTCACTTAGATGGCCATGACTTCAAATCTAGATGTATTTTTTAATGCTGAACAACTTTTCTAAATAACATTTCCCGAGATTTTTCTTGTCTCTAAATCAAATTTTTGAAGGCTCCTCGTATATTACGAATGTTTTACTATATTTTGTTGGTGCAAGAATAACTTTTTATCGAAAAACCCTTAATAAAAAAGTTTTCCATATGGTGCGTATTTTGGGGATGACACTGTATAAAAAAATATTTTATTCATTACTTTTTGACTTTTATTTTATAAAGCATAAAAAAAATTGAACATACTAAAACTCAATGGGTCAAAATAACACCAGAAGTTAATATAATTTTGTTTCAAGTCGGGGATATTCACCTCCGAAGGATACACTCGAATTGAGTTTTTTTTATCAATAATGCATATGAACTTGATGCACCTTTTTTACATAATGATACGACACCTGCTAGAGAGGATCACAAATTAATTGTTACCGTTTGATTATTTTTCTAAGTTTAGGTATTTTGCAGTTATTTTAATCGGTGAAAAATTCCATTTTAAATAGCTAATCTATTCTTTTGTTTATGTACATCAGGCATACGTTTGAATAGTTCAGGAATTTTAGGAATTATTTTTTGCATTCTCGAAGAAAACGTGTTATTGTAATATACATATCCATTTTATCATTCACGAAATAATTTAAAGTATAGAGATATTATAACTTGAAGGTGCAAAGTAAATATAATTGTTATCAACATACGGTATGATGATACCGTAAACAATTGGAAAAATTATAAAAAAATCCGCTATTTACACTATTAATCATTCAAATGACAATTTGCTATGTATTTTCGTCTGAAAAACCAATTTTGGCATCAATATTAGAATTTAAAGTAATGTTCCTTGCATTTTCATTATTTTCCCTGCTATTTCCACATTCTATAGTGCTTTCCCACCAAAATTTTGTCTTTTCAGCCAAAATAATCCTTTTGTCAGATTTTTAATTTCGTACGATTTTCATCGAAAATCCGTTATTTACTACTGGCTTTTTTTCACTCTTTTACCTGTTCTCGCATCAAAACGTTTTTTTCGAAAATTTCTATATTGCTAAACGATTTTTCCAGATTTACTCTCTTTATTTCTCATTGTTGCTGTAGTTTCCCTTCTTGTCTTATTTTAGCCTTTTTCTCATTCTCTAAAGTTTTCCCTTGAGTTTCAGGAAGATCATTTTTTTCCTTTATATCCATTCACTGATCTTCCATTCCATTCATGCCTTTTATTCTCTACCTGATATTTTTCTTATCTATCTGTAATTATTTTTCTAAACTACTAACAAGACTTTCGTTAATGCTTATTAGCATTTGATTTTTATCAAAATCCTTAATAACAAATTGTTCGTAACGACAGAAAAATAGGTTACGCGTCTAAAAATAAAATTACCTAAAATAAATGCCAAAAATGAATAGCAGGACCCTGGCTATTGCTATATCACTAACCACCACTCCCTTCGTTTATAATTAAAAACTTGATAATCAAAATGAGTGGTTGGTAACACTGGAAATGACCTTCGCTAATATTTTTAGCAAAAAGTATTGCTGTGCCTGATTCCAACCTTGTTAATATAATAATAATAATATGTTTATTCAGAAAAAAGGTATAAAAATATAATAACAAGAAATCTATTTGACGAACAAAATACAAATGTTTTAAACATTTTATTAGCTAATTTTTGATCAATATATTTGCTAGGCAGTTCTCAACTATCTCTGGGACACTTTCCATGTATTTGTTAAGCGGTGAAGGTGCATAATTGGTCTGTTTATTTTTGGGGGTGTTATCATATGCTCAAAACTTTTTTCAACTATTGTATTTATCCCCTTAAGTCATTTAGAGTATTGTGTTTGTCCTAGTTTTACTATTAGACTCCAAAGCATTGATTTTAACTCCTTCATTTAGCTGATTGCTGTAGGCTTTTCATCGCCAAGTAGTTGGAATCTTAATCTTGATAGATCTTTGCAGTACCATAGTACCTGCACTGCCGATTCCTCTTCCTTTTGACAGAATCTACAAAGAGACTGTAAAGCTCATTATATTCATGTGTTTGTTGAGTCTGCAATGTCCTGCAAGAAGACCTTTAATATCTTATTAAAAGCCCTACAATTATTCTCTTAGTTTTTCGTTTGTGACCTGGTAGATACTATTACTCAGTGAATTTTGGCGATTCCTTTAACGAACTCTGTCTGCATCTGTCCTGGTCCTCTCATTGTTGTCTTTGGAAATCTACAAAAGGGTTTTGGGTCTCTCACAGCCATAGAAGCTACTTATAATTGATCAGTCTGTGCATGTGACAATGGTCTTTTTATTAAACTATTTCCTTAATAAAGACGAAGCATCTCAAATGATGGCATTCCCATTATTTGGTCATTAAAAACTATGAGCTTCTAGTCTCGTTTGTCAAAAAACCCGTTAAATACATTCTGTTGTCGAAACCAGTGTTGGCACTTGGAGAAGATGCTACTGAATTCGAGGAGACTGTTCAGCCTGATTGATACGGCTGTCTCTTAATTTTACACCTAATATTAAAGTAGCGTAAATATTTTCAAAAGATAACCGTGGCTTTACTATACTGAAATCGCAATCGAGCCGGAGTAATATATCTGTCAGAACAGGAAAGTTCAGATGTGGGTGCCTATATAATATTATTTACGGGGTACATAAAATCATCATTAAAAATTTTTTTTGTTAATATGTATTATTGAGTATTATTTCGGTATGTAGGTACTTTACAAAATGTTTTTTTGAGTTATTTGCAATTGTTATGTAAATGGTAGAGTTATCTGTTTGAATAAATTAATAACAAGGTATATAACAAATATTTTTCAAGACCTACAAATTTGACTATTAGGTATACCTACATTAAATCGTTATTCATTATTGACTTCTTGGAAATCTTAGCTTAGCTTAGATTATAGAAAGTAATCTGAGGGTTCCAAATCTATAAATCTGACTATAATTGTATTAAAAATGTAAATGGGATAAATCCTTAGATTATAGAATTAATGGAAAAACCAAAATGATAACAAGGGCGTGGGATTATAAGATGGTTACCTACCTAGGATTTGGTATGAAGATAAGATAGGCAGTTGCAGTTAGTATCTTGATCAGTTCCCAATATTACCTACCCTGTTTGATTAGCCTTCTATATTATCCATTATAGTAAGACGTTGTGGTAATTTTCGGTTAATAGTGATAGTAGTATAAAAAATGCAGTGTGGTTCAAGTTCAAAGTTTACACCTGTGAAACGTATAAAAAAGTGTGCATTGTCAGTTAGCGAGTAAATATTTGTAAGCAATGTTTATAATTGCCTAAGAATGGAAAATCCTTCGTTTTCTGTTGATGATACTGTTGAAAAGACAAGTAGTATGATGGGTGTAAGTAAATCAGCGATATATAAAGTTATAAGTGAATTAAAAAGTGGAGTTGTAAAACCCCCAAAGAAAAATTCAGGAGGTAAGAAAAAAGTGGAATTTACTGAACAAATTAAAAGCGGAATAAGAAGAAAAGTTCACGAATTTTATTTAAAAAAAGAGATACCAACACTTGCCAAGGTTCTGGACGCCAAGGTTCTGGACGCAATCAATAGTGATCCGTATTTTCCTAAAATGGGAAAAACAAAACTACGGGAAACTCTAATAGATTTGAAGTTCAAGTGGGATAAACAAGACAGGAAAGCAGCACTTATTGATTCTGAGGAAATTATTTGTTGGAGACGGAGATACCTCGGAACCATTTTTAAGTTACGTGCAGAAGGCAAAAAAATATTTTATTTGGACGAAACCTGTGTGAATGAAGGTTACAGTTATAGCAAAATGTGGCAGGACACAAACATTCAATCTTCACGACAGGCTTTTTTGGAAGGATTATCTACAGGATTGAAGTCTAATTATAACTCATATTGGAAGTGATGACGGGTTTTCATATTTTCATTAAAAATCGGAGACTACCATGATGTTTTTGAAGAATATTTTCAGCAAATGATAGATCATTTACCAAAAGGTTCAGTTATAGTAATGGATAACGCTAGTTACCATTCCCGTCTAATTGAACGTGTGCCAAATACTTCATGGAAGAAAGATGATATCATTAAGTGGCTAACAGACAGAAACATTAACTTTCCACAAAAATCAATAAAAATAGAACTACTAGAAATTGTGAAATTAAATAAGCCTCCAGTACGTTATGTAGCGGATGAACTTGAAAAAACATATGGTGTTGATGTTGTGCGTCTTCCTCCCTACCACTGCAAACTAAATCCTATTGAACTGATATTTGCACAAGTTAAAGGATGTGTAGGTCTACATAATACGACATTTAAGTTAAAAGATGTAAAAGCATTGTTAGAAACCTCCACATCACTTGTTACGAAGGAAAATTGGCAAAAGGCAATCGAGCATGTGTTAAAAGAAGAAGAAAGCTTGTGGAATCTGGACAAAATTTTGGATGTCGATACTACAGTGCCACCTTTAATAATATCAGTAAATAATGACTCATCAAGTGAATACAGGGTGTCTCATTTATCAAGGGATAATATTGCTATATCAGAAACGGTAAGAGATACAAAGATGATTAAATGGGAAAAAAGTTGCCTATTTTAGAGCCCATTAGAGTTCTACAAAAACATTCACTGTATTTCTTGCGGTTACCAAGTTATACAGGGTAAACCGAAAATATTACTTTTCGTTTTGTGCGTCTACCAGGCTTATTTCAAAAAATATTAAAAAATGGAAAAGGAAAATTTTTCTTGATTACAAATTCTAAATAAAATGCCATCAAATCTTATCGGCGACGTTTCGTTTCTTTAGGACTAACCTCTACTTCATTTTTTTAAATACGGACCTGTATTTTTTTATTAAAATTTCGATAAAGCGTTAAAAGACCAATTCACTGATATATCATATCCTGCTTCTATTTGGGGTTGTGCGTTATTTGTGTTGAGTTAAAGTCAGTTACAAATAAATTTGAAATAAGCCTGGTAGACGCACAAGACAAAAAGTGACATTTTCGGTTTACCCTGTATAACTTGGTAACGGCAAGAGATATAGTAGGACCCACCTCTTTATGAGAAAGAAAAAACGCTATAAAAACAGCAATGGATACCGCCAATAGAAGAAATACTGATTGATCTGGACATTTTTGAGTATTTTAATGTCGAAAACACCGTACACTGTCCATATACATAAAAATAAAATGATATTTTGTCTATTAGGACCACTGTGCAAAGATTCAATAACCAAGTTACTGGAGATCGTTAGGGGTAATTTGCGTAAAATTTCTATATTGATTAACTTTCTTTAATATGAATTTACATTTTAATTTCTATAACGCATATTAGATTTGAATAGAGGTTGACCACTCCACCTGGCCTATAGCTTCATTTTCTGATCTCTTGTGAGATTCAGAAACGTTGCTAATTAAAATTTTGTCTCAAATTTTAATTCTAAAATTAAAAACACGGTGAATAAAGTCATAAATATTATAAATTAATTAAGCTTACCTACCCTATCTCAACCCTCACCATCGGAATCACTGTCATCAACATTGATAATAAATTTGGTGGGACTCGTTATATAAGAATTTTCTTCTTTGATGACATGTTTCATTTTTTTCTGCCAATTATCAGCTGAAATTTTGTTAATTTCTTCTTTTACCAAATTTGCTATCAACCCATCAAATTTGGGAAACACGTTATGACGCCTTATTCTTTTTTTCAGTTGTCCCCAAATTAATTCTATGGGGTTAAATACACAAAAATAGGACTACAACCTGATACCACATAATCTATTGGAATATCATTTAGTGATTGTTCCGATTCTTTAGATCCACTTAAAAAAAACTGTATTTTCCCAAGGACGAAACATATTGAAATTGACACCGAATAAATAAATAAGAAGTACACTGTAACAATGTTTTAAAATAAAAAAAAGTATGTATATACACGGAAGCCAAAAATAATATTAATTGAAATAAACTAACGCCAATGTTTATAATTGCCTAAGAATGGAAAATCCTTCGTTTTCTGTTGATGATACTGTTAAAAAGACAAGTAGTATGATGGGTGTAAGTAAATCAGCGATATATAAAGTTATAAGTGAATTAAAAAGTGGAGT
This sequence comes from Crepidodera aurea, assembly GCA_949320105.2. Lineage (NCBI taxonomy): Eukaryota > Metazoa > Arthropoda > Insecta > Coleoptera > Chrysomelidae > Crepidodera > Crepidodera aurea. The sequence continues at coordinate 58,246,215 of OX439472.1, read as the reverse complement.
TGTAAAACCCCCAAAGAAAAATTCAGGAGGTAAGAAAAAAGTGGAATTTACTGAACAAATTAAAAGCGGAATAAGAAGAAAAGTTCACGAATTTTATTTAAAAAAAGAGATACCAACACTTGCCAAGGTTCTGGACGCCAAGGTTCTGGACGCAATCAATAGTGATCCGTATTTTCCTAAAATGGGAAAAACAAAACTACGGGAAACTCTAATAGATTTGAAGTTCAAGTGGGATAAACAAGACAGGAAAGCAGCACTTATTGATTCTGAGGAAATTATTTGTTGGAGACGGAGATACCTCGGAACCATTTTTAAGTTACGTGCAGAAGGCAAAAAAATATTTTATTTGGACGAAACCTGTGTGAATGAAGGTTACAGTTATAGCAAAATGTGGCAGGACACAAACATTCAATCTTCACGACAGGCTTTTTTGGAAGGATTATCTACAGGATTGAAGTCTAATTATAACTCATATTGGAAGTGATGACGGGTTTTCATATTTTCATTAAAAATCGGAGACTACCATGATGTTTTTGAAGAATATTTTCAGCAAATGATAGATCATTTACCAAAAGGTTCAGTTATAGTAATGGATAACGCTAGTTACCATTCCCGTCTAATTGAACGTGTGCCAAATACTTCATGGAAGAAAGATGATATCATTAAGTGGCTAACAGACAGAAACATTAACTTTCCACAAAAATCAATAAAAATAGAACTACTAGAAATTGTGAAATTAAATAAGCCTCCAGTACGTTATGTAGCGGATGAACTTGAAAAAACATATGGTGTTGATGTTGTGCGTCTTCCTCCCTACCACTGCAAACTAAATCCTATTGAACTGATATTTGCACAAGTTAAAGGATGTATAGGTCTACATAATACGACATTTAAGTTAAAAGATGTAAAAGCATTGTTAGAAACCTCCACATCACTTGTTACGAAGGAAAATTGGCAAAAGGCAATCGAGCATGTGTTAAAAGAAGAAGAAAGCTTGTGGAATCTGGACAAAATTTTGGATGTCGATACTACAGTGCCACCTTTAATAATATCAGTAAATAATGACTCATCAAGTGAATACAGGGTGTCTCATTTATCAAGGGATAATATTGCTATATCAGAAACGGTAAGAGATACAAAGATGATTAAATGGGAAAAAAGTTGCCTATTTTAGAGCCCATTAGAGTTCTACAAAAACATTCACTGTATTTCTTGCGGTTACCAAGTTATACAGGGTAAACCGAAAATATTACTTTTCGTTTTGTGCGTCTACCAGGCTTATTTCAAAAAATATTAAAAAATGGAAAAGGAAAATTTTTCTTGATTACAAATTCTAAATAAAATGCCATCAAATCTTATCGGCGACGTTTCGTTTCTTTAGGACTAACCTCTACTTCATTTTTTTAAATACGGACCTGTATTTTTTTATTAAAATTTCGATAAAGCGTTAAAAGACCAATTCACTGATATATCATATCCTGCTTCTATTTGGGGTTGTGCGTTATTTGTGTTGAGTTAAAGTCAGTTACAAATAAATTTGAAATAAGCCTGGTAGACGCACAAGACAAAAAGTGACATTTTCGGTTTACCCTGTATAACTTGGTAACGGCAAGAGATATAGTAGGACCCACCTCTTTATGAGAAAGAAAAAACGCTATAAAAACAGCAATGGATACCGCCAATAGAAGAAATACTGATTGATCTGGACATTTTTGAGTATTTTAATGTCGAAAACACCGTACACTGTCCATATACATAAAAATAAAATGATATTTTGTCTATTAGGACCACTGTGCAAAGATTCAATAACCAAGTTACTGGAGATCGTTAGGGGTAATTTGCGTAAAATTTCTATATTGATTAACTTTCTTTAATATGAATTTACATTTTAATTTCTATAACGCATATTAGATTTGAATAGAGGTTGACCACTCCACCTGGCCTATAGCTTCATTTTCTGATCTCTTGTGAGATTCAGAAACGTTGCTAATTAAAATTTTGTCTCAAATTTTAATTCTAAAATTAAAAACACGGTGAATAAAGTCATAAATATTATAAATTAATTAAGCTTACCTACCCTATCTCAACCCTCACCATCGGAATCACTGTCATCAACATTGATAATAAATTTGGTGGGACTCGTTATATAAGAATTTTCTTCTTTGATGACATGTTTCATTTTTTTCTGCCAATTATCAGCTGAAATTTTGTTAATTTCTTCTTTTACCAAATTTGCTATCAACCCATCAAATTTGGGAAACACGTTATGACGCCTTATTCTTTTTTTCAGTTGTCCCCAAATTAATTCTATGGGGTTAAATACACAAAAATAGGACTACAACCTGATACCACATAATCTATTGGAATATCATTTAGTGATTGTTCCGATTCTTTAGATCCACTTAAAAAAAACTGTATTTTCCCAAGGACGAAACATATTGAAATTGACACCGAATAAATAAATAAGAAGTACACTGTAACAATGTTTTAAAATAAAAAAAAGTATGTATATACACGGAAGCCAAAAATAATATTAATTGAAATAAACTAACGCCACGAATCACCTACCACCTACTATTCACTAAATCAAAAATCAAGTGCGAACACAAGCACAGTGTATCACTGTATGAATATTTTCCTAGCCCTCACTACTGAAGACAATATATGTCTAACTTCCTACTTCCTACTTTAATTGCAGAACAAAATGATCCCGCTTTATACAAGTCGCTAATACCGACAAAGCCACTTGTCGGCACATCTACATGCCGCTAATACCGACAAAGCCACTTGTCGGCACATCTACATGCCGCTAATACCGACAAAGACACTTGTCGGCACATCTACATGCCGCTAATACCGACAAAGCCACTTGTCGGCACATCTACAAGCCGCCAAAGTAACCTGTCTGCACATCTGAGAATTTTGTTTCTGCAATTGAAAATGTAAAAACTATAACCACACTTCCATTGTCGCCTCTTATGAGTGTAACCTCACACCCCACAGTTTAGTTAAATTAATTTAAGACAAAATTTTAATTAGTAATTCAAATCTAATATGCGTTATAGAAATTAAAATGTAAATTCATATTAAACTCATAATTAATAATTATACGCCATTCTCCCCTATAACGATATCCAGCTCAGTTGGTTATTGAATCTTTGCACAGTGGTCCTAATAGCCAAAATATTATTTTATTTTTATGTATATGGACAGTGTACCGTGTTTTCGACTTTAAAGTGCTCAAAAATGTCCAGATTCATGAGCATTTGTTCTATTGGCGGTAATCCTTTGCTGTTTTTTCATTTTCATAAAGGATTGAGTTCGACTATACAGTGAATGTTTTTGTAGAACTCTAATGGACTCTAAAATAGGCAACTTTTTTCCCATTAAATCATCTTTGTATCTCTTACCGTTTCTGATCTAGCAATGTTATCTCTTGATAAATGAGACACCCTGTATAGTGATTCAGAGACTTTCACGTTTCCTGATCTTCGAGAGTAGGTAAGCATAATATCTATTTTATATCAAAATGTTACAATCATATTAGTAAAAAAGGAGTAGGGTCTGGTGGCGCGGCGAAGATACCACCCAATTAACGCTGCCAGAAACTAAACCACCAAAAAAAGCTCAAAAGCGTACAAGACTGCAAAAACGCAAGCAAAACCGGAGCATGTCAAAAAAGAGGTGAAAATATTGAATTTACCAAGTTTACCCATCAAAAAACCCAAAAAACAAAAAATTGGCCTTAGCCAACCAAAAATTTTTTTTCAGGGGTGAGTGGCGAGGGGACTCACCTAAAACAAGCAACCCGGCGGTTAAATTACAATTATTTAAATACACCCTAATTTACTCAACCGTGCGCTCATCAGTCTTAAAAGGGATTAAAATAAGGATAATCTATTGTTATGTCCACATAAAACCGGGCGGCACACGCAAAATTCTTAATTTTAACACACCTTTTAACTACCGGCTATTTAAAATCACAGATTTTGTTTGAGCCGCCCTGTGCTGTAAGAGTCCCATAAAATTTTGATTTATTACTCGGTGTCGATTGCGATTTTACTATAGTCTCGTTTGTCGAAAATCCGTTGGATACATTCTGTTGTCGAAACCAGTGTTGGCACTTGCAGAAGATGCTCCTGAAGGAGACTGTTCAGCCTGATTGATACGGTTGTCTCTTAATTATACACCTAATATTAAAGTAGCGTAAATATTTTCAAAAGATAACCGTGGCTTTAGTAATAAATTTTATATGGCATGTACGTACTAACATGTAATGTAAATCATCGGTATAATCTAGAATAAACCTGTTATATTTTTATAAAAACTAAATACGTCAATTAAGTTATTTATCCAGATCATTACATACCACCTAATAAATTATAGTCGTTTAAGTTAGATATTATTTAAGAATTTGAATTACGGTTCCTAACCGAAAGCAGCTGTCTTAATTTTTTTTATTTTATTTTTAGGGAATTATGTGTACGATACGATGCAGGCCAAAATATATATTCAGTTGACCTATATCATAACATAACGTAACAAAACATCCTAACTTCAAATCAATATTTAGACGATCGTAGTGTGTTAGTTAAAGAAGTCCACGAAATTCTAATTTTTGTTTGTTTTTGTAGTATGATTCGATTAGATTAGTATCTTTGCTAATTGGAGCACTTTATTTTATGACATAAATAAATACAAATCTATTTTAAGCCTTTTTTTGAAACCGTATCAGATTTTTGAAATTTAAAATAAATATTATCTCATATTTCTAATAGGTCGTGGATCCCAGTTTGAAAAACGATTGTTTATATGTCTAATAAAAATTTTGGTTGTTCTAGTAAATTTATTATTTACTAATTTGAGTTATCCTTCATTGTTCTCATGAAAAGAGGTGTGTCTTACACGCGCTGTTTTTCTCTATCCACAAATAGAGACTTTATTCGTGGAAGTCATAAATAGCCAAGTTGCTTACTCTGACCTAACCTAATTTCCTCTCATAAATCAGCTTGTTTTTAGTATAGTGAACGATAATAGATTTAAGGGTCAAGTTCGCCATTTTTTTTCGACTGAACGATAAATAAGTTTATAAAAAACTAAAACTCGACAACGAAAACGTAGAAAACAAGCATCACAGTGGCGTAGCCAAGGCCCCCCCCCTCCCCCCGACACTTGTTTGTTTCCGAACATTTTTACGCTATTCCAAATTTTAGCCGTTTTACCCGTTACCACTGCCTCTGTAGAACGAACTGAACGAAGTTTCTTAACGATGAAAATACTGAAATCATATTTTCGGAATAATACATCTACCAATTGATTAACAGGCCTAGCTTTGATGTTAGAAAAGCTCGCAGAATTGCCTTTGAATAATGCTCATTCAAAGTTCAATCTTATATTAATAATTAGTTGTCTTTTAATCTTATCTTAATAATTAACAAATTGTTGTTAAATAAAATAATGTATTTAAATAGCCTACATTGTATACAGGGTGACCCAGAGTTAAACGTTAAACGTTCAGGATCGGGTTTTCAGGAAAAAATAATTTTTTTATTTCCGAGTTTTTAATTTTTTCCTCAAAAACTAAGCGAGATACGAATAAAATTGAAGAAGCAAAAAATTTGTGTGTTCAACTGTTTAATCCAAGAAAAGTAACGAACATACAAAAAAACAGTGGCGTACAATGATTTGTCCCAATATCAATTAAATTACCTTGTGAAACGTCACTGGAATTAATAATTTAATTCTAATATTTAAATTATTGCCGCAAATAAGCATAAGTTTTATCAAAATCAACCAAATTGTTTTATGAGCAATTCATAAAAAACTCTTTTGTTCTAAAATCAAAACAAGTTAGGACCCAGGATTATGGGAATAAAAAATCTTATTTTTTCCTAAAAACCCGATCCTGAATGTTTGACGGTTTAACCCTGGGTCACCCTGTATATTTACCCCATCCCTGCTGAAAAAAGTATTTATAGTAAGTATTATCTACGATGGTGGGTCCCCTCTGAAAAAAATTCCTGGCTACGCCACTGAAGCATCACGATTATACTTGTAGATCATTAGAAATTATGACATACCTACAATCAAGAGATAAATTCCCAGCCCATATAGTCTTATAATTTTTGAATGGGCCATTCGATTTTTTTTTTCATTTTTGAGGTAGAAATATTAGAGGAAATATCCAATTATGCCAAGAAAATTGAAATTTGAAATGACCCCAAATTTTTATTTTTAAATTGGAAACCGTGTTGACGTCAACAGTCAGTTAAAAAATAGTGTAAGTTATATTATTTTGAATGATTGAATGTTGGAAACAAAGATGGTAAGTGAAGTGTAGAGTGTAGGGTATTTTGACAATATGAATTCTGAAAATGTTGAAAAATGGTTTAAATCCGTATTAAATTCGTAGCCTTTTACCAGAGAACATCGAAATTTCGTGAATTTGTACAAAGGCCACTGTGTCTTATATTTTACGATTTAGTCGACATCTCTTAAGCTAGCAAAATTAAAAATCAATACATGGACAATTAAAGGCTAATTAAATGCTCTAATTTAAAATTTTTTTGCTCCGCGAATTTTCGCAATAATGAACGTTCTGCTAGCTTTAACTTAACTGAGCAGAACATGCGCGAAAAAGTGGTTGAAATAATAAAAATTGCAATTTTCTTTGCACAGTTATTAGCGGCTCATTAAAGGCTCTCATTGCAAATTTCAGGCTCGATTTATTTTTTTGCGAAAATGGTAAACGTCGCGACGCGCGACGCGAAGGTAATGTAAGGTAAGTGTTTCGGTAGTGTAGTCGTTGAAAAGTCATAAGAGGCTGATCACATGCCTTAAATAAAATCTTGATAAAAGATTGTGCAAAATTTTGAGTCATTTTGTTCAGCGGTTCACGCGTGAAGGCCGTTAAGAGGCAACCCCCCAAGTCCGGCAATTACAGGACATTTCTCATATCTGCGTAAACCAAATTTTAATTTTTTTTTGTAGATTCTAGGTCCATTTATATCCTAAAGACTCACTTTTTATCTCAAAAATAGCCCTAACATTTTTTTTCGGTAATTTTGACATTGCCAATCGTTTCTTATAAAAAAATTCATTCGCGTAAACGAAATTTTAATTTTTTTGAATTTTTTTTGTAGATTATAGGTCCATTTATAACCTAAAAAACTCACTTTTTATCTCAAAAATGGCCCAAACATTTTTTTTTTTCGGTAATTTTGGCATTGTCAATCGTTTTTTAGACCAAATTCATTCTGCGTAAACCAAATTTTAATTTTTTTTGTAGACTCTAGGTCCATTTATATCCTAAAAAACTCACTTTTTACCTCAAAAATGGCCCAAAAATTTGTTTTTCGGTAATTTTGATATTGCTAATCGTTTCTTATACAAAATTTATTCTGCGTAAACCAAATTTTAATTTTTTTGTATATTCTAGGTCCATTTATATCAACAAACCCAAAATATTAAACTTCTATATATGTAACCCTAACAGCCGACGACGTTGCCCCCCCCCCCCAAATCTCTGGGCTGGAGCCGCCCTTGGACCTTACCCCCACGTCGTGACTTTTTCCATTTTCACAAAGAATTAAATTGAGCCTAAAATTCGCGATTAGTGTATTCCTAGAGCCTTTAATAAGCCGTTAATAACTGTGCAAAGAAAATTCCAATTTTTATTGTTTGAACCACTTTTTCGGTTATGTTTTGCTGTGAAAATTTGCGGAGCAGAAAATTTTAAATTAGGGCATTTAATTAGCCTTTAATGAGCCTTTAGTTATCCTTATATTGATTTTTAATTCTGCTGACTTTGTTCTGCTAGCTTAAGAGACGTATTTAGTCGTGAAATATCAAATACTTGCAATGTTGGGCTATGTGCTGCACCTTGCTTCGAAATATATCACACAAAAGAACATTTTGAATAATGTTTTTTAAATAAATATTTCTATTGAAAAAGTATAAATAAATATTTTTACTGATACATGTTAAAACGTCATATACTTGAAAATGTTTTTGTCACCTTGAATAGTCTGTAAAATTTTTGAATTTTAATACATTGTTAGTGATTATTATCGTTTGTTTAATATTTGAAATAAAAACAAAAACCAAATGTCGACCAAATTTTATCATATTTCAACGTCTAAATTTAAAAAATCGAATGGCCTATTCAAAATTTATAGTGTTTTTGTGGGCTAGGCCATCCGGTATACTTCCTTTTATATGTATAAATAAATATATTTAAAATGTGTCACACGTGAACTTATTCACAGAAACAGGAACTACAAAATTTGTCCAACATATTTAGGACAAACGTGACAAGAAGCTAATTACTTGTTATCTCACGAGAGCTTTTGACGTGGAAGGCCTAAAGTTTGAATCCAACAAAAATTAATTAAATAAATAAATAATAAAAATAATAATAATATTTATTCATCAACAATACTACAATAACTGGAGTGTCTATACTATCGTTTTCAATATAGTTACTCTAAAGTAAAAAAGTTTACAAATAAGAATAATTTTACAACTCTTTACATGAGACGATTAATACAAATCATGAGATGAATAAATCGCATAGTGAACCCATTTAAGAAACCTTGTGCATTGGCAACTATGTGACATTCAATCCTGTACTATGTGGCGGTTGATATAACAATGTTAGTGTAAGTGTAATGTTAGGTTTTCAAAACAAATGTGGTATTATTACTATTGAAGAATTCACGGATATGTTCTCTGGATATAGATTGAATCCATTTTTTTATTTTACTCTTATACATACTACTCGAGTTTAATTTTTTTATCTCTTCGGGCAGTTTATTATATAGTTTAGGACCAAGGTGAGTAAAACATTTTAATCCAATGGTTTTTTCAGGACGAGGAACAATCAACCTTCTGATAGTTTTGTGCCGGGTATAGTGTTCAATATTTTTAGAAATGTTCCTATCTTTCTGATGTTTCACTAGAATTGTCCTCGCATAGAGTTGCTTGATGTCGAATATTTGGGTTTCGTTATACAGAATATCTGTGGAATAATGACGGGGCTTCTAATGTATGACTTTTAATATGTACTTTTGTAGTGTTTCCAAATTACCCATGATATTGGTGGATGCCGCCCCCAAGCTATTATTCCATATGTTAAATGACTTTCTGATAACGCAAAGTATAATGTTTTCAGAATATGTTTGTCAAAAATTTAAATCTATAAATCTATATAATCTTAGTTTTTCAATCAGATATTCCATGTGTTTCTCTCATCTGAGGTGGTTATCACTATAGATGGCAAGATATTTAATGTCTTTAGTAGATTTCACTATAAGACACTCATTGGAATTATTTCTTATTTTCAGTTCTGAGTATTCAGGTAGATGTCTGGAGTAAGAACAAAATGGTACAAAAAGTGTTTTTTTCATGTTAATTGTTAGAATTTTTTCACCCATAAAACTGAATATGTGTCCTAGATCAGTTTCAGCTATTTGTTTCAGTTCTTGCCAGTTTGCAGCCTCGTATTAGAATATTGCCGTGTCATCTGCAAATGTTGTAATGTTTCCTTTGATATTCAGCTGGAATATATCGTTGAGGTAAAGATTGAATAGTAGGGGTCCCAGGACTGTGCCTTGGTGTACTCCATATTCAACTGTTCTTGTACTGCCTCTCGTAAGTAGCTAGTTAATAATGTTTGCGAATATCCCCTAATTCCAATAATTTCTAAGTATTGAAGTAGTTTTTTATGTCGAACCCCTTTGCCACATCTATGAATATACACATGGAACATATTTTTTTATCGATTGAGCGGTTTCTAGTACCTGTCAATCTGGCAATGGCGTCCGATGTTGACCTATTTTCTCGAAAACCAAATTGTTGTTCTGAAAGAATACTGAACTTGTTCAAATACTGGTCAAGGCGCTTTTTAATTATTTTCTTGAATATTTTGGCCAAACTGGATATTATTGATATTGGGCGGTAGTTTAATGGGTCTGTATGACTGCCATTTTCATAAATAGGTGTGATTACAGCCAATTTGAATACTGTCGGAAAAACACCATTTAAGATTGCCTTATTGATAACATAAGAAAGGGGCTTAGCTATTAGATGTCTCAGTGTTTCCGATCTAATACCATCTGCTCCGGCAGATTTTTTATCATTAATTCTTCAATTGTGCGGATGATTTCAGTTTCATTGGTTGGTTTTATGAATATGGAGTTGGGAATTCTATTTGGGATTCGCGACTTGTTGGTTTCAATATTTTTAGTTTTATCTTTTAGGTATATAATCAGCTAATTTTTTACCCACACTAGTGAATGTTTCAACATTTATACATATTCTAAATAACAAATGATGATTCCAATTAATGATAAATAATTAATATTCTCCAAAAACGATTATTTGGTTTATTGGAAACAATAAAATATAAATTATATCGCAGCACACCCTAATTGTAATAGGTATAATTTCTTCAGCTTCCGACCATCTCTTTCTATAGAAATAGACCGGTTCGGTCGAGATGATCAAATATAATGTTTTATATTTATTTTGTGCCTCCATACTTTGCACTCTTTTTACAAGTTTTAAAATCTTAATCAATCAACTGTAATTAAAAATATATTAATTAGTATCTAATTGTAATGACAATTTATTTGATTAATGCCCGTGTGTGTTAAATTTTGTTCTGTTCCGCATGATTTTCAATTTTACACTGGAACATGTATCCAATTTCTACTGCACATTTGGTGCGTTGTTTAAGGCATAATTTTTTTATAATGTTATCTTAAATTATCTTGTTTCGTTCGAAAGTCTTAGGCGTATTAGGATAAATTAAAGAAATAAACAAATTGTGTTGTTCCGAGTCAACGAATACAAAATTCTCGCAATGTAATCATCCATTCGACTCTAAAATTTTATTCGAGGATGCAATGCTACATTGCTGTCTTCTGTTAATTCTGTTGGGTCTTTGACCTTTAAAATCGCCCAACGTGATGTCATATTGTCTTTTTTTTATTTAGGCTCAAATCGATTCCTGGATGCAGTACTTAAGAGAAAAAAGAGAATGTAATTCAGATATAAAACCTATAGGGATTAACATGCTGATTAGTAGCTTTTTATAAATTAGACTGTTTTAAAAAAATGTCATTTGACAAAAGCAAAAAAAATCGTTTGTTAGAGGATCGAAAGTAGCCCTTTTCTAACTCATTGTTATTAATGTCAGAATTGTATTGTTTGAATGGGTTTCGCCTCTTAATTTTTATGTTTTTTTTGAATCTTTTTACCTAATTTTACTAATTGTGAATAAAATAGTAAACAAACAATTAATAGCCCAGTTGTCAGAGAGTTTGACCTCGCACAAAATGTGATCTCGATGAAACTGGGCACTTAAGTACTTGGAAGGGTGCAGAAAACAATAAAAAAATCTTTGCTGCTCTACAGTGTATGCTAACTTCACAATTTCGAAAATAAAATCGAAAATTTGGTTTTTCCATTATATCTCGAAAAAAAAAAATCGAAAAACTAATAGAGCGAATAATTTTACTAAAAAATAATATTGTAAGTTATTTTAAAAAAGAATTTGTATTACTATAAAAAATTATTAAAAATAAGAAAGCAAATTCGAAAACTCTACGTGCACTGAGCCGTTGAATACAAATATTCAGGCGAGGCGCTCGGAAAAACTAATGTATCTTTGCCAAAAATATACGCAAAGAAAAAAAAGAAAGCGTTTTAAAGAGGAGACTCTAAGCTTTCTCAGGAAGTCATTAATTTATCATCATTATACTTTTACTTTTCATTTAAATATAATTAAAATGATGAACATTATCTCTGTTTAATAAAAATTATGTTTTAAAATGATCATTTTTTTTTACAACATTCATTCAACGCAATTTTTATTTTGAAAATAGTATTTATATAAATCAGAAATTAATATTTTTTTAAAATAAAGTTAAAAATAATTTAGAAATAGATTTATATAAATAAATAAACACTATTTTGAAAATAAAAATTGCTTCGAATGAATGTTTTATTAAACAGAGATAATGTTCATCATTTTAATTAGGTATATTTAAATCAAAAGTAAAAGTATAATGATAAATGTACAAGGATTTTTTTTGTTATGCCTCTATTAATAGATATCTTCAGTTTTATAAAAATCAGTGAGAAATTTAGAAATTATAACTTCCGGTCAAATTTTCTATGAGAAAACAAAAAAAAATTAAAAACTAATGACTTCCTGAGAAAGCTTAAAGTCTCCTCTTTAAAACGCTTTCTTTTTTTTCTTTGCGTACATTTTAGACAAAGATACTTTATTTTTTTCGAACGCCTCGCCTGAATATTTGTATTCAACGGCTCGACGCATAGTGGGCTGGGTACCAAAAAAAAAAACGGCAAAACCCAAAAAATGAACTCTTTCATTTTTGACTTTCATGAATTGTATTGCATACAACAGATGTCCCTGCACCCCATGCCACACTAAAACCAGTTTGTAGCCCTCAGATATTCAGCTGACGGGGGTCTGAACTTAACCTTTCTTGAGGGAGGTTCGAAATGATTTCGTGCTCCAAAATATTCGACTCGCGTCAAGTGACAAATTGAGCGTTCCACGCTGCCGATTTCGAAACGGTTTACTGGATGGTAATGTTGAAGATCTGTAGATCACTTCCATATAAAGAAATTGTTCGAAATGTTCTATATTGTATGATTAAAAGAGTGTTGAGTGTGTACATTCCAAAGACGCGTATGAATGTCATAACCTGAAATAAAGTATGAAAATAGTTATGATCCCAGGAGATCCCAGAATTTTGTACAGTGTAGAGTGTTACAAATGCTATTAAGATTCAAAATCAATAATTTTAAATTCACATCATAACATTTTACAATTAATGAGAAAAGAAATATTTGTTAAAAAAATGAACTATAAGAAAAATAATAAACCAACCTCCCATCACACTTTTATCCAGACTTAGGTCTGGCAAATATATAATATAAACTTTCGTGTTTTATTTTTAAATTTTCTTTATTTTTTTTTTCTATTTTGTATAAAGTAATTCACAAAATTCATACAACAAATAATAAAGATGGCGTATTTAACTAATTCAAAATAAATTAACGGACTTAAATATGTTCCGTCAAAATGTGATTAAGGTACCTCCTTGATGCGCATCTACTTTTCTACATATATATAATTTGTTGTTGCTGTTTATTTATTTACATTTTGTTCTTTGAGCCAGTAGTGTTAAGAATCGTGGATAGTAAGTATTTTTAGTTTTTGAGTGAACATTTAAAAAAATTATATTTCAAGAGAGCGCAAATCAAATTGCTATAAAATCCGAATCTTTTCCATTTTATACAGTAATTAAATTCGTATTTAATGCACTATCTGTATTTTTTCCAGGATTATCAACAATTTTCCCTCCAGTTTAAATTAACCATTTTTGGTTTTATAGATTCTTATTCAAAATTTGGATTTAAAATTATCGCAGCACACAAATATCAAATTTTGATAATAGAAGTTGCTTGTGAGTAGTGTAAAGGAATACTTCCGGTCCGCCATTTTGTTTTTTCGCAAATTAAATTCCAAATTTGAAATCAGCGAGTTCAAAACATAAGTATACCGATTCTCAACAAAATCGTATGCATTTTACTCGAACAACTGGTCACATGCGGTCCGCAAATTAAATTCCAAATTTGAAATCAGTGAGTTTAAAAACATCGTATGTATTTTACTGAAACAATTAGTCATTTCCGGTCCGACATTTTGTTTTTTCGAAAATTAACACATAAGAAACGCTTTATAATTTTTGCCCACACGCCCTGGTTTAATTTTGCCGTTTTTTTACGGCATCCAGCCCACTTGCGACGCGCGTAGAGTTTTCGAATTTGCTTTCTTATTTTGAATAATTTTTTATAGTAATACAAATTCTTTTTTAAAATAACTTATAATATTATTTTTTAGTAAAATTTTCCGCTCTTTCACGTGGTGCTATTAGTTTTTCGAAATTTTTATTTTTTTTCGAGATATAATGGAAAAACCAAATTTTCGATTTTATTTTCGAAATTGTGAAGTTACTTTGGCGATCAAAGAATTCGAGAGGAACAACCATTTCGCGCTCGACTTCCACGTAAACATTTATTGTTTTATTCGAAATAACTGTAGATAATAGTAGAAGATAAAATCAATTTAATTCCACTTCGAAATGAAATAAAAAATCGTACAAACGTTCAAATTACGGCAACAAAATAAAAAATAATTTGAGCAACCAGTTAGTTTTCAATGCAGTAGAAAGATAAATTATTTCCTTTGGTATTATTTAAAGAAGATAAAAATAACCAAATCCCTTTATCTTTTCCGTACATACATTTTAACTCACACATTGAAATTATAAGATTACCTAACCGGATCAGTCAGAAAATTATATACAAAGGTACGGGGATTTGAGAAGGCCATAACATAGCCACAGGCGGTTGATAAGATAATATTTTTTAATAAATTGTTTTATTACTGTTAAAAGTGCTATGTTAGGATGATAATTAAAAATTCAAGTAAAATAAGGTCACACATTATTTTTTATTAATTAGTTCTTTTTTGCCAGAAGTTTAAAATAACATTTTATGTAACTCAGGGTGTTCCAAGAAGAAGAACTTCGACTAGAGGTAATTGTCATTTATATCCGACAGCTTTGACGAATTCCTTTATAGCCTAGTCAAATGGTGTTCAAAAGTGCCTGTTTCGAAACATGAGAGCGGTAGAAAATTTTTCAACGGAATCATCTGTTTTTAGGGCTGCTGAAACGAATCTGAAGTTTGCTGTCTCGTAGCAGGACCGGAACAGTTTTTCCGGTTTTCCGCTCTTTTCTTGCAAATGACGCATCGTACGGAAAATGTCACAGTATTCAAAGTTGAAGAATACAAAATTCTGCGTCGAATGACGTCCCTAACATCCTAACCTCAAAATTTATAAGGTCGCCATCGTCAATTGAAAAAAGCCAATTTTTACCAACTTTTGTGAAAACTGCGATATACTCACAGTTAGACGACTGTGATTTAAAAACAGCCAGCTTATGTGAAAAACTGGTAAAATAAAAGTTGTAAAGCATCAAATTTTGAGTTCAGTGATCACCGAAATTTTAAATTTGGATCAATATATACGTATATACTGATCATTTCTCCATTTTGCCTCTAAACGCTTATTTGACCAATAGCCTAGTTAACTGGTATTTTTTCGAAAACATGAGAACGGTAGAAAATTTTTCAACGGAATTATATGTTTTTTGGGGTGCTGAACACGAATCTGAAGTTTACTGCCTCGTATCAGGACCCGCTCAGGTCGAAAAACGCAAAAAACCTCAAAATTTTCGAATTTTTTCCGGTTTTCTGCTCACGACGCAAACCGACCTTTAAAGTTGGCAATAAATCAAAAATTAAAATATTCCGTAAAAATACATTTTTATTACATTTCAATAAACCATTATCCTTCTACAATAAAACGCTTATGTAAAGTCCTTATTCACGCTTTAGTTCAGAATAGAGCTTTCAGACTAAGCCTTTGATGACTATATGTTTGTTGTTTTGTAATATTTTTAGTTGTGTTTGAACTGTATTGTGATCGGACACGGTGACCTAGTTGGTAGGGCGTCTGCCAATTCAGCTTGGTCAGTGTTCGGAGAGTAGGTTCGAATCCTGCCGCATTTAAGTGGAATTAAAGACAGATAAGACTTTGGCAAGTGCAAAAAGGTATTTGTGTCATACGCAGTTTCATTCACGCCGGACAGACCGGATGAGATCAGATATCTCGTGAAACTGATAGGGGTTGGTGACACAATTACACACTTGTTAGTCGGTAGATCACCTGCATGACAAAGGCATAGTCCTGGGTTTAAGGTGATTGAGGACCGTGGATCGGAGCCCACGATAAGCTGTAGGTCCCGTCCAGTTTAGGCCATTAGGTCAGAAAAGAGACGTTAAAATTAACAAACAACAACAACTGTATTGTGCAAATTATATTATAATTTTGTTATAGATTCTTGAAGCTCAGGTATGTATCAACATTTTAATAGCTGCAAATTAGCAGATAAGTTTATACAGTTTTAAAAAATAGCTATAAAGTAACATAACTTCCTATTCTTTGATATTTATATTAATCTCAGAAATATGATTATTAGTTGTGTTCCAAGATAGTCCGAGTTTTAATTATTGAGTTTTTGTATTGTATATTGATTGTAAATTTCAGAAATAGTTAAACTTTTTGCATTTTTCGTCGGTTCTCGAGTTTTTTATAATCTAGTCATTCGTATTTATTTTTTGCTTTTGTTTTCAGAAACAAGCTCAAGCGCTATATTTATAGAGAGAAGGGAACTTCTTGATATTATGAGCTGTTCTGGGAGCAGTGTAATTGAAGAGAAACCCAAAAACAAAAAAAATATTTACATTCTAGAACATCCTATTACTATTATTTTGAAATAAAGGAAAACGTATAATGTTGTTTATGACTTTTTTCTACAGTAATAACGTCTCTAAAGCGAAATATATAATGTGGAAGTCCATTCATAGAGTCTGTTATTTATTGTCAACTTTGAAGGTTGTTTGCCCCACTGTGCGAAGCATGGTACGGAAAATATCACGATATCCAAAGTTGAAGAGCATAAAATTCTGCGTCAAAGGACGTCTCTATTATTATAAGGTCGCCATTGTTATTCGAAAAAAGCCAATTTCTACTAAATTTTTTGAAAACTGCATTATACTCACAGTTAGACGACTGTGATTTAAAAACAGCTACTCTATGTGAAAAACTGGTAAAATAAGTTGTAAAGCATCAAATTTTTGAGTTCATTGAGCATCGAAATTTTAAATTTGGATCAATATATACGCATATACCACTTTTTCATGTAGAGTGGCTGTTTTTAAATTAAAACAGTGAGTATATTGAAGTTTTCAAAAAATTTGCGTTTTTCGAATGACGATGGCGACCTTATAAATTTGGAAGTTAGAAAGTTAGGGAGGTGATTCGATGCAGAATGTTATGCTCTTCAACTTTGGATATAGTGATATTTTCCGTACCATGCGTTGTTTGCAAGACATGAGCGGAAAACCGGAAAAACTCCGAAAATTTCGAGGTTTCTTGCGTTTTTAGGCCAGTTCCGGTCCTGCTACGAGGCAGCAAACTTCAGATTCGTTTCAGCAGCCCGAAAAACATATAATTCCGTTAAAAAATTTTCTACCGCTCTCATGTTTTGGAAAAACTACCATTTGACTAGACTATTAGCTATCCATAAAATATACAAGATACTTAGTACGTCTAAACGAAATAGCAATGTCCAGCAGTTTTCATTTTCGACCCACGGTGCTCTCCAAAACCGGGATATAAACATGAATGAAATTCTTCAACGTTGACATAACTTGGCACCGAATTTTAACTCATGAGATGCTAAATTTAAACTGTCCTAAGTGACGAACTACTAACAACCAGAGATATAGATAGTAATTTCCTTGAATGATTTCTTACTATTTGTGGAACAAATGAATTACCTAGAAATCACAAATATTGTTTTCGCGTTTTAAGGGTAAAATCGATCAGAGTAGTCATTCGGTTTTCTGGCTTGTATTTAAGATGGAGTAAGACAGTAGTAAATATCTGTGGCGAATTTTTATAAGAGTTTAATTTTGAATAGAACATTAAACGATTGTTTGTATTCAATTTGTAATTTCTGAGATGTAAATTTTTTCAATTTTTATTTGTTGTAAAAAAATAAAAATAAAAAAGTACTACGTTATCTCAGGTGGTACAGTTTTGAGTATTTTCTGGAGGAATCACGTTGTATAAATTATTAAATGATCCTAACGAAGGGGTGTTAGGCTGGGTGTTATGCAGTTTAGAATTAATTCTATGCCTGTGCCTTCAAGGTAACATGTAATTATCTTTTATATTGGTTTCAAAGTGGATATTTTCTACCGATATGTAAAAGAGCTGTATGGCAGCGAAGGTATGGTCAATAATGTCTTAATTTCACCCTCACAAGAATTTCACGTGCTGTCGTTCGGCACTCATAGAGATTCATTTGGATTTGTAATAGTAACATAAATATTATAAAAACCCGACGTGCCTCCGGGCGGCCTCCTGTTACAGATATATGGACATTAACAGGTTAATATATATATCTTTAATTAGATCACAACAGCTAAAAATAGATTCCTTCATTCAGAAAAGAAATTTCAATCCTGAACCTTTTAAAGAATATAAAAGATCATCCTAAAGTACGCACCATATGGGGAAACTTTTATACTAAGGGTTTTTCGACAAAAAGTTATTCTTGATAAAAGTTTGTGCATTCCCTATAACTAAACATGCACCAACAAAATATAGTAAAACACTCGTTATGTACGGTAATTTTCGGTGTTAACAAAAAATAAAAATAACTTTGCACCAAAAACTTTGAAAAGTATTTTATTCTTCAAACAAATTGACCGTGGTTAACACAATAGTTGTGTAATTTATAATATTACAGGCTTTTTAAATAAACCGTCGTATACAGGATGTCTATTTATCGTTTTATCAATTTTTTTTTTCATAGTCCCCATTTAAAAAAAATGGGGAAAAAATAAAACTTCACTTAGGTGGTCATGACTTCAAATCTAGATGTATTTTTTAATGCTGAACAACTTTTCTAAATAACATTTCCCGAGATTTTTCAAAATAAGGGTACTTTTTTGAAGTCTCCTCGTATATTACGAGTGTTTTACTATATTTTGTTGATACACAAACTTTTATCAAGAATAACGTTTTGTCGAAAAACCGTTATTAAAAAAGTGTCCCATACGGTGCGTACTTTGGTGATGTCACTATATAAAGTTAGGTCACGCCATGTCTGTACTTCTTAAACTAAGTAATTCCCTTCATGAGAGAAATTATTTTGCGCCTCATGTATGCGTATTGCGACTATTTTCAGTTTTTTTCAGTAAATCTAGTTCATAAATTTCATTACCACGCTTTGGTTTAAAAAGTGTACTTTTTTAGTATCTTGAGTTTCTTTTTCATTTGCTTACATTCTTTCAGATGCGAATACCTTTTCGAAACTATAGTAAAATCGCAATCGAGAGTAATATATCTGTCAGAACAGAAAAGTTCAGATGTGGGTACCTATATATTATTTACGGGGTACATAAAATCATCATTTAAACGACAGGCTTTTTTGGAAGGATTATCTACGGGATTGAAGGTTCCTTCCGGTAAAGGACAACGTCTAATTATAACTCATATTGGAAGTGATGACGGGTTTTCAAAACGTGGTTCTTTAATATTTCAATATAAAAAAACCGGAGACTACCATGAAGATATGAACGCTGATGTTTTCGAAGAATATTTTCAGCAGATGATAGAACATTTACCAAAGGGTTCAGTTATAGTAATGGATAACGCTAGTTACCATTCCCGTCTAATTGAACGTGTGCCAAATACTTCATGGAAGAAAGATGATATCATTAAGTGGCTAACAGACAGAAACATTGACTTTCCAGAAAAATCAATAAAAATAGAACTACTAGAAATTGTGAAATTAAATAAGCCTCCAGTACGTTATGTAGCGGATGAACTTGAAAAAACACATGGTATTGATGTTGTGCGTCTTCCTCCCTATCACTGCAAACTAAATCCTATTGAACTGATAAGGCAATCGAGTATGTGTTAAAAGAAGAAGAAAACATGTGGAATCTGGACAAAATCTTGGAAGTCGATACTACAGTGCCACCTTTAATAATATCAGTAAATAATGACTCACCAAGTGAATATAGTGATTCAGAGGCTTTCACGTGCACTCATCAGAGTCTTAAAAGGGATTAAAATAAGAATAGTCTAATTGTTATATCCAACAAAACCGGGCGGCACAGGCAAAATCCTTAATTTTAACACACCTTTTAACTACCGGCTATTTAAAATCACAGATTTTGTTTGAGCCGCCTGTGTTGTAAAACTCCCATAAAATTTTGATTTATTACTCCATGTCGATTGCGATTTTACTATAATAAAATTCATAATATGGGTATTGAAAAAAGTTTAAATGCTTCCGGATTTACTTTGCACAAAGTTGGTTCAAATTCATTCAAAAAGTTGATTTAAAATTTGATGAAAATACGTGTAAAATATTCGGATTAAAATGTTATCCACCCCTAGACAATTTAAAAGTATTTATGCCTCATACCATTTAAAGGACACGAAACGTTAAATTTCTATTTGCAGTGTCGCATTGTTTTGACCTGGCTTGGTCCATATTTTAATAGTAAAGGGAAAAATCTCTTAACAGTGACCTTCAAATCAGTCTCATATTACATTTTTTTTAAATAAACAGTTTTGAATTTCCATCCAACACAAGTGTCACCTTTCATAAAAAAAAACAAAAATGGGTCAAAGGTATAAAAAATACAACTTTTCAGGAGGGCGAGTAGATGCTAAGCGCAGTGATCAGAGTACTTGGTGCTACAATAGGAATATGTAAAAATAAAAAAAGCAAATACTCTTTTTACATTATTATTTTTTGAGTTGAAAACAAATCAATGTATGATATAGTTTTATAGAAAATATCAACTGACCTTTACTATATAAATTAGCTAATTCCTGAGCCCCTTTGTGTTGAGGGCCCCATCTGGGACCCGACCTCTCCTTGGGTACGGCTGTCACTGCACAATTAGCGTTCGGGTCATCTTCCAACATCGAGTTCTCCAAAATCTGCTGCTCAGTTTTGACTGGAGCTAGAAGATTCGTCGCCACGGTACAAGTTATGGGGTAAACTATCTCTTCTTTCATGCGAGGGGAACAGCTTAGTGGAGGGAGAGAGCCCATTTTGGGTGGGAGCAACTGAAAAAAAAATATATAGTAGGTAATTAGCCCGTGGATTTAAAATGTGCATCGCAAAAAGATCGCAAACAGAGAGCGACTTATTCACACCCTCATTTTTTATGCCACACTATAAATTATATACACGATGGAAATGAAATCTGGCCCATCCCTTTCAAACGTAATTTCCTCAGAAGATTCATGTATGTGTAGGGATACTTGGTGATTACATTTATTCAGGGAAATATGTCTAAAACACAAGTGGATTGGACGGTGAGGACCCCGTAGAATTGCCACCAAAATAGGTTAGTTATCTAATTGGTTATCTAAAATGTAAAGTGTAAGCGACTCTATCGTAGCCTACTTTATATCTTCGTTCGAATATAAATCAGGATGAGGAATGCGACATAATTAGTGAAGATACAAAAAATACGAATTTTTTGTCAAGAAGTAAATGGCGAACATGTTGAACAACATCTGCACTAAATATTTTTTACTGTTTTTACTTTTTTATCACTTCTTCATTAAAAAACTAAAAGGATCGCTGTCACTCAGACGGGGATGAAGGTGGGAAGAAACGATTTGTGGTAGAATTCCATTTTTATATATTTTTTCAGAAAGCTGAGTTAGCAGGGGACAAGATTTAATTTTCACTGTATATTTTACTTACCAGGTAAGTTACTGTTAAATCACAGAGAGAGTAGACTAGGCATTTTGAGATAGGTTGGTCCGGTTCATAGCCACAGCAATTTCTGCAACATAATTGATTGTATGTAATGGTTTTTACTATTCTAATCAGGACTGACCACCGCGGCGCTGCGATCAACACCAATATGGCAGGCAAGTCCCTGCAGTCGCGTACGATTAACAAAGGGATGATAGGGAAAAGTTGTTTTTTTATTACATATTAGTGCAGACTAACTTTCATCAATCGAAATATCAGGAAAAGACAAAAATATTTGCACTGTGTTTACAAACAAGTGGGATTACCAAGGAACCTCATGAAATTACCGGGACAATGTTTAACAACGGGAGTGAAAATTTGTTAATTCGAGATATGACATGCTCATGCAAAGTAGGAAACAGCCGTAGTTGCAAACATGTTGTGGCTGTCCTCTTATTCTGCAATAGGTATTTACATACAACTTGTTTTGAGTGCAATTATTGTGGATAAAAAATTAGCACAATTAATTTCTAGGACTTTTTTTGTCATTTTATGTTTTAGGATTGTTTCTGACTTACAGTTTAATGAATTTTGAGCTGAAAGGTCTAAAGTTAGAAGGAAATTCTCTAGTGGTGGATTAATAACAGACATATTTTTAATATTCATTTCTATGGGGCTGAAAGTAGCTATCAAAATTTAGCAGAGGATGAAAAAGTACAGAATCGGTTATATTTTGAGAAATTGTTAATATTTTTTAACGATATATAAACCAAGTGCTAACTAATTATTAAAATTGAAAAAGTCAATATATTTTGTCTCTCGAAACTTGCGCATTTAATTGGAAAATTCCATAACTCCAAAAAACCTTAAATTTTTCTCTTGATTTCTCTCCCCTAAAGTCACTAAAGAATTTTATTTTTACTTTAGAAAGTTTACTTATTGACTCCTAATTACACTTGGTGCAGAATTTGAAGTTTCTGGTTGTTTAAATAAGTTTTAATTTAAACGGTTTGCACACCACTGACTCGACTATGCATTTTTTTAAATTTATTACAGTTTAAATTGTATTTACACAACAAACAACGGATAATATTTACCAGAGCAAATTTAAAACGTTTACAGATCGTTCTGGAAGAATAAACATTAGAATGTAATCCTCTCAAAAATTGCTTTCGTACTTTTGCCAAAATATAAACAAAACTTAATAGGTAATAAACGTTATGTTATGTTTTGTTTGTATAAAAACTGGGCTATCTATCCATCTACTAAATTGTGATTTCATTTAGAGTTTTAAATTTAAGTTTTAACCACAAATCTTCAAAATGTAATTCACCGCTTTTTCCATTTTAGAATCAATAATAATGGTCATAAGATTATTATCATCATATATTCATAATTTATTCTCTCAAAATAAACAAAGGCTACCATTAGTTTAGATTTTGTTAAGAGCAGCAATATCAACTGACTGAATGTAATCTTCAAACTCTTGAATTTTGTCAACCAATTCATCGACTTTAGCATCTTCAACCACACACATAATTGAAAGTTTATTGATACCATATCCAACGGGTATGAGTTTTGATGCACCCCAAATTAAACCGTCCATTTCAATGGATCTTGTGACTTTTTCTAATTCTTTCATAACAGTCTCATCATCCCAAGGTTTAGCATCAAGTACAATGCTGGATTTGGCTATCAATTCTGGTTTTTCAGATTTCTTTTCAGCATAAGCTTTGAGTCTCTCTTCTCTTACCTTCGCTGCTTCAGTATCTTCTTCTTCATCAGAGGCAAATAGATCATCATCGTCGTCAGCTGTGCTGGAGGTACCAGCTTTCAGTGGGCTAGCTCCTGAAACTCCTAGTGCTTTCAATTCATATGCAGAGAAGGATTTGATGTGATTATACCAACGCAAAGCGTGTGGTACGTTAGATCCAGGAACTTTGCTTATTTTGTTGAAGGCATCAATGTCACCTTGACCCAGCACATATCCATTTACGTAACTTTTGTCTTCAAGAAAGCCGTTAAGCCCCTTGACTCCTTTTTCAGCGTTTAAATCTCCAAAAGCCTTTTTTTAAAGTTATTTATAGTGATGTAGATTCCTCAAATGACAAAATTGAAAATAATAATAATAATTTTGTACATTTTGTAGATGTTAATTGGGTGATGCCAAAATAGTAATTTGACTACAATAAAATTAGAGCTTTCTTCTGATAATGATTTAATGCAACGTGTTGATGAAAAACCAGCGGGGTTTGACCTTTATCGTAGCCAAATGCAGACTGTCACCACAAGTGGAGGGCAAACAGTACTTCATATCGTCACCGAGCGCCCTATAAAAACCATGATGGAGACTTTGCCCTTACGACGATCGAAAATTATATTAGATACAAAATTATGCTATGCCATGCGATAAATAAATAAATGTATCGTTTTTCCTGTATGATCGATTTTTTAAACCTATGTCGCATTTATGGACAATAACTTTTAAAATTTAAGGCTTATTCCTGACATATTTTCAATATTAATTTTCTTTTGGCCTGAAAAAAAAACGAATTAATATATTGACCTCAGAAATCGATTTATTGACATCTAGTTATTTCAAGTTTTAGTTATTTCATTTGTTTTATTTCGTATCCCTCAAGTTTGGTATTTTTTTTTGACATCATTACGAATTTATGGCTGAAAAACTTCGTTATCGTAAAAAGTTTCGCTTACTTTTTATTTTTTTTTTAGTCTGAAGTCTCTATCTATTACCGTTTCACAGCTATGAGTGTTTTTTGAACCCATGTTGAAATTTCTAGGCTTAAACATTTTTAAGATCTAAATTGCATCAGAAATAATATTCTAGCACCACAGCAGCTTCTTGCCTTGCTTATAGTGTATGTAAGAAACTCTTACTTACTTCTTAATTGGTGTCCCCCTTGAAGTGATCTTTGATCAGAATCGGTCAAAAACTTTGCAATGCACACATTGAAAAATTCAATTCTGAGCTTCATTTATATTTATAAGTTTTGTTGATATATGGTAGCACTATTGCGTAAAAAAATACAAACATTAGTCCAGTAAATTAACCCCAGGTAAACCCCAAACCCCATCAAGTCTGTCCGGCACCATTTTTTTTTAATTTGCAGGTATTCATAGGTACATTTATCTCCGAAAATCTCAGCTACGTGGAATATGTGGAAGAGTGGGAAAATGGCCGTAGAGTTCCCCGAAAATCCGTTTTTCGACTATATCTGCCGAAATATGACCCTTAGAGCATTTTTGTTTAGATAAAAAATGAAGAGCAGTTCATTACCTACAAAAGTTGTCCCTATGATTTTTTTCGCTACACTAATATTTTTTGCAAAAACGGCGCTTCAAAAATTCGCAATTTTGAGAATCTGAAAATTCGCAAAATTATTGTAGTGAAAACGGAAAATTTGAATATCCTCCCAAAACTTGAATATCCTCCCGTTTTTGTCTGTAGACAAAAGATAAGGCAATGATAACCAACTTTTTTTCACTGTTTGCACTTATAAAAAAATCCAAATTGATAAAGTTTGAAGGCAGAGTTTTTTCTCGTGCACTTAATAAAATACTTGATATATATATATATATTTTTATGAAAAGGTCAGAATGTGATCGATCTTTTATTTAGTACAATTCCTAACCCCAAAAAATTTTAGCACGAAAAGAAAATAATTCTCAAAAAAAATGTCGATTTTCTCAATTTTCTGGAAAACCCAAAAATAAGGAAAAAAAAGAAAGAAAAATGTCATCGAAAATGGGACAAGCTAAGCTTCCTAATGATGTACGTTGAAAACCGATATGGTCCTTGATTATCTATTAATTCCCGATATGGTCCTTGATTATCTATTAATTCCCGATAGACCCGAGCATTTTCGAAAACTCCGGAAATCAAAAAAAAAAAACGTACTAAAAAACATGTTGTTCATGAAAATATACAAAAATAATTTATTGAATCTTTCTGAATACATTTAACACCTTGCAAAGCTCCATTATCCAAAAGGATTTGGTGAAATTAGTTTTGATAAAAAAAATATGAATAAATTTATAGGAGGGTCAAAATATCGAGCAAAAACAAATTTTGGCCCGGTTTTTCAATAATTCAGAGAAATAGATAAAAGGAAAAAGTAACATGATATTATAGCTACGGGTTCCTCCTTTCATCTAAACTTTGAATCATGAAAAAATATTAATTTTTAAGTGATTTATTGAAAAATTTGTAATCCGCTTGAGAGTGTTATTCCTTTATAGCTTGCTCTCTACATGCAGACAGGAGCTAAAAATGGGGGTGCGTTTTGGAGCCGGTTATGTCGAAAAGTATCATATTTTTCACAAAACTGATCTTCATTTTCGTCCAAACCAAAATTCTCTAAGTGTCATATTTTCGGAAATATCGGCGAAAATAGCCAAAAAAATATATTTTTGAGACCAATGGGCCATTTTCCCACCCTTCCACAAATTTTAGACAGCTGAGATTTTCGGGGGTGAATGTACCCATGAATACCTGCAAATTAAAGACCTGATGCCCGGGTTGATACCTTCGTTTATTGGACTATATCTCAGAAATTAATAAATGTATGTATAAAAAATAAAACTATTTAAAAAGTTCCTTATTTTGGTAATATAAAATACAGTGGTGTCCTTTTAAAAAATAAATATCTTTGTTGCACTAATTTACAACTCTTTCCTTATATGTTGGAACTAGTGAATGTACCTTATATATTATGTGCCCAAGATTTTGCTTTCTACAAAAAATGTTTTACAAAAATATGTTAGAACTTAGATCTTAAGATAATCTGCCAAAATTTTGAAACAACAGTAAAGACGAAATAGAATTGAAACTGGCAACATTCTTGCGTAGGCTGTTTTCGCTAACGCTAACTATCATATTATCAACATTATCAACCAGGCACCTACATCAACATGTCTGAAATCCTAACACAAGTGCTAAAATCCGATCCTGCACAGTTTGTATTATCATTCACAAAAATAATGAAAAAGTAGAACTTTGTTGACCAAAATTTCAGTAACGAAGACACGCCTTTATATATTTAAATTTCAGTCACAGGCGGATTCAATCGCAGCGATGTACCTCATATGAATCATGAACAGTATCCACAATGATGTCATTAATTATTTTCAGTCAAATCACTCATCCTCATCAGATAAAATATAGGTAAAGTCATTATTGATATACAGTGTTGTGCCAAACTAGATATCAGATTTACAATAATTGAAATTGTATTTTTTAAATGAAAAAATCAATATAAAAAATGAATTCTCTTTTGCAGTGTCTTCTTTTATAATTAACAATTAAAATCAATTGTTAATTGCAACTAAAATTATTTATTTAGACTCTAAAATCTCATATTTCGAAAATTAATTTTATTATATATTTTGGTGTGTGGCAAAGGAATGTGATCCGAAAATTGTGTATTTTAGGACATTGGAGAATCATTGAAAATGATTATTTTAGCATCAGAAGCCGATTTGATAACTTTTAATATTTCTAATTACATTTGGTAAGGGAAATTTTTCTTACAAATGGTAAAAATCTCATTTTTGTTGCGTTCTTTCTACTTGTTTCAGTCTCTTTCTATGCGTATGAATTGCGATCCATAAGCGTTCAATTTATAATAGATATATTTAGGTATATATGTAATATGTATTTTGTTTATCAGTTGCCATACTAATAGTATTAACGTTTTTAAAAATTCCCTCATTTTCACGAAAAAATTATCAGATGATGGCCTATATAATGATAACAGCTTAAAATACAATCTGGCTAATGTGGAACACCCCGATCGAAAGCCTTGCCAGACGCGTCTAATTATCGCCAGGCGCGCTAAATTGGGGTATTCCTCTCCTTGTTTAACTTGCTGGCTTGTAAGTCTGGCAAAACCTTCGTGATTGCAATTGTCAGAAAGACCTACATTTTTCCAATAACCCGCATGACGATTATATTCACTTTTGTAGTTACATACATACATTTGCTTAATTATTTCCATTTTTATACTACGAAAATATCACTATTACAGTGATCACGGGTCTCAAGCAGGCTTTATCTATTAGGATGGTTACTTGGAACATTGGCGCTAAGGGCAAACACCTGATTTCGCCCACACCAAATTGAACCTAAATAAGTACCTATAGTTCAGTAAATTAACCCCAGATAAACCCCAAACCTTGGCATCAAGTGTTTCAGGCAAATTTTTTTTTAATTTGCAGGTATTTATAGGTACATTTACCTCCGAAAATCTCAGCTACGTGGAATTTGTGGAAGGGGGAAAATCTATTTTTCGCCGATATCTGCCGAAATATGACCCTTAAAGCAAAAAATGAAGAGCAGTTCATTACCTACAAAAGTTGTCCCTATGATTTTTTTCGCTACACTAATATTTTTTGCAAAAACGGCTTTTCAAAAATTCGCAATTTTGAGAATTGCAAAATTATTGTGGTGAAAACGGAAAATTTGAATATCCTCCCAAAACTTGAATATCCTCCCGTTTTTGTCTGAAGACAAAAGATAAGGCAATAATATAATAACCAACTTTTTTCATTTTTTGCACTTGATTAATAAATTTATTGTAAAAAAATCCAATTTGAGAAAGTTTGGAGGCAGAGTTTTTTCTCGTGCACTTAATAAAATACTTGATCTTGATCTTTTATTTAGTACAATTCCTAACCCCAAAAAAGTTTAGCACGAAAAGATAATCCTAAAAAAATGTCGATTTTTCATAGTGGTGAGAAAATTCTCAATTTTCTGGAAAACCAAAAATATGAAAAAAAGAAAAATGCCATCGATAAGGGGACAAGCTAAGCTTTCTAATGATGTTCGTTGAAAACCGATATGGTCCTTGATTATCTATTAATTCCCGATAGAACCGATCATTTTCGAAAACTCCGGTAATCCAAAAAAAAAAACGCCCTAAAAACATGTTGTTTATGAAAATACACTACAATAATTTATTGAATCATTCTGAATATATTTAACACCTTGCAAAGCCCCATTATCCAAAAGGATTCGGTGAAATTAGTAAAGTGTCATATTTTCGGAAATATTAGCGAAAATAGGCAAAAGAAAACACATTTTTGAGACCGACGGGCCAATTTCCCGCCCTTCCACAAATTTGAAACAGCTGAGATTTTCGCGGGTGAATGTACCCATGAATACCTGCAAATTAAAAAAAAATGGAGCCGGACAGGCCTGATACCTGGGTTGGCACCTTCGTTTATTGGACTACTATCAAATATTGACATCAAATTGCGCCCCTGGCGTGGCCCCTGTTGCCATGCCCTAGATACGACCCTGTCTATAAGTACACTAAGAAAAACATTTTCAAAACTTAAAATACATTTTGATAACGTTAATCAATTTTTTATATTTCTATGTATTTTCGTCCAACAACAACGATAACAACAACATTTTCACTATTTTCCGCAGTTTTCTTTGTCCTTTCAGATTTTTTTTTAAATTCCAAATCCTCAGTTAATGTATTTGTAAAATTAGTGTAAACTCAATGTAATACCTACATTTCTTTTTATATGTTTTGTATTTAACCTTTTTCTGTCTTTTTTTTTCATAATTCACAATTATGTATGTTTCACTCGACAAAAACGATTTTGACATCAATTTTAGAATTCGACTTAATTTTCTACATTCTTTGTACTAGGTACTTTCCGAGTTTTTTCACCCCTTTTCCCACTGCAATTATATGATTCACAATGTTCTATGTATTTTCTACGAAATTTTTTTTTAAGTTTATTTTTATTAGTGAAATTCACTTCAATTATATTTCAAAAATTTCATCCCTCATGCCTACGATCTTGGTTTAAACAATACAAATTATAAAAATAGTTAAAGGCTTTAGTTTTTAGTTTAAACTAAAGTTGTACCTTCATTTTTCATAAATTTTGTCGCTTCGTTAATGATTTTTAAAATAAAAAATCTGAAGCTCCCAGTCCTTAAAATTAATATAAACAAAAAAGCAAATACTAATTTAGTATCTATTTTTATTTACCTTTTTAGGTACTTCTTTAAATTAAAATTATTAACGGGTTCCTTAAAAGGCACATTAATTATTGCTAAATTCCGCACACAACAAATTTGAAATGACTAAACTCATTCCTTACTTCTATTAATAGTAATTATTCACTGAGAAAAGAAAAACTAACTTTTATTGATATCATCTCACACTTAAATATTTCGGTTTCATAATACTGTCATGAAAATAGTTTTCAGCGAAATGTTAAAAAAACTGCCACATTTGAAAAACCGATTGAAGAATGTTATTGTAAATTTAAAGGATTGTTTTCTTTGACGAAACACTTTGTATTATACTTTGAATTTTTTATTAAAATTTGTATTTCCTCGGCGCCAGTGCACGAACGCGAAAACAGCTAACAGACAATTTGCTGCACACACACTCCATTTGAGCTAGTTTGGGACTGACTGAGAAGTTTACTTTTAGATTTAGAACTCTGTATAATTCGACAGAGTCTACGTTGTCTTGTTGTAATGGATTTCCGCTTCACGCCGATATTTTTTATTTTTCTTTTTTCTATATTCTATTTGTGATATAATACGATGATATTTTCATTTTTAAATAATGTAACGAAATGTAGCATTTAATTATGTAGTTTACTATCGATTCACCCTTTTACGAGTAAACACTTTCTCTCTAGAAGGTCCAAAATATCCTGAAGTATTACTGTTTTCTTTAATGAAGTTTTAGAGATTTACCTCATCAAAATAAAAAATAGTTGATAACATTTGTTTTTTTGAAAGAAATTTGATGCGAAATTGTTAATTTGCAAAATGCAGATGTCTAATACTCTGGGGCGTATCGAGCCTCATAGGTTGGGGGGGGAGGGGGGAGTCATGTTAAAAATGCCGACTCGTCAAGGCAAATTTGCCGACTGTACAATACGACTAGCCGACTTCCCAGTCATATTTCTCGAGCATGATGACTACGGCATGAAATGTCACACCCCCAACACCCCCGTCTTCGTACGCCCCTGCTAATAGTTTAAATAGCGTATTTTTCAGTTTTTTGGCCAGAAGTATGAACATTTCACAATTCGCTATTAAAAATTCACATAAAGTGGTAATTTTAAATGAAAAATAGAATTTAGGAAAAAGAAAATTTGTGGGTTCTTTTTTAATTGAAAACCCTGCGACATTATATAAAAATTCATCCAATCATTTAAATAAAAATGCATGAGCAATATCAAAATTTACAAAAAAACCTGTTGAGAATGCTGTTCTAGCATTGCCGGAACAAATTGTAGAGACGTTTTTATACTATATTTTGATGTTCTATGTGAATATAAAATCAACATTTTAAAATTCAAAATTTTCATATTTTGGAAGCCATTTGAAGGTGTTCCTGAACAGGTACGACGAGCCCTAAGCTTACTTTTTGATGCTCTATCAAAATCTGAAGTCAGATTTTTAATGGCTATTTAACGAACAAGTGTGTTAATCGCCATTTTAATTCACGAGTTCGTTACAGAACTTTTCCGGGGACCGTACTTCTCAAAAATAAAGATATCTTACTTTCAATTTTTATTTATTTAACGAAAAACAACAATTACTATTTTCAATTTATATTAACTTTATTCACAGTTATTTCAATTTTCCTCAGTGGTAGTTTTATTATTGTAAATATTAATATTAGAAATTGTGCAATTACTAAAATTAGATGAAGTAAGATAGTATTAACACACCTTCTTGATTTCAAATGTATATGTATATTTGGTTGCCTACACCATAGGTAAATGTCAATGTAAATGTATAATAAGAGCAATGTACGTTGGGTTGCATATAATAAAATCGTTGATTAATAGAAAATCATTCATTAATAGGGGTCATTAATCAACGAGTTTGAGTGCGTTAAAATACATCATAAATGGTCGGTCGACGGTAAAATTCATAAACACACACAGAACGAGTTCAGATACCGAACAAATCTATTCGGTGGAAATTTGTGGGAAAAGTGGTGAAAAGGTGTGAAAAAAGTAGTAAAAATATTGAAATGAAGTAAAATCCTGAATTTGATTTATAAAAAATCAATTTCTTTATGTAAAAAATTAAACCATTGTTAATTTTTACGTAATATTACTGCAAAGTGACGTGTACATGTGGCAACACGGCCACATTTTAATAGTTTTCGTGACTGTATTGAAAAAGCGTCTTACTGACACGAAAGCTTGAGGTAGAGGGCGGCTGCTTTGAGTCCTATATCCCAATCGAAATGTATCGAGTAGCTCCACGCAAAAATTAACAATTACTTACCTTTAAATAGGCGCAGAAAAAAATGAAGTTGAAAACTACATGCGATTAAAACGTAGTAGATGAAAATGAAAATAAAGTCGTATTTCTAAAACCGGATATCTCCATAAAAATCAATTCTTCTGGACAATGGGGAATCTCCCGTTTAAGCTATTATACGATTCAAGATATTTGAGACGACCTTGAATAGTTCTTATCATGGTCCTTAATTTAAAATAAATATTATGGGCACCGGGCACTTTTGACGCGCAAAAATAGAGTGAAACATGTGCTTTTTGGAAATTTGCTTTCGAAGTTAGAGCTCTTTAAAGATGGCGTCTTTCCAGAGCCTACTTTAATTTCTACATTATGTTCAAGGAGCTCTAGTTTCGAAACAAAAGCTTTTCACTCTATTTTTGCATGCCCTAAAAATCTGTAACACGTATTCATTAACACCCTGTAGTTAAACATTTAATATATCTCGATAAATCTTGACTGTATGCCTGATATTAGTCGTCAAGAACGAATTTCTGTTTGTATTAGCTTTGTTCAAAGAAATCGAAAAAGTTTTAGTATTAAAGAGCATTTTTTAGCATGTTGTTCAATTACCGACACAATAGGGTCAGGCTTAATGCGCTTTTTAATAAAATACTTGAAAAATTCGAACTAAATATAAATGATCTCCGTGGTCAGGGTTATAAAATTGATGCAAATATGCGTGGGAAATGTAACGGTTTGCAAAAGAAAATTATTGAATTAAATGCTAGCCCATTTTTCGTATACCATACAGCAATCGAAGTTTAAACGATGCAATAAAATAGAATATTTCGATTATAATTATTTTTCGCTCATAGAAGAACTGTATAATTTATTTTCTGCTTCAACTAATATATGGGCTGTATCTCAAAAAAATATGTAGAAAATTGATAACAATACCAAACATTCAGCTAATTCTCTGGCGAATAAAATAAAAAAAGTTAAATTCATGTGTGTATTAGCTTTTTAGTATATTATATTGAATATTGAAGCATGTAAAGGGTCAAAACTGCGATTATTTAAAAAACAACAGATTCGATAAAAGTTTCTTTGATGTACTTATTGATGCTAAGGAAAACAAAGAAAAATAAATAAACAATGTACCTATGAACACGTCGTCGAAACAGTTAAAAATCATGAATTACAATTTTAAATAAATTGATTTTTTTTAATGTACTAGACGACTTTCCGATTGATGCTTTTTAAAATCTATTGTTTGTTTTTTTTAAGAAAGTGCAATACAATTACTTGTTGTTTTTTAAACGCTGTGTCTATAGGTGCACGCTAACGTGTACAAAATACAAAACTTAGGTACACGCTAAAACGTCATCACTGACTAGTTTTTTAGCGTGCACCGATTTACCGTGCCTGAGACGTTCAACCGTACACGTTAAATAAATGACAATCAGTATAAATGTTAAAACGTGTATGTTCGTTTGTGTTGATTTTTTCTTATGTGAATATAATTATAAATACAAATTAAGGATGTGGTCAGGTGTTTAGTGCCTTTGAGGAATTTCAAAACGGTTTGAGGCAATTATGAAATGAAAAACAACCAAAATTCGTGATTAGACATATCAGATCTATCGAAACCGCTAGGAAAGTTTCAAAACGTCCACTAGATGACAAATTAAAGTATTATGAAGCACATTATAACTGCATACACGGCGGGAAATTGAGACTGAGAGGAAAAGGATTAAGGAAAACTAGGTAGGTATTGGTAGCAGCTGTATTTTGAAATATTTTCCTACTGTTTTGAACGATGCTTAGGCCTACCTCAGACGAGACACTTGGTGGTTGGACACCGACTCACCATTGCAGTAGATAGGAGCACTCAGACAGCATTCTGTGTCAGGAGCCACTGAAGGTGTCTAGTTCATAAGTAGAAAACTAAAGTGAGGGAAAAAAGAAATAACTTGCGCAATCGATAAATTATCCTTTTTTAATGAATTAATGTAAAATACAATTTTTCATTAAAATAAACCCCTATCGAATTATATGGCGTAGAAAATTACGATTTTCACCACAAAAATCGTCATTTCTAAAAATTTTTAAAATATAACAGAAACAAGTATTACGTAAAAATTGATATGAACTAATTTTATGGCCTTGAGCTAGGAATTAAAATGATTTTTTTTATTTTTCTACAATTAATACGAAGGAAGATATGGCAATTCAAAAATGGGTTTTTAAAGAAACTGGATCGTTCTATCGTAAATATCTGGAAAAACATGACTTCCACAAAAAAATGTATATAACTTCATAATGAGAGAACAATATTGGGAACATTTTGAGACCATCCAGAACCGTTTAACATGAGCAGAAAAAAAGATGTGGACAAAATAAATTTTTTTACGCCATTTTTAACGCCATCTAATTCGAAAAAAAAAATCATTTTGCAGAAAGTCGTAACATATGTTTTTACAATTATCGAGCCCTATGACATAATTATTTTTTAAGTATTGGTCTGTTAAAGTTTGTTTTTGGTCAATAGCGTAAAAAGTATTGATTTGAAAAAAAATTAAAGAGACACAGCGTTTTTTAAAAACTATTACTCTTTAGTGTAGTTTTAAATTCTATATTATTATAATACAAACAACTGCAACAAAAGCTTTTTCTGTTAAGTTTAAATTCGTTACTATCAGTTCTTTTTGATAAAGAAGAAATCGTTCGCTTTCGCCGTGAAGATAGACACATTTTCTATTTAGATGAGACTTGGGCGAATACAAATTCACTGAGAACGTTCACTATTGATGTCTGCCAAACAAATACTGCATAATGTAGCGTCGTCAAACTTTAAAATTAAGCTTTATAAGGTTGCTTTCTACCATAGTCATTCTTTTCAAACAACAACCGTATAAATTGTATGTTTTAATAATGTTCTTTTACCCTGTATAATTTATAGAAAACGTCTAGGTGGGAAACACCTACTTTGTTTTTCATTTTCCCTTTGTTCGTTTTTAAATTATTTATGATAATTACGACAATTATCTTTGGATAAAGTCCGTAATAGTCTCAGAAAATAAACAGCTCTAATACATATTTGATCATGAATTTATAATAAAGATTTACGTGGCCTCAATACCAATCAATTATTTTAAAAAAGAAAAGTCTAGAAAATTATAACCTACCCGTGTTTTCATTAAATATGTATCGAGTACTTATTAAAGTTTACAGTATTCTTTTCATGGCAAAAATAATTTAATATAAGTTTAATAAAACCACTTATATAAACGTTCATAAACTATCATAGTTTTTGTCTTGTAAAATATTCTCTAATTAGGGCATGATAATTATTTTTTCTTTCTGTTTGGATAAAAAATGACGTTGGATAGAGAATCAATCTTTGGTGGCACAGAATTTTTTTTTATATATATATTTCAAGGACACCGAAAGTAAAGCAGAAATGCAATACGCGAAGGGCGCTGTCAGAAAAATATTTTGGGGCATTTGTATAATAAATACTCCGAGTAACAAAGACTTTGTGTTTTTATTTGGTTTGGAAAAATTCGTCTATAAATATTTTATGTATTTTGTTCTAAAAAAAATTTGACCGATTTTCCACATCTTTTCACCTTTTCCATTTTTGTTAATTATACCCACTTAGATGTTTTTTTTGTAAATTTCGATATTTTTATTCGATTTTTTCTTGTACAAAAAGGAACATCCAATATTTATTCGTACTGATGACAATAATAGATAATAATAACAACTTATATTCAATTTCACTGTTATCAAAACAGACAAATAAGTTCTAAAGACATTAAGATTAATAATTATAATATTATTGGCATTGAATCTTCTAAATTCTTGGGGGTGCATATAGATAGTACCCTTAGATTCAGAACCTTGTAACAACTTGCCTAAGATACTGAACACAAAATGTTTTCAAATAAGGACATTGGATCTGGTTAAATAACATTCTACCACGCCCAAGTACAGTCGAGAATCTGTGCATAACCGTGTGGGGTGGTTCCTGTCATATTAAAGATTTATTAATCTCCCAAAAAAGAATAATCTGAGGCAAAGCCTACTGAGTCTTGTCGTCCCTTATTTAAAAAATATAATATTTTAACAGTTCCAGGATCGTACATTTTTGAATTACTGATGTACGTTTATAGAAACAAAGAAAAATTTATAAAAAATAACTCAATTCACAATCATAATACAAGAAAGAATGATAATTTTCATGTACCATTATGCCGTTTAAATATATGCACTAAATCTATAAGTTTTGCAGGATTGAGATTATTCAACCATCTTCCTCCTCATGTCGGGGATTTAACATTAAAATTGTTTAGTAAAAACATAAAAAATATATTAATTGAATTATGTCCATATACATTAGATGAATTTTACCACTATGATTTCTTGTAACAAAGTCAATGTGAAAGTTTTAAATGTGTATAATTGTTATTTATTTCAAACTATTTTCCGTTTACATATTTTTATATTGTATTTTAATGTACTAGGAAAGGCAGAAATAAATATGATAGAGGTTTGGGAAAGGAAAATCTTAAGAAAAATTTTTGGGGGAAAGAAAGTAGACGGAATATAGGAGCGGAGAACTAACCAGGACTTAAAGAATCTATATAATGAACCGATAATAACAGCGATTGTAAGAACACAAAGGATTAGATGGCTCGGTCATGTATATAGAATGAGCGAGGAAAGAGTGCCGAAAATGTTGTTACAAAAGAAAATTGGCGGAAAGAAACGGAAGGGAAGACCAAAAGACAGATGGAGCAGCCAAGTTGAACGAGATCTGAAAAGTATGGGAATAAACAACTGGAAAACGAGAGCCAAGGATAGGAAGAAATGGAAAGAGATCACATACCAAGCCATGGGCCAATAAGGCCTGTAGAGCTATATATATGTACTACAAAATTTTAGTTTTGCCTTAAGCAATTTGTGACGTGTCCTATAACATTGTAGTGCTCTTCAAAGGACTAAATAAATTATTTATTTATTTATTAATCCCTGAGTTGATGAAACATTAATAATATGCACATTTTATCAATTTTCCACTGTTATGTGTTTTAATTTTGCTTTTTTTAAGAATTAAGTGGAAATTTTTGTATTAAACCGCATTGAATTCAATAAGGGCTAAACAAAACGTTAAACGAATATAATGAAAACGTAAATTGTGTGATAGGGATTAGTCACTTTTAATTAGCTGTTTGTAATACAGGTAAGGAAATAATCAATAAAATGACTTTAGTGTTAAACTTTAACATCACAGTTGCTATGTAAAGAGGACAAAACAATGTGGACGTGCTCGGCGTCATGTACTTTATAGGCCAGTAGAAATAAAACGTAAACTACAATATTTTCAAAATAAATCAAAATGTTTTCAAACTTTTTCATTGTCAAATTGCATTACTTAAATAATAAATCTCAATTTGCTACAGTGTTTCAAGTTCGAAAGATTAATATGCAAAATTCATTGTCAGAAAATTGCAAATATCAGAAATAACCTTTGCGAACTAATGACATTTTAATTAATAAAAAATTTGCAAAACTCAACATACGTGAAATAAATTTTATAAATATGTAAACTTTACGTCTTCAGTCAACAAGCATACAGTTTTATAATTAACTAGCCTACAAGCTACACGTCTACGCCACCCACGCAACGGCCCTGCGTGTTGTTTAACACGTTGACTGCCACGGTCTAAAAGCCAATTTAATTTAATCATATATTAAAAAACTACTTCTTTCTTGAGTGTGTTGTTTTATTTGTATATTAATTTGTGCCCAAGCCAATCTGTGAAGAGACTTTTACAATCAATAAAAATATCCTTTTGCTTGCTGATCTTGTATAAATTTTGTCTGATTATATTTTCGGTTCAGAAGCTATTTATTTATATTTACTACGAATTTAATCGAAGCTGCACGAAAATAACTAGTCGTACTCGGCGTCCTAGCCAAGAACGCAAACTACCAGTTGGCAGTTAACGTGTTAATGAGGATTTGGCCTATTTTGTCACAGGAGGAATGTGACTGATTTTACAATAACCGGTGATTTAGGAATTTTATAAGCCATCTACCAAGCGATATCGAAGTTTTATTGTAAATTTAAATCATAATTAGGTAACTGCCAACTAGATGGCGCAGAAATCTTTCGGTAACTGCTTAAAAAAATAGAAATACGCTGCGATCCGTATATACTTTTTCAGTCACAACATATTATGTTGTTACCACAAGTGAATTAGACTTATAAGTTTCATATTTGGGTCTGACAATGAATACATGTTGTCAAGGCCCCCCCCCTGGATTTTAGATTTATTAGTCGATGCGCCGGCGCCGCGATAAATTTGCTGGAGTATCAAATAACAGTCCGATACATTCCGCGGTCGCTCGTCGACCGTCGAGACCATGTGACTAGCAACAAACAGGGTCTTCATTTCAATGTAATGATTTGAAAAATGTGCCCCTCACTTTTTATTTTCAAATGGCATTCCCTGTATATTGTAGAGGTCCAGGAGTCGGAGTGCAGGCCCGTGCGCAGGGCAGGGGTTTTGGGGGTTGGAACCCCCCCACAATTGGAAAATTTCTGTATCTTTACTTGAAATATTAGAAAAACTTTTCTTTACGATGGACAAACTAAAGTTCCTTCGTTTTTTTTTAATGAAAACCCTCCCTCGAGCAAATCCTGCGCACGGGCCTGAGTCGGAGTGATACTTTTTTTTTCGGACCGGACCAATTTAGTCTCTTCCATTTTCGAGGTCGCTGAAACCGAATCTGAGGTTAAACGCGCTTTTACAAGGTTTCCCTGTAGAAAAACACACTTTCCCCCATTTTCGAGGATGCTGAGCACGGTGATGATGTTGGATATCGCTTCCAACCACTACCAACCCCTCCACCGGCCAATACTCTTTCCCGAAAGTATGTTTTTCTACAGGGAAACCTTGTAAAACGCGTTTAACCCCTCCAGGCTGTGGTTCTTGGCCGTTTTGAAGGGGACGAGGAGGGTAAAAACTTTTTTACCCTTAGATTCGGTGTCAGCGACCTCAAAAACGGGGGGGGGGACTAAATTGGACCTGTCCGGAAAAAAAGTGAAAATCACCTCAAATTCCGACTCCTGACCTCTACTAATATTGTCAGTAGTAATACCCCTAGGGCCTTGATAATACCGAGATAATTTTGTCATAGAGAATGCTGAAAGCGTGTTGCTTGATAATGGCCCGAGGCCGAAGGCCGAGGGCTATTATCCTTAAGCAACACGCTTGAAGGATTCTCTATGACAAAATTTTGAGGATTTATCAAGGCCCGAGGGGTATTCGATAAGATAATTTTTTACTTTGTAGATTTAAACATTTTTAAACTAGTTGTCAGTTTGACGTTTAATTAATTTTTAATCAAAAACTTGACTTGCTGAAAACACCAAACTGAAAACACCACATGTAGGGTGTTATCGCTGTAATCCATAGCTGATTGGATGAAATTTGACACATGACTCTAAATTAAGTAATTTGATTGGTTACAATAGTTAGTAAAAAATTATCATTGAAAATTCCGTGTCATTCTCTTTGTAATACAACGATAGCACATATTTGATATTTTTTTATTAATAACAACAAAATCACTATCATTTCAAGAAGTATGAATTTCAACTAAAATACCTATGATGCAATTCAAAAACGAACAAAAAATTACAGCAAGTGTTCAAAATTATTTCCTGCAGAATGCAGGCAAGCTGCAAAACGTGTTAAAAGCGTTCTTGTGCAGGCCGCCTGAATCATACAGTGCGTATCATAAGTGTTACCCCCTATCTAACTCGTTACTGGACTTTTTTTAGGAAAATCGCCGAGACACGTCGACTTTTGATTTCCACAATGTACTTTTTTGTATGAATAGTTTACCCCTAATTTCATCCCTTACTGGAGGGGAGCAACCCTTTCGAAAAATTTAAATAGCATGGGGTGGTGAGTGATACCTCATTTTAAAGGGAAATCAAAAGTCGACGTGTCTCGGCGATTTTCCTAACAAAAGTCCAGTAACGAGTTAAATAGGAGGTAACACTTATGATACGCACTGTATAGCTTGTGTAACGCTACGACATGCTTCACGAATGCGTTCTTTAAGATAACCTAACACAAAATAGTCCAGTGGAGTTATAACTGGCGAGCGGGGAGGCCAAGCTATAGGTCCATAACCAATCCACCCGCAACAATACCTGCATTTTATGAGATGGGGCTGCCAGAGCTTTGTATTCGATTGTGCCAAAGAAATGTCTCCCATAAGTTCAGGTAATTCGTGTACAGAAATATGTAAATACCTTTCTCCAGTCAACTTCTATTCTATGAAGTTTTTAAAAACAAGGGCGGAGTACATTTTTAATTTTTATAAGAATAATTAAGTAACGTAAAAGTCACAAAATGTTTTGTTGTTATTAATAAAAAAATACCAAGTATGTGCTATCGTTGTATTCCAAATAGAATGACACGCAATTTTCAATAAGGGGCGTGCCATTTGAAAAGAAAAAGTGAGGGTAGCTGCCGAAAGGGTCAAATGTAATAAAATTTTTTATACGTCATTAGGAAGGTACTTTAATGTCATTCAAACCAGTTTTTTTATTTTTTAATTATCTTGTCAAATAAGCGAGATATTGCCTGTATACGATAACTTGGGACACCCAGTATAGCTCAACTTTATTAGCGTTGGAAGGTAGAAAGAGATACATTAAGACACATGTAATGAAAAAATATATTACAAATTATATACAAACATAAAATAAAAACATTTTTACAACTTAAGTCTTCGTATTTCTTCAACTTTAAAATCGGTCCTAAAAAAATCCAAAATTTATTTACGTTTTCCAAATGAAAGACTTTTTTTTTACCTTAACGCTATAACACCCCTAAGTTCGGTTGGAGTTAACCTCCAAGTTAAAGCACCATCGTGACTTCCCCAGTAATCGTATATCTCGTTTACTTGTTCTAAATTTAATACGGTAGCTATTTGAGTTAATCTGGCAAATTTATCGCGCACAGACCAAGAAGTTGCAGCCGTTATGTATCCAGCTAAGGATCTAACCTCCTTATCTAACACCAAACCACCTAACTGAAACAAAAAATCCATATAACAGTCTGTAGAAAGGCTCTAGGAAAAAATATCCCGTGCATTTGATCCTCAAACAAAATATCACTGAAGATAATATACCCCGTTACAAAATATCTCGCTCAAATCTGACCTGACCTTTTCAATTCTTTATGAAGACTATACAGAAATCCATCTGCATTTAACAAATTTTTATCCTCTCTGACTTTTAAAGGCATTTTAAATGAATAAATAAATAAATAACAACGAGAGATGAAGAAGGACGCAACACAACTGTCTTTTGATTCATTTCATAATTACTATTGTTGATCGATTCATATTATAAACGAGAAATGGCCTGCCAATTGATAATCTAATTGACAGGGATATTTTGTACAGGGAGATATTATGTTCAGGGATATTTCTTTACACGGAACTTTGTTTGGGGATCAAAAGCACAGGATATTTTGTTGGGGATATTTTACTGCGGATATTTATGGACACCCTGTAAAATATGCTTCTAAGTAAAATTATGACGTTATTTCGAGCGTTTTTCAGCAGTTATGCGAAATTATCA
The DNA here is from genome assembly GCA_949320105.2 of Crepidodera aurea. Classification (NCBI taxonomy): domain Eukaryota; kingdom Metazoa; phylum Arthropoda; class Insecta; order Coleoptera; family Chrysomelidae; genus Crepidodera; species Crepidodera aurea. The sequence continues at coordinate 58,204,808 of OX439472.1, read as the reverse complement.
AAAAATCAAAGTGTTGAAAGTTATCGAATCGAATGGGTAAATGCTAGTAATAATTTGTAAAAAAAAAGTATTACTCTGTTGAAGGTGCTTTTCATTATCACTTTTTCTAGTCTCTGTGTTACTTCAGCTGTTAAAATTTGTGTCAGCAAATCATAATTGGAACTGGTTAAAATATCTTTGAAAGATGACAGTAAAGTCTCTAAATGCATTATTAGGGTTTGGACAAAAGATTCTCCTGCTTCGTATGCTGACAATTCATCCTAAAATAAGTAAAGTAATAAATTATTGTTGATAGAAGATAAAAATCTGTCATACAGACTATATGGCATTCGCTCCATTTGCGCTCATTTTGGATTAAAAATTAATCGACAGTCATACTATCTTCCATTACATTCTCTCAGAGGTAAAGCTGCTGAAGTATCATTTCATATTTTGATCTTTTTTATATTCTGCATAACGACGAATTTCTTCACTTGATAAAACCATGTAGTTCAGCGGTTCTCAAACTTTTCAAATTTTGTACCATATAAATTGCGCGAAATTGGTCGAAGCTATTGAAAAAGTTAAAGTCAAAAATTTGAAAAATATATGTTTTTGAATACTAAAGATTAAAAAAAAATGTTAAAAGTGGCGCAATTTTACATTCATTTCTTAAATTTGTATTACTCTTTTAATCTTTATAAAAATTTTAAAAAAAAATTCAAAAAGTCAAATAATTTTTCAAAAAAAAACCTCGTAAAAAAATTAAATACGCGATGGAAAAAAATTTGAATTCGGGAATGTTTTGTATGAAATGCATGCTAGAAAGGAACCTGTTATCATGGATACTTTTAAAAGGTGGGGCAAAAAGAAAATGGTAGGATAATAATATAAAATCATTAAAACATACAAGTAATGAAGGAATGGGACATATAATTTTTAAAAAAATCAAATTCTTCCGATTATCATCATAACATGACTACAGAGATGTTTATAAAATGGTTAAAGGAGAAACACTCCTGTCACTCAGAAAATCATCTGATAAGGTAAGTCTGCCATATAAAAGGCGCATTCATATTATTTTACAGCGGCTTTTGCTGAATTTTAATGTAAAGAAATAAATCTTTTGAGCAAGCCACGTTATCGAAGTTTTGTGGGGTGTTTTAACTGAAACAGTTAAGAAATGTTTCTGATAGGGTGACTTTTTAATCCAAAATGGATGCAAATACAATACCCTATAATAAATTTGTTACCATTTATTATACTTACATCAGTTAGATGATGACTAATATTCAAAAACTGATCAACCCACGGATTAATTCTCGGTTTAATAGCAGATGATCTCAACTGTTGAATGCCATAATCAACTATATCTTTTAAATTAGTAGTAACTGAAGATAACCCAGAAAGACAGCTTTCTAATTTGCCTCGTTCATTGCTATTCAACTTCGTCCAGGCCTGTTCGATCTCTTTCAATACATTGTCACATAAAGCGTCAACATATTCGGTGCTGTTATCAGCGTTATTGAGAGCTACCTAAAATTTAAAGCCAGTTAGTAAATATTAGGACAAATTTATACTATTGGGATCTGACATCGAGCGATACGCCAGCTAGCGCTTTGTTTTTGAACACAAAGTAGGATGAAGATTCCATAAGAAATAGATTACGTCAAACGGGAAAATCGATTTTTGAGATAGATAATGACGGAAATTGTAGTAAAACACCGTGAAAAATCGAAAACTGTGCGCAGTACCAGGGTGTAATAATAACTTTAATAAATGTCTGGACGTTTTGTACATAAGCAAAACCATTTCATAGTGTGAGAAAAAATTTATCAACACGAAGAGCGAGAAGAGAAGAAAGAAATCAGAATATCGAAACAAAGAAAATCAAACTTGATGAACCCAGTGAGCAAAGCAAGGAAGAAGTACCTGCAGAATTAGCAGAATTTAAGGACGATCAGCTCATTATTGACAAAGAAGCCTTGCAGGAACAAACAACAATCATCATTTGTCCATCTCCTGAAAACAGAAAGCCACTACGTCCACACCCACTGTCACTTTCATTAATTTTTTTTTCCCGCATTTAACCAAGTGTCCCGTGTATAAAATGCCTTCAGCTTGTTTAAAATTTAGTTTGCCACGCCTTCATGTCAGATCCCAATAGGGAAACTTTTTTATTACATACCGGTTTCGCAGAAATTTAAAATTTGATAAAGTTTTAATTTAAATAATCTTTATAATTACTACCTTTTTATTAGGAAATAAGTTGGTATCCTAAGAGAAAGACCCCAAATTACACAATTGCAAATAGCATTTCCCAATACCCCTGCTGTGTTATAATAACCTTGTGTCAATTTAATTTTTGTATTTAAAGAAAAATATTTCTTACAAGGAATGCCATTCTTGACTGCTCAGTATCTCCAGATTGCAACCTTCCCTGCTGTATTGAAGTTTGTAACACATTATAGGCTTGTGTAAGGTCTAAATAACCTGAAGGGTAACCTTGTCTTAGTCTTCCTCTCAGTACTTCACCAAAATCGCTTTCAAGAACTCTACAAGCATTGTTGATGATGACACAAATACCGTCTAAGGAACCTGTGGATATGGATCTCCTAGAAACGAAAAGTTTCAATAAATCAAAGTGCTATTTTTAAAAAAATCTTCACATATAGATAATTTGGGTCATTTTTGGCGACATTCACAAAAAATACAATTAATTCTTATTCCAAACTTAAGTCGTTATTAATAAATAAATGGAGAAGTTGCATAAACTTTTTGTGAATGGGTGGTGTGATTTTATCGCCATTCTGAGTTAACAAAACCATCTTTTTTTAGGGTTAGATAGATAAGTTTGGATTTTTAACAAATATATATTTGTAGAATGATGATTAATTAAGCAAATGATGGCGATTTCAGATTAAACATAAACAATAAATAAAATTCAACACCCACCTGATGCATTTTCTTATTATGAAAAAGGTATCATCTACCATACTGGATGTTTGTTGGCCAATTTCGAGACTATCCATAGCTACTGCTTTGGCTACCGATTCTTCCATATAATACTGTTCTAGCCTTAAATAGTGAGTTAATAAATCATGTTTGCACTGGCTCAAATCGCTGCTTTTTATTATTTGTTCTAGAGATTGTAAGACTTTATTTCTGTCTTCTTGGTTTGGAATGCCTACCTCTGCATCAGACTGAAAGCAAAATTAGCTTGTTTCATTTTATTTAACACAGGAATGTATAAATTTTGTATGAATTTGTGTCCTTTCAAGTAACTTTTAAGCTTTGAAATTTCAACTTATAACCCGAGATTTTGAACTATTACTGCTCATCCTACTTAAACATTATGTATTGCAGTGTTTCTATTCCAAAATTTCTCGAAAAATTTGTTGTTAAAAAATTCTTCGTTATGAATTTGTGTCCTTTGAAACTGTAACTTTTAAGCTTTGAAATGTTAACTTAAAACTTTTATCTGAGATTTTGAACTATTACTGCTCATTCTACTTAGACATTTATGTATTGCAGTGTTTTTACTGGAAAATTTTCTAAAAATAATTTTTTTTTACTAATATTGTGTGTTGGCTTTGCTTAAATCATAAATTACTAAAAGACTTAAGAACATACACTCAATTTTTTCAATACTTACTGTAATTTTTCTTTGAATGAATCTATTATAAAGCTCAATTCTAAAATGCATTAAAGTAATTTCTACAATCAAGATATCCAAATCTTTAGACTCAATTCTCTCAAGTTTATTGAAACTGGAACTGCTACTCATTCTTGACAAATCATTTATTGTTTGAATTTTTTTATTAATCTGTCTAGTTTTTCCCCACTCTAGCAAAACCCTTTTAGTTTGTATATCACATTCTTTTTGTAAAATAGATATAGCAGCTAGAAGACGTCCAGGGCCATAATAAGTTTCTATTAGGGGTTGGTGGGTATCTGCAACTCGAGCCAAACCCTCATAAAGCAAAGTGAGAGTATCAGCATAAATTAGAGTATGCCTTTTATCAGAAGGAGGAGTAGTAATAGCTGATTTTAAATTTTTTTCTGCTGCTAGGGCTACTTTAGTCCTTAAATAATTGCAAAACTCTTTGATGCCTTCTTCATGCAAACCTAATAAAGGAAATATTTTAAAAAATCTTTCAATTGACACCAAGTCTTCTGTATTAACTGCATTTGTAAACTTATGTGTTACTATAGCTCGTAACTGACTTGCAGCATCCTGTAGAGTCCTTACTGATTTTAACATGTTTGAAATATTATCCATATCATTAGCTGTTCGTTTTAGAAGGGATTGGTCCATGGAAAGAAAACGGTGAACATGGGCAGCTCCTTTTTCATAATCAGAATCTAATATAGCAGTTTGGACTCCTCGGGAACAAATTTCAAGGTCAATAAGGTCGCTTACTCTAGCTTGACACTCATCTACTCTACTCTAAAATAAGAATTATTTATAAAATTTAGTTTTCAAATGATCTCAAAAACAAAGGCAGTCATATTGTCTATTCACTTTAAGGGTAAAATTAATACTGAAAAATATTTTTTTTGTCAAGACTAAAATACTGAAATCTCCGAATGACCATTTTCAGTTGGTCGATTTTCGAAATACTGCTAGAAACTTACTCTAGCGTTATCTAATGACCGTATGTTCCCACTAATCTTCTCAGAAGATTCTGATATGTTATTAACAATATTAACTAAATCTTGAGCCTCATGTTTAATAATTTTTAAGGTAGGTACCAACTTTGCTAAACCTTTAATTTTATCTTCAACAAATGTTTTTTGATTTAACATGTTATTCAGCTCTTCAACCAAAATATCCTACAACAAAAGGGGATAATTCAACTGTAGAAAGAAAGTAAGATGTTTGTGTACCTCTTCCTTTTCAAGTTTTTTAAGCTCAGAAGCATACATTTTTTGCAATTCTGCATATTTTGATTCCGACATCCTTTCTAAGTAATTCTTTTTACCAGGGAATAATACTCGCTAACAAAAATAAGCTACAACATAGATAGCAACAACTGACATATTATGACATATTATTGTATTTTGACATTTTGCGGTCTTCTGCATTTTTTGTCCGGTGTACACAAAAATCTTCTTTTAAGTGGTCTTGAGCTTTATAGGTATCTAACTAATTTCCACTTTGGTGGGCTCCACCATATCTATGAGCTCAAGTTATAAGGCTAACAAAATTCGTTGGAAAAAGGCTATGGTCATTTTTTAGTTAACCACTAAAGAACTCCATTGAATTATTAGTTCGATCAATAGGTACTATCTCTAAAAAAATAAATAAATTTGCTATTGTATATGGTATAGTAAAAGTTTAATTGTGTGATTTTTTGGTCGAAAATGTTCCAAAATGTAAATATTATTTACAGCAGTTGGTTTGGTCCATACAAAAAAAAATAAAATACCAAAAGACTATTAAAAAGTCAAAAAGTATTTCGTATCATAAGTATATGAACATACCATTACACTAATTATAATTGCCAAAATAATATGTGAAATATATAAAGAAACTTTTTCTTATAAATATGAATAAAAAATTTTTAGGGTCTTTTGTATCATACTTTATTTATTTTGTCCTTCATCTTTCTTGTAAAATGCATGATTGAAATATAAATATAGTGTTTCAACAGTCTTCGAAATTTCATCATATATCCAGCTAAATATTAAAATATATTTCTTCGGTATTTTTCTTAATCTTACTTTGTTGTTCAATAAAGCAGTTAGTTCATTGTTATTTTTTTCTTTAATTAAAAAACAATTACGTTCTTGCGACGTTAATTCATATGTACTAATTGATTTTCAAATTTTCTAAAATTTTCTAAAATTTTCTTTCTAAACGTTTAAATAACACAACCTCTGCTACAGAAATTTTATCATCCGTTTCTGAAGTAATATAAATTCCAACCTGCCAAAGCAAATAAATTTCAATCGTTTTTTTTTTATTATTGTTGGATAAATGTTAACGAAGGACGTCGATTCTTAGTTTTATCCAAACCAGTGAATCCATAAGAATCAACTAACGAGAACATACCTACTTAATTGCAGATTATAAAACAAGTTATCAGAGTTAGCAAATATTAACTTAGCGGTCAGATTACGGATTGAAAAAATATAACAAATCGTCGCTATTAGTGAAAGTGATTTTTTTTTATTGGATTATTCGCAATGGTGTATACAATTAGCGAAAATGTGGAAAAAATTACAGAGCTGTAAGTATATATTTTTTTAGTTATTTTTACTTATATAATTTAGGATCCAGAAGTTAAGTCACGTCACTTAGTGGGCTCATTACTAGAGAAGGTTGTTTTAACTCAGCTGCTTTAGTACCATTTTTTAAGTAATTTTATCTTAAATTTTGGTTTCGGAATGTTTTAGAACAAAGTTTTTTGGATAACTAGACGTAACATTTCATAAAAAATTAATCGATTGATTCCGTTCCCAAAGTTGAATATTTTTTTTATTTTTTTGAAAAAACGTATTAACGATTTTCTAAATTGTTGTGATTTCTACTTAGAAATTTAGTTATTGAAGATTTTTTTTATACCCCCTAAGAATTAAATTTCGGAAGATGAAAAGGCTAATTTTTGTAATTTTTCAAAGGGCGGTGGAAAATTTTATTTCGTCATTTTAAAAATTCGCATCAAAATACATGTTCGTGAATTTTTTTGATTGGTGCAATCCTTTCCAAAATCGATTTCTTGCATTTTCAACTATTTTTACTTACCAGAAGCGAAAAAAAAATTTTTAGTCTGAAAAATTAACGTTATGAACCCTGCCAAAGCGAGAAATAGTGCGAAAAAATTACAAAAATAGTTGAAAAATGTAAAAAATCCGAATTTTGATATTTTCCGCCACCCACTAAAAAAAGTAAAACTGTGTCTTTTCATCTTTCGAAATTTTTATTATATACAAGGTGGTCCTTAAGTAATTGTACATAGAAGTATGGTAGATTCCTCACTTTAAAATATTACGATTTAAACCAACATGCTCTAATAAAATGTTGCTAATAAGGAATATACAGGGCGATAAAGGTTAAATTTTAAGATTTAGTTTTTGCAATAACTTTAGCGTTTTTGGATATGTATTCATAAAAATCTGGAACTGGGGAATTATCATGTAAACCGTTAAGTTGTAAGGTTAATAACAAGTATACTTTTTTCTACTAAAATAACGTGGCTTTAATATTCTTTTACAAGAATAGCGCTAACTTATAGAGTAAAAAAGATAATCGCACATTTATGCCACAAATGTGGCCTAACTAGCGCCCTCTACAAATTACACTGAAGTAGGTACCAGTTTCTGATTTCTCGTGCGCAAAAACCGCCAGTTAGAAATTTTTATGAATACATATCCAAAAACCCTAAATTATTGCAAAAAATAAATCTTAAAATTTACCCTTTAACACCCTATATACATTTTATTAGAGCAAGTTGGTTCAAATCTTAATATTTTAAAGTGAGGAATCTACCATACTTCTATGTACAATTACTTAAGGACCACCCTGTTTACAGGGCTCCAAAAACTTCTACAAACTATCCCTATGCACTATATAGTTGTGAATTTTAGAAGAAAAAAATATTTTCCATAAACTGCAGAGCATTTGATCCCTCTTGACCCGAAATACCATTTAGTCACATATCCTACTTTTGTAGGTACATTTTACGTAGTGGTATTATTATTATTGACTTTGAAATAAAAAAATCAGTAAAAATATACATTTTGAAAATAAAATTCAATTACACTGATTGAAAACAAGATTCTTAGACTATTATTTTTTTTGGTTTTAAAGCTTATTAGTATCTTATCTTTGATGACGTCTTGTCAAAATGTCTCCTTTAATTGTCTTTATCTAAAATTATACAGCTGACCTAAATGTTAAGATCAAATTCATGAAATTAAAATAATCGCTATACCTTCTGTAACTTTTCAATAGTCTTTGAGATTTTGAATATAATATCAAATCTATTTTCTTATATTAATTAACACGAAGGTTATTAAATAAATGTATAATTAAAATTTGTATAGTTTTCATTGAAATAGGCAATATTGACATTTGTAGTAAGAAATGAAAGTAGGTTAATCATTTAATATACATCTAAATTCTGATAAAGAGTTATGGCATGTTAAATATAAATATTGAAACCCGGTTATACTGAAATGAATGTTTCGGAATTGTTGCGGTTGCGGATTGTACAGTTAAAACCGAATATTAAAATATTCACTTTTTTACTTTAAAATAGAAATTAAATTCAATTCATAATAGCATTAATAATTTCTATCCTATGGGGAAAATCATACGTAAATTATTATGAATTCGTAATAATTTTAAGCAAATTTTGTGATTTATTATACATTTCACAAAATGAACTTTTTTATGTTTAACTTTTATAATACGTTACAAGCAAATACTGAAGGTCAAATGTTAATTAATTTTAAATAAATATATTTGCACGAAGTACTCCTGATTTCTTTCAGTTCATTGACTACAAAGTTTTTGACCGATTCTGGTCAAAGTGTCACTTTCTTCTTCGTATCCCTTCAAGATAGAAATACAAAGTAAGGACACGAGTTGCACAGGTTGCCAAATCTTTGGCAAATTCTGTTTAAATTGTCAATCTATCTCATCCTAACTGGTTTCCTTATCTGCGAAGAAGAGAGTGACCAGATTCGGTAAATAACTTTCCAACCCCCAATGCAAATTGGGAGTATTTGCTTATTAAAGTTGCCAAAACCCTCTGCTGGGCTTCATTTAACACTTTAGCTAATACAGAGTAGCATAATTGCGTGTTTATTTTGACCTGATCTAGGTATTGGCTTTATACGTGCATGGAATTTGATTTATTGGTCTCGAAGGTCTAACTGACGAAGCCGCAATGCAGAAACCGGTGTTAGGTTGTCGAATCGAATAAATTAAATTTGTAACTCGATTCCTCTCTCGGTATATAAGAGGTGCGTCACCCTCTTTATATTATTACCAAGGTAATCTCACCCTTAAGCGTCTAATATTCTTAAGTGGATGGTATCCAGTCAATGGGATAATTACTGAACATGCAATTATTATTAAAAAAAATATATAATTAAATAGAAATCGAAGCCTTGTACAATTATATATTATAGGTAAATAACTAGTTTTCTGTGAGAACTAGTGGAGTGAAAATCTAAATACTTTTTTTAGATAAATAGTTGATGTGAGTATATGAAACTGTATCCTAATCTTTAAATCTATCACTAGCCTAGTAAATTAACGCCAGAAAAACCCCAAACCTGGGCATCAAGTCTGTCCGTCAATTTTTTTTTAATTTGCAGGTATTCATAGGTACATTTACCCCCTAGAATCTCAGCTACGTGGAATTTGTGGAAGGGTGGGAAAATGGCTCTAGATTTCCCGAAAATCCGTTTTTTGACGATACCTGCCGAAATATGACTCTTAGAGCATTTTTGTTTAGACAAAAAATGAAGACCAGTTCATTACCCACAAAAGTTGTCGCTATGATTTTCTTCGCTACACTAATAGTTTCTGCAAAAACGGCGTTTCAAAAATTCGAAATTTTGAGAATCTGAAAATTCGCAAAATTATTGTGGTGAAAACGGAAAATTTGAATATCCTCCCAAAACTTGAATATTCTCCAGTTTTTGTCTGAAGACAAAAGATAAGGCAATATTAACCAACTTTTTTTCACTTTTTTCACTTGATTAATAAATTTATTGTAAAAAAATCCATTTTGAGAAAGTTTTAAGTTCTTTCTCGTGCACTTAATAAAATACTTGATATATATATATATATTGATGAAAAGATCAGAATGTGATCTTTTATTTAGTACAATTCATAACCCCAAAAAATTTTAGCACGAAAAGAAAATAATCCTCAAAAAATGTCGATTTTTCATAGGGGTGAGAATTTTCTCAATTTTCCGGAAAACCAAAAAAAAGAGTAAAATGCCATCGACAAGGGGAGAAGCTAAGCTTTCTAATGATGTGCGTTGTAAACCGATATGGTCCTTGATTATCTATTAATTTCCGATAGACCCGAGCATTTTCGAAAACTCCGGAAATCAAAAAAAAAACGCCCTAAAAAACATGTCGTTTATGAAAATACACAAAAATAATTTATTGAATCTTTCTGAATATATTTAACAACTTGCAAAGCCCCATTATCCAAAAGGATTCGGTGAAATTAGTCTTGATAAAAAAAATATGAATAAATTTACAGGAGGGTCAAAATATCTTTCTTTCATCTGAACTTTGAATCATGAAAAAATATTAATTTTTACGTGATTTATTGAAAAATTTGTATTCCTTTAGAGCGTGCTCTCTAAATGCAGGGCAGGAGCTAAAAATGGGGGTGCGTTTTGGAGCCGGTTATGTCGAAAAGTATCATATTTTTGACAAAAAGGATGAGGATCATTTTTGTCTTCGGTCTTCATTTTCGTCCAAACAAAAAATGTCTAAGTGTCATATTTTCGGAAATATCGGCCAAAATAGGCGAAAAACAACACATTTTTGAGACCAATGGGCCATTTTCCTGCCCTTCCACAAATTTCAGACAGCTGAGATGAATACCTGCAAATTAAAAAAAAATGGTGCCGGACAGACCTGATGCCCGGGTTGGCACCTTGGATTACACATTTCGTTCACAGTATTTATTTTTCTTTTTTGGTTTAAATTTTGAAATATAAAAAAAAACCTATTTTTCGGTGTGTCACCCTGTTGGTCCACGTAAGACCGTGGGATAAACTCATCTGAAAAAGTAAAATTATTTTGACCACATCTATACATATACACCACGTTAGGTACATATTAAAATTCATAATAAATATAGGTGCCTACATATGTATCCGGGAGAGCATTGTCTCATCTCCAGCTTTGTCTCATCCCCAGCTTTATAACCCTAACTGCTGCAGGAATTGAGCATTCTGTTTGGTGTATGTAATTATACTGCATTATTAGACAACTGTTTGTTGAGGCGTTGAAATAATCATCTATTAAATCTGGTGCTGACTTGGTCCAAATTAGAAAATTTTATGTTATTATGAGGTTTATTTTGATGAAGTGGTAGTCTGTTTGGATTACAGTATCAAAAGTTTACAGTGAGGACGACTTTATTATGATCTAGATAATATAATCCTTTGACAGTGCATCTATAAAGCCCAGAACGGCGCTTTAAGGGGACGATGATGTTTACAAAAGAGGACGTAACATTGTAACTTTCGAAACGTTTATTAGAGAAAGTATTTCTTGACCCTGACTAATTTATAATGTAACAATGATTCTATTCTTGTCCCAACTCAAACGGTGGTCTTGGTCTTGGTGTCCCCAAGTAAACATGGAACGTCGAAATTTTAAAACCAAAATAGCCATTAAAAATAAAAGAGTCACATTTAAAAATAAAATAGCTATTCAATAACTCTTAATTCACTTGAAGAACTTAAAACATTTTCATAAACAAACAGATATTTATCATTCTCAGAGGCGCACTTAGGTAAATTATTTGGGGGGGGGGGGTTTAAGATTTTATTATGACATTTTGTACAACAATAGAGTACGTAATTTGAAGTCACTTGATTTTTTTAGATTAAATTGCTACTAAATCACTAACAACCCCCCTTGAGTGCGCCACTGATCATTCTGCCCTCTTTTCATTTGCCTCAAACAATTCAAAAAAGCCTTTGGTATGGCCATTGTACTTCACCTTGTAATACATTCAATGTTGCGTAATTATTACAGTTATCTGCAAACTTCTATACTATTCTAATTCTAATGTTTAATATTAAGCAATTTTTTTGGCTTATTAGTATTAATTATGAACCTGAACCTAAAAAATCATCCAAAAAATGGGTCTAATGATATGTAGGTAATAATGCAAATTAAAGTTTGTACTTTACTTGCTCTACATTTTAAACTTGGGAAAATAACGTAATAATGTGATCCTACAATATGTAGTAATGTCTTCATTGGCCTCATCCAGATTTCCTGAAATCTGTAATGTACAAAATTTTGAGAAGCGCAAAAGGTCCTACGAATATGCGTTATCGAAAGGGATAAATTGTAGTCTATTTTTATTTAATTTCCAATAAAATTTTACGTGTGGAATGTGTATTGACGATAAATCAAATTTAAATAAATCTACAATTTTCTAAACAAATTGTAATGAAATGTAATATAATTTTTGTTTTCTTCATTCATTAAAAGGCGTGGAACAACATTTGAATTTATTTAAAATATGTTTTTACATTTCCGCATACCTACTTATACAAATGACAACGACTTTAGAAGGTCATTATTTATTTACCATAATAAATAACAAACTACTATTAAATCAATATTTAGGTGACATATGATTTTAAGAAAAGAGCATTTTTAAAGAAAATATATAAAAACATAAAAGTAGCTTTTACTATAGAAAATATCAAAAAAGATATTTACAAAAATTGTAGGCAGCCTTAAGTTTTATATTCTAAAACTAGAAATATACAAAGTGTTCCATACCAAGGCCCTGGATCAAATTTGTGTTCTTTTAAATGGAACACTGAATTATATTTTAGATTTAGATTTTTTTATTGGTACTTGTTGTTTCAAGGTTACATTCGATAAAAAATTGTAAATAAATATAATCTATCAAAAAAGTCATGCAGGTTCATAGAATTTTAAATTAATTATGTGTCTGTGTATACAGGGTGCCCCTGAATTAGACGGCAATAATTTACTCGAGTCAAAATATCGTTAGTAGGTAGTTTATATTTTTTTCTAAATTGCACCGTTTTGGAATGAATTCTTGACACACTTCATAGAAAATAAATATCTTTGTTTCTAAATTATTAGAGTAGAGAATAATTTTTATTTTTGGCCAGAAATTGCCCGTCAGAAAAGGCAGAAACGTTTTGCTATTACATTTTAAATATATACATAAAACACCCATGTGTGGCCAGACCATTTTTTTTTAAATAAAAAACTTGTTCGTTTTAGAGAAAATCCAATTTATTGGGCCAGGTGAATTCACCAAAATTTACAGTGACCGTAGTAGTTTAATTGCAGTTTCATTCACTCATTCCGTTATTAAATGCAAATAATTTTTTTCATTATTTAAATTTCTCTGATCTTTAGTGACAAATATTTTTGAAACGGTGTGATTTAGGAAAAAATTACGACTAATTCAGTGCCACCCTGTGTATGTACCTACTTACATAAACGTGTACATAAAAAAAAGAACACAAATTATAAAAAAAATTAAGTGATGCTATCTAGGAAAAGGATTCAAGGCTCTTTTTCAATTCATTAATATTCTAATTGTTCTAAAATATTTTAATTTCAAATAACACGCAGTTTTCTTTTGACTACACAACAAAGTGGACATCTTACATAAATAGTCAAAAGCATAACGCAATACAAACGAGGAATCTATACAGATGATACTTGATTCTAAGCTGTCTTCGAATAGATGGCGCCATGAATTAATTCGCAGCCATTTTTTATACATATCTGCAAATACGGACATTGTTTTATCGTTGTCTGTATAAAGGTACCTTTATACAGACAACGGTTTTATCTATTCGTTTATAGTAATACCGAGTATTCAAACTTGACTAGTGGGGATTACAACAATTTCATCCCACACGATTTTTTTTAAGATTAGAGAAGAAACGTAATTGAAGTATACATCAATAAAAAAATATCTTATTAAACCAAACCATGAAATTCTTAAGCTTTTTCATAAAAAGATCCACCTGGATCCATCCAAATGGATGAACACTAAATATTTTTTCAAGCAAAGTGCCCTTTATCAGTTAAGGATTCATATATTTTCGGAAAAAACAAAATATCTATAAAGTAATAACGATAGAACAAAAGGAACCAATAATTCCTACATTAGCGGATCTAGGGGGAGGGGTGGCGATGGAGATATATATAAGCGTTATTTCATCTCATCAACGGTCAAACATGAAATTTGGTAAATATATTCTAAGAAAGGAAAAACAACGCGTATGTCACCGTATTTTTAAATATTAATTAAGGATCATGACACAGGGTGTGTGTACATACGACCCTTTTGGTTTCAAAATTAATTATCTATACTTTCACTTAAATTTCACGTAAATATAATATGGGAAATGCCATCCGGTCCAAACGTTCCCATGGCCATTTTGTTACAAATTTTCATTTGGAATTGTCTTACATAAAAGAAGTATTAATATATTTTTAACTAAATAAAAAAACAAATAAGGTGGGAGGCTGTTAAGCTGGGAAACCCTAATAAAACATGTACATAAATAAATATTTATGACCATATGTTACTTGATGCCCCGATGACACAGATCATTTATAAAAAAAAACAACATCAATGACACCACCAACTCCAAAATTAGTAGTCCTACTAATGTTTTTGATCGTTGAAGCCCGTATTTATGTATTCGATAATAATATAAAAATACCTCAAATTACTCAACAAAAGAAACTGTAAAAATGAGAAATATATTATTTTTAGTTCCATTTACAAATTAGCATTCAAATTTATGTAGAGTGTTCGCATACAAAATATATCCCATAATTTATTTCAAAGAATTATTAAAATAAATCTCGTGGTTTCGTAGTCCCGCAGAAGGTTATCCCATACCATTTATTTCTTTGATCTTAACATTCACTATAGGTATCACGTTTATGTATTTTTTATTCGCCCATTCTGGTTTAAGTTTTTTGTGATTAAGTGTAAAAGAGGTATGAGGGCTGTATTTCAATATTTTTTTAATTAAACGAGTTTGTAATTATTTTAATTATTTTGTTTTTGTGGATGCAATACGTGGAAACGAATTATAAATAACATTTTTTTTATTTTAAATGGGCTTGTAATTTTATAAACTTGAGATGAATTTCTGCTTTTTCAGATTTTTAGCAGATACTTAAAATTTTTTTTTCATGTAATTTCTTACTGTTTTAAAATGTATGTTCATATGTATTTTTTGCACAATTGGTCATTTTTGACTGTTTACCATATTGTTTACTATTTTGATGACAGTAAGGAGCATTTACTAATGTCAAGAAAAACTGAACGGTAAGTAATTCACTTACCGTTCGCATTTTTTACTTACCGTTCAGATTTTTCACTTACCGTTCAGAATTTTCACTTACTGTTCAGAATTTTACAGGAACTCTCATACCGAAATTTTGATTTTTCAGGAATTATTGCGGCACATTCTTCTTCACATACCCGTTCAATTTCTTCAAATTCACTTTCACTGCTCATATTTTAAAAATTATAATAATAATCAATAAGAAACACTCAAAAACTAAATTTATTGACGTAACAATATTTTTTAACAATAACTAGAGGAAACTAACAAATTAATTATTAATATTAAATAATATTGTACATTTTCTTAAATTGCTTAAAGATATCTCACTTGTTTGTGCTGTGTTTTCATTGCTAATAGAAACTCCTCCAGAATTTAGATCGTGTAAATCAGTGTTCTGCAATATTTTTTCGGCAAATTCTATTTTGTTTTGAAGTGAATCTTCTACGTAACTATCCGCCACTGTCGAAGAACGCCAACCACCATGACGCTTTAATTCGAGAACATCAACACCACTATTAGCCAAAAGGGTTGGTCCTAAACGAATGACCAGTATAGTTCTCGGGATTAGATAAATTTAAAAATTTAGCAATTTTAGAAGGCCGCGATTGTTGCTTTTCCTACTACTTGACCACAACATTTTCCTTTGCCGTATCGTAAGAATAAGTTTAATATATTTTCTCAAGATTTGCAAATATGGTATTTTGTCGTCGGGTTTGTTAACGACTGTAAAACTACGCTGGATATTTGTTTTTGTATTGGGTAATTTTACAATGATTAAACAATCGTTTTCTTCGATGTTATTCATGGTAATATTATATAATTCTTCCCTTCTACATGCACCAGAAATCCCCAAAATCATTGCGACCTAGAAATGTGCAAACATTATTATTATTAGAGTATTTCTTGTGTAAACTAGTTTATGTTACCTCGTGAATTAGAAATTCCTCGTCTGGTTCTTCCATCAGAAATTTTGAAAAATCCTCCCGTGTCTATAGGTCTATAGCAAACGTTTTTCCTTTTGAGATACGCGATCAAAGTAGAAAACTTGGAAATATCAATACCATCAAAAATTGTGGATTTGTTTTTTCTCTGATTTTTAGTAATCCATCCATAATTAGCTTATTTACAACTTTTATTCTAGCAGGAATCACATCATTCGACGCCATTTTTGTAACTTGAAACAGGAATCATTCAAGTAAAAATGTCAACTTGAAATGACTTGAATCAAATATAGAAATAGTATGAATCTTCACTTAAATTCAGGTTACTCCTTTCAAGTTACTTGAATTCAAGTAACTTGTAAAGTCTGAACGAGCTTTTCAACTGTGATTCAACTCGACCTTCAAGTCCCCAACTTGAAAGCAAAAGTTGACTTGGTCTCTACTACTACTTGAAACTTGAAAGCACCTTTCAAGTTATTTGAATTCAAGTGAAATGATGTTCACACCTTTCAATTTGTTTCAATTTGCACCAATTATTGCACTTGAATTCAAGTAACTTGTAAAGTCTGAACGAGCCTTAAGGGTTACCAATCTCAGACAATAATTGGAGTCGTCGCTTCGCTCCTCCTCCAAACAATTGTCTTCGATCGGTAAAAAGCCCTTACCGTTCTCCAAACTTAATATACTATAAACAGAAAGAAAACACCTTATTTTAATCCCATTTTACAAAAAAACCCTCTTTTTCCCGACAAAACACTTTAGAAAACGCTTTTTACTTACTAAATGGTTTTGTTATTTCCAAAATACCCTGATATTGATTAAATTTGCATGATTTTTAGTATTACTAAAATACTAGAGTCAATGCCACTGTCATCAGTCAATTCTTTGGGATAAACATTTATGGAGTCATTTTTAATAAACTCGATTCAACGGCGCTCCAAACGGGGGCAGTAGGAGCAATGTCCCCAAGTACGGCAATGAGAGTATATTTCTCATATCTGCGTATACCGTTTTTTTTTTTGAATTTTTTTTGTAGATTCTAGGTCCATTTATATCCTAAAAAACTTACTTTTTCCCTCAAAAACGGCCCAAACATATTTTTTCGGTAATTTGGCATTGCCAATCGTTTCTTATACAAAATTCATTCTCGTAAAACAAATTTTGATTTTTTTGAATTTTTTTTTGTAGATTCTAGGTTCATTTATATCCTAAAAAACTCACTTTCTCCCTCAAAAATGGTCCAAACATTCTTTTCGGTCATTTTGGCATTGCCAATCGTTTCTTAGACAAAATTCATTCTGCGAAAACCAAATTTTAATTTGTTTGATTTTTTTTTTGTAGATTCTAGGTCCATTTATATCCTAAAAAACTAACTATTTCCCCCAAAAATGGCCCAAACATTCTTTTCGGTCATTTTGGCATTGCCAATCGTTTCTTATTCAAAATTCATTCTGTGTAAACCAAATTTTAATTTTTTTGTAACTTCTAGGTCCATTTATATCAAAATATTAAACTTTTATATGTATAACCCTAACAGCCGACGACGTTGCCCCCTCGCCCCCAATCTTTGGGCTGGAGCTGCCCTTGGCTCGATTAAACGTTCAAGTCGTTTTTTATTACAGATTATAACTTTTTATTTCTTACTCGGTGAATTATTAATTTTTCGAAACTTTCTATGAAAGTGGTTTAAAAATCACCCATTTGTAATAATTTTCTGGACCCACTTCATTCAACCATTTCTTCACACAAAACTTATATTTTACTTCCATAATTTTACATTAAATTTAGTGTTATTGACTTGGCCAATTTCTTAAATTTTCTAAACGTTTATGAGTATGTTTCTTTATATAATCCTCGTGATATCCTTGTCCCATAGAAGGTTATTCAAACTTTTTATTTCTTCAATCCTAACATTCACTAGTATCTAATATCAATTCGCCCATTCAAGTTTTAACTTTTAATGCTTAAGTTATTTTAATTATTTTGATTATGTGATACATTAACTGCGTGAAAATGTAATAAAATGACATGTAAAGTTTATATTTGTGGTGTTACGTAACATTTTATTTATTGTCGTCTATTGTGTTTTATATGTATGTCATTTTCCTAACTTGAGGTAAGTTTCATTTATCTCAGATCTTTAATATAGATTTGAATGTATGTAAATTTGTCTATTTTAAAAATTTTACTGTTTTAAAATTTACAAATATTTACTTGTATGTACTTTTTCCTACCAAAACAGACCGAAAAAAGCAAATTTTTACATTTTCGAAATATTATCAAAACGTAAGATTTGTATGGATTTTAAAATGATTTTATTGCCCTGCTTTCGTCGCAAAATTTTATGGTCAGATCAATTCTTTGGTCAGGTCAGGTGGCAATTTTTTTTTGAAAACTTACCGAGTTCAATACTCTGTTTAGCTAAACCAATAGAAGGTTATCCCTACTATTTATTTCTTTGATCTTAAACATTCACTATAGGTATCACGTTTATCTATTTTTAATTCGCCCAATCAAGTTTTAGTTTTTTGTCATTAAGTGTAAAAAGGTATAAGTAAGGGCTTTATTTCAAGATTTATTATGATTTAAAAAAGTTTATAAATATTTTGTTTGTTGTGGGTAATGAAACAAGTGGAAATATTATTTTAAAATAATATCCAAATTAATTATTGGTTTTGGCTCCAACATGTTTTATTGTAAATGGACTAAAATCTAGATGTACAAATTTCGTAATTTAAGTTCGCCCATTAAAGTTTTTGTTTAAAAGTTTAAATTTGTTGTTTTAGCTGTAAAATATTGTCAACAATCTGAACTTTATCCTAAACACTTTGAATTAATTCTTAATTTTTCCCTATTAAAATTATAAAAATATTTTTCTTAACTGACTAACGGATTTACAGTGAATTTTGAGTTTTCAAAATTTTACTGTTTTAATATTTATTTCAATAAAAAAATACGACTTTGTTATCCCACTTCAATTTAGCCTATTTTTCACAAAAAAAATCTCACTTTTTCTTGGCAAAAAAAAGGTTTTCCTCTATTTTTATCAAAATAATTTTTATTTTGCAATTTTTTAATTTTTAAAATTTTTCTTTTGCCATACTGATTTAAAATTTAGAGAAGTATTTTGAAACAACTTTATTTAATTATTTCTTGGCATAAGACTAACTTTTCTAGCCGCTATAATTTCAATTTTCTCAAATTATTTTTGAACAACTTTTTTTTTCTAATTTTGGGATTTCCAAAAAGTTTCGCAAATGTACTATCATCTATCAGCAAAACTGATAAATTGATTTTTTAACTTATCTACTTATTACGTATAGAAATGTTATATTTCAATTTTAAAAAAGTCTGTAATTACTTTAATTATTTAGTTTTTTTTCGTGAAATTTATAACTTTATGGTTTTAGCTGCAACAATTTTTAATTTTAAATAAACATCCCAGTTCTATTTATGTAACAATAAACATCAACTGATGAATAAAAAACGGAGAAAATTAAAAATAAGCACGTATAACTAATTATACTGAGATATTGTAGTGCTTTTGCTTGGCAAATATATTTTGTGTTGCTACTGCAACATTATTTTTTCTGTATATCGTAAATCTTGAATTTCTCCTAGCAGAATTGCTTATATAGGGGCCCAAATCGTGTCGACTTAATGATATAATGGCTGCTAGAAAAAAGTAGGTAATTTCCTCATTTTAAATCAAGTGCTGTGTTACTGATGTTCTTAGAGGTATGCCAAGAATTCACTTAAATAAAAAAGTAAATACGTTTTAGTGGATGAAATTTAATATTCTTAAACTTCTAGACATATATAAAGTCTTTTTCATCCGTGTACGAATCATATTTGACGTCTTCTTAGTTTCGATATGGGGCACTTCTCGTTCGTGTCCTTTTTAATAGTTTTTCCTGTATTTCCTTTTTGATTTTTGCGTGTTTTATTGAGTATTTCTTTTCCCAACGAACAGTGTCTGTAATGTTTAGGGGTTGTTTTCAAACAATCACTTTTTTATAATTATTTAATGTTGTTTTGGCTATAATATTTACAATTTTATACCTTATACTTCCAGCCGTAATTGTAGATAAAAAATGATTTTAGTTAAGGTTTAATAAACTGTCATTACCACCAATTAGAAAAGAACCTTTCTAAATTTTACTTCTCATTTACGGAAGTCTAAATAAGTCTAATTAAAAGTACAATATTTTCATAGTAGTACAACTATGGTGATTGGTAATTATTCATACACAGCGAAATTAATTATTATTAGACTTGACCTCCTTTAAACGAATTTGCAAAATAAATTGTTTTTAGAAACAGGAAATAATGAATTATATGCACGGTAATAATAATAATCGTTTTCCCTTCATTTAAAAAGAAATTTTTATTTTGTAACTTAACGTTTAGATAAACTAAGCAACTGCGCTACCTTCTAGCAGCAAAACCGATTAATGAAGCCCAAAAAAGAGTTTTGACAACCTAACAAACTTCATTTTATTTTTTGTGGTTGACATACGTAACTATAAGGAAAAACAAATTTTGTGTTGGAAAATTATAATATAAAACATAAAGATTGGCAATAGGCGCCGAGAGAGACTTCATTTGAAGACTAATTCAAATGTATCTTCATTTTTAAATATATTTTTCGGATTGCAAGTAATTCGCATTCAATTTGAAGTCATACTTTAAGAATTTAATTTGTATTTTTGCAGGGGACAAACCATGGATGCAAAATTCCATAGGGTGAAAACAACCGAAAAAGAAGATGAAGATGAATTTGATCTCACGGAAAAAAGAAGAATATGGAAAAACGTTCTGCTCATTGGATTCGCGTTTATGATTCACTTCACTGCCTTTTGGGGGGCTTCAAATTTGCAAAGTTCAGTTAACTCGGAAGCTTCGTTGGGGACTTTCACTCTAGCGAGTATTTATGGAGCTTTGCTCATATCAAATATTTTTTTGCCAGCTTTAGTGATAAGGTAAGTTTTTACCAAATAGGTGTAAGTTATTAGGTCGGTTTTTTGGATTTTTGGCAGAGTCTTTGTTACAGAATAAGCAGAATTTTTATAAAAACACTTTTGAAGGAATATAGATCCCAATTTTTTTAATTTTTTTATAATTTCATTGAAATCTCAAGCAAATTGTTAAGATATTTTTTTTATTTATTTATTATCTATATTTCAAAAATTTGTGTTGAACAGAGAATTTACCAGATCCCATAGTCGTACGTTTTAAAAATATTTTGAAATAAATAGGGTGTTTCAAAAAGCATGACATATCCAAGATTATAATATAACAGAGTAATGAATGATGACATTTACGGTTAAATCATGTTTGTTTTCAGCTGGTTGGGACCTAAATGGACAATAGCCATATCCTTTATTCTTTACATGCCTTTCATCCTCTCCCAATTCCATCCAAAATTTTATACTCTTATTCCATCTGGAATCGCTGTTGGAATCGGCGGCGGACCGTTATGGTGTGCGAAGTGTACATATTTGACGGTGATTTCAGAAACTTATGCGAAACTTACCAAAGTTCAATCTGACGTAGTAGTAACAAGATTCTTTGGATTATTTTTTATGCTCTACTCCTTTTCGCAAGTCTGGGGAAACCTGATTAGTTCTGCAGGTAAGAATATACTCAAAATATTTTCTATAAGTGAAACAGATAATGGAGAAATCGTTTACAAGATTCAATGAGCCGAAATACGTCTAAAAATTCACTCGAAAAGTTTGGAAACATTTTAATTTAATGATCTTCTTTTCGTATGTCCAAAAATGATAGAAAAATGCGCCCAATTATTATTTTTCTCACAATAAGCTAAATTCTTTCCTAAAATTTACAAAAATATATTTTTTTACAGGTTTTTCACCATTATAATTGATTTTTATACAATATTACTATTATACTTGTAAATACCTAAAAATAATTATATTGCGCAACATTTCACTTTCCTCCCGTTTCTCCAAAAAATAGGTAAAAAACTGCACTTTTTGTCAAAAATATGTGTTGAGGGCTCTGGAATAAGCCCTATGTTGTGCCAGTTTCCCAGGACGGCCAACAATGTGTTACCGCCTTTTTAAACTGCATCATAGTTCGAATTTCGAGTGGACTGTACTTTTAGATTGAAGAAATGTGCTGTAGTAGGTTTGCCTTCTCAACTTCATCCAACAAAAACAATGGACACTTTTATTTAACCATTTATTAGACTTGTTAAATAAATAAATGAACAAAAACAACAACGTAACAAAGATTACATTAAACTAGTAATCGTGAACAAAGTATTATAGTTAATTTAAAGAAATGACCACATCATTCAGAAAATATTAATTTTGCTGTACTACGAAGCACTGAGTGTAGATTTAAATATAAAATGAAAAATACAGTGGACCGCCTGATACGCAGCTAAGTACCACTGTGTAAAACGAAATATTTTACGTTGAACTGGTGTCAACGGAGGGTCTAGCCTGATTCGCGGCTAGCAACACACTGATTTTAAATTTGAATATGAAATGAAAAATAAAATGGACCGCCTGATACGCAGCTAAGTACCACTGTGTAAAACGAAATATTTTTACGTTGAGCTGGTGTCAACGGAGGGATCTAACTTGGTTCGCAGTTAGACGCACACTGATTCGCCGTACTAGGAGGCATTATGAATAATTTGTCAGAGAATTTTGGATATATAACATCCCTAACAAGCCCTTATGCGAAGGAACTTGCAATACGTCGCACTTGACGGAGTAGTGAATCGGTTGACGATCAAACACACACTAAAAAGGTTCTGAATACATTGTTTTAGACAATGGAGCGGCTAGTCTGGTACGCGACTGAAAACACACTGAGTTTAAAATCGACGAACCTCCGTCGCTTCAAAATCTTTCTTTCCGGATTGCGCAACACCTTCTCGAAAGATTCTTTAACGTGAGCCGCGTAAACAAGTGTAAGATTTTTTCTATTGTCTAGACGCGACGGTTAAATTTACGGCCTGATACCATCATTAAAACAGAGCAAAAAATTATCTTTGATGAAACCGCTTCCTGGTTAGACGCCGCTCGCCAACGTATTTTGGTGCGGCGTTGCCGGTTGAACGAATAAACGAATATGAGTTTACATGTTTAATTATCTGAAAATTAAACAATATGTCAAACACTCATTTTCGCCTAATTTCATTATGTTCCTCAAGCTTTCAATTTCATTATTTCAACCTCTTAAAATAGCGATCAATATATTCTCTAATTCCCCAAGACAATTTCTTCTTTTTTCGATTTCTCGTGCATATAAATATATCTATTTCTATTTGTTTTATCGCTAAGAGATTTATTCAGATTTTTCTGCAAACTTTCCCTTATACAGGGTGTTTCATAGTTAAACCAACATACGTTAACTGTAAACAGAGGGAACTTAGGTGTTTCCAAATTACTTTGGTTAATGGGTCTAACGCCTTTAACAACCGAGATACGGGGTGTTTCATCCATTTCGGCCAATATTTTGATAAGCCCTAACTTTAGAACCACCCTTTAGATTTCTCTCATACTTGGTACAGGTATAGTGTGTTAATAGCCCAATCCTATATTGTAAGAACTACAATTAAAATCCAGATCCGGATTAAGAAGAATTTGCAAAATTTGAAAATCCCCAAAAAACCACCCTGTATATCAGATTTTTTAAAATTGGGATGGATATTTGAAAAGAACGGAAAAAAATGAGTTAAAGTGAAAAAAATTTTTAAGTGCACGTCCCATTCTACTACTGTTTTAACGTCAAATGCATTTTTTTCATTTTCACAAGCAGTAACATTTTTTAGTAGCCCAATCGTATAATTAAACTTTTAAAGTAAATTCAATTAATGCAATACATACTGTCATTTGCATAAGCCATAACTTTGGAAATACCCTGTAGATTTCTTTCATATTTGGTACAGGTAGATTGTTTAAATAGCCCAATCGTACATTACAAGAACTAAAGTTAAAATCCAGATCCGGATTAAGAAGAATTTGTAAAAGTTGGTAATCTCTAAAATAGCATCCTGTATATCAGACTTTTTTAAATGTAATCGGATACCTATTTAAAAAAAAAGACAAAAGATGTGTTATACTAAAATATTTTTATAAGTACACAAGAGCGTTCTACAAACAGAAAATACAGATTTAATTTTTCGGATTAATTCCGGATACAAAACTCATTAAACTATCAAGTAAGCTTCGGCAATAACACATCTTTTTTAATCTTAATTAATCCGTATCTGGATTTTAACTGTAGTATATTTCTTACATTATACGATTGGGCTACTAAAAAATGATACCTGTGCCAAATATGAAAGAAATCTACCAGGTATTTCGAAAGTTACTGCTTGTGAAAATGAAAAAAATGCATTTGATGTAATTTGACGTTAGTAGAATGGGATGTGCACTTAAAAAAATTTTTCACTTTAACTCATTTTTTTCCGTTATTTTCAAATATCTAGCCCAATTTTAAAAAATCTGATATACAGGGTGTTCTTTTGGGGATTTTCAAATTTTGCAAATTCTTCTTATCTGGATCTGGATTTTAATTGTAGTTCTTACACTACAGGATTGGGCTATTAACACACTATACCTGTACCAAGTATGAGAGAAATCTACAGGGTGGTTCTAAAGTTACGGCTTATCAAAATATTGGCCGAAGTGGATGAGACACCCCGTATCTCGGTTATTAAAGGCGTTAGACCCATTAACCAAGGTTATTTGGAATGACCTAAGTTCCCTCTATTTACAGTTAACGTATGTCGGTTTAACTATGAAACACCCTGTACTATAATAAAATTGTCTAAAACTGCAACCGATTCTTTAATTTGCTAAGAAAATGTCTTCCTTTTTCGATTCCTGGTGGATTTAATCCTGTATGGATTTCTACTCGATTTGTCGCTACGAGATTTTTCCGCAAGCTTTCACTTTTATCCTGTGCATCTCCTAAAATAGTCAAAAATTGCGACAGATTTTATAATTTCATATTTTTTAAACGCAGCGTTCTGAAGATATTTGAAAAAAATGCCCTGAAGACGCCATCTTCAAGGAGCTCTAGCTTCGAAGCCAAAGCTCCAAAAGTACATGTTTGTATGAACTCCTCACTCTATTTTTGCATGTTCTACATGCCCTAAAAATCTGTAACGCGTATTCATGAACACACACATCGCGATATATTAGATAATATTTTTCCAAAATTTTAGTATTGTCTTCTGGCCAAGACGAACTTGCCACCTTGAACGACAACGCAACCTCTTCAGCTGTTGATGTTTTTCTTAATGCAACGAAAATTGAAGTAAACCTTACGAAAGATCTCGAAAATCAATGTGGAGCAAATTTCTGTCCTGGTTTTGCTTCTCCTGACTCAATTCCAACATTAGCTCCACCTCCACAAGCCAGAATTAATATGATTACCGGTATTTATATCTTCTGTATGGTAGCCGCAGTTCTCTT
Organism: Crepidodera aurea; assembly: GCA_949320105.2. Taxonomy (NCBI): domain Eukaryota; kingdom Metazoa; phylum Arthropoda; class Insecta; order Coleoptera; family Chrysomelidae; genus Crepidodera; species Crepidodera aurea. Next base: position 58,179,332 of record OX439472.1, on the reverse strand, counting down.
AGTCATTATTGGCGTAGACAAGATGTCGAGGTAAGCGATATATTAAGAGTAATGTAATAGGCAAATGAGCGTCAGTAGTAGTACGTCAAACCCCGAGAAAATCATGTTGTTCATAATATTGGCAACTTACCACGCTTCGGAGACCATGTAAAAGTGTCGGTCCTGGCTATATAATAGTAGTAATTAAGCCATGTGCAAAGCGGTAGTCTCGGCCTAAAAATTTATGTACCAGATTGGCTGAACCACCTCCGTGACACGAACTTTTTTTGTTCTATTAATGTTGATATGATTTTTGGTTATAAATTTCATAAATCCTTGCGCTCTCAGAAATATGCAATTGAAAATTAGAAGTAATGGAAACAATAGTAAAATTTTTAGTTTAAAATATCCTGTTGTACTAAATTAAATATTAATTAATTTTTTCTTTAAAATCTATTAGTTTTTCAGGTACAGAAAAGAAAGGAAGGACAATGTTGCTACATCAGGATGGAAATTACTTGTAGTAACTCTAAAACATGCTAAACAACCACTTCAAATTTTGATTTTACCCATTACTGTGTTCATAGGAGCTGAACAAGCATTTTTGGCTGCAGAATACACTTCAGTAAGTATCCTTTTTTTTATTTTACTTTAAACTGTAGGAATACACGAATTAACATTTTTTGCATTTTATCAGGGTATTTAGTAACACGCGGATGATCTTTTCACTTTGATATCACCTTTTTGGCAATGGAAAAGATAAAAAATAATGAAATAAAATAGTGGTAAAAAAGTACAAATTTGAAATGGAATGTAAGAAGTATAGTAGAAGTAAAAGAAATAATTAATCGATAAAAACTTTGGGAATTACGTAGATTAAAAAGTTATTTTCAAATTAAACGATTATAAGGGTAGAAATGAAATCATTAGAGAAAGAAACATGCATAATAATAATAATAATAATAATAATATAAGGTGAAAACTATAATGCATAAAGGAAAGAAAAAGATGCATTCTTTAAAAATTTTATGAAAAGATGAATAAGGACGAAACAAAAAAAAATATGGGAGATTTAAAAAGACGAAAGATACAACAATGGAGTCGATACTAGATCATTTTTTAAGATGTAAAATCAGAGGAATACACTGTCTAGTAAAATTGATTCAAAGAGAAAATAAAAAGACGAAAGAACAAAGAAAATAAAAATTTATAGACTTCGTCACGTACCAGAGGAGATAGAAGACTCAAGGAATAAAAATGCGGGGTAGAAGAAAAATCGTAAAATAGGAAAAATGGAAAAACAACATATAACAAAATTTAAAATTATGATTTTCAGTAAATAGATATTATCCCCGCTTTACTAAGTATCCTCTTAAAAAACAAAAAAATATTTATTTGTTTATCTTATAACAAAACAACAATTTGTTTTAGGCATACGTTTCGTGTGGCTGGGGAATCAGCAACATCGGTTACGTCATGATCTGCTTCGGAGTTTGCAATGGATTTGCTTGCATGTTTTCTGGAAGTGTAGTTAAAATCACAGGAAGGGGACCTGTAATTTTGTTTGCATTTGTATTACATGTATGTCTAATAATAACTCTGTTACTTTGGAGGCCGAATTCAGAGAGCAGTTGGGTTTTTTTTGTTATTTCCGGTTTATGGGGAGTCTGTGATGCTCTATGGTTGGTTCAAATTAATTGTAAGTATGGCGATTTTTTAAAAGCGTCCATAATTATTAGATGCTTTACAAACGGTATATTTGATGGTCATATTGTTAAGAAATTGTAATAAATTTTTCTTGAATCCTTGTTCCATTTCTTATTTTATTTTCTTGATTGTTTCACTGTTTCTTTCTATGTAACGACTCTCATTACCTAATTTTTCATTTATTTTCATTACTTCCTGTCTTACTTCTTTTCTATCTTCCTTGATCTGATTCGTTACGTCATACATTTTTGCTTGTATTTGTTCCCTCTCCTTCGTTACTATTTCTATTTTGTGATTAAATTCTTGTTTAAGTATTTCTTGTTGTCTGGTCATATCTTCTCTCATAATATCTATTTTAATTTCTAATTGATTTCATTCATTATATTCTGTAGAATGTCATACATTCCCTTTTCCTGTTTTTGTGGCTCTTTAATTTTTTTCTCTTCTTTATCATGTTCTTCCTCTGATTCTTCTTCTGCACTAACTGTGGCCTCATCTTTTTCTTCCATGATTATTTCTTGCATTTTCCTTTGTTGTCTTTTTAATCCTATTCTCTTTCCATCTCTAAGATCCATTTTGGGTTCACTCAATTTCGATTTTGCCCCATGTTGGGCGCCAAATTGTTAAGAAATTGTAATTACTAAATTTTTCTCTTTTATAATCTTTATTTTTAAAAATTCAAATCTGACATCTTTCCTAAACTAAACAATCTAATAATCAATATAAACAAAATGTGTCATAACAACCATCTTTCAATTTTAAAGTCCCTTTTACATAATTCCGCCCAACATTTACAAATTTTAATACCATAACAATATATATTTTTTTTAAATCAACCATTATCTAATAAACATCAAATCAAATATATCATGTTTGCTTTCAATAAATAAATTCAGTTGGATTCTCCAATCTCCTGCATAGAATGTATAAAAATAAATTAACTGTTGATTTATTTTCATACCTACCTTAGCATTAACATTTGAATAATAAATTGATATATGGTAATATGGTAATATCGTAATGTAAGTATTGTTAATCTAATAACAATAGTGCAACAGTTATAAATAGTGGAGTAGATCGGTTTTGAAAACGAAGTCGCTCTTTTCGATTTTTTTTGTGATTTCACAGAATAGAGGCTCATCTTTTACGTGATCACTATATAAAAGCTAAGGGAGGTGTGGAGGGGGGGGGGGGTAAATTAACATGTAAAGATATGGAAAATCGGTTTTTCGCACGTAACTCGCTGTATATTATTCAGATCGAAACGACTTCTACATATAAAATAAAGTGCTCACGAAAACGCTTAAACTGAATTAACCCGTCTAAATCGGTCTAGCGGTTCTCTAGATATTGCGATTTGAAAGTATAGGGATTTTAGCCGCGGCAAGAACACACCTAGAACCGTGTTCGCGTTTTTCGCAGGGAAGAAAGTGACTTCGAGACTTGATTTTTTTTCTTCCGATAGATAGTCATGACATTTGGGGGGGAGAGAGAGGGCAAACACTGATTAATCTTTGGCTCGAGCTAACTTTTTTAATTTTTGACCGGGACTGCAAAATGGCAAACTCTTTCTTGAGGACACTGCTACAGGATGTGTTAAAGAGATGATGTTTTTCTCGAAAACAGACACATTACGACCGACTTTCGGATTTTGTAAATTTTATGTTTCAATTTTCGCAATGAAATTGGACACAATGCTTGGGTCACGACTATCTAGCGGAAAAGGCGAGCACGGCTCCAGGTGTGTTCTCGCCGCAGCGAAGATCCGTTTACTTTCAAATCGCAATATTTCGAGAACCGCTAGATCGATTTAGACGGTTCAGTTTATGCGTTTTCGCGAGCCCTTTATTTTATATACAGAAGTCGTTTCGATCTGAATAAAACTCAGCGAGTTACGTGAGAAAAACCGATTTTCCATATATTTACATGTTATTTTACCCCCTCTCAACACCTCGCTTAGCTTTCATATAGTGATCACGTGAAAGAGGGACTTATGAAATCATAAACATTTTTTTTCGGAAAGAGCGACTTTGTTTATCGGGTTTTTTCGGCCAGATCAACTTCAATAAAATTATTGTCATGAGGAGTTACAACGATATATTCTATAATTCTTTTAACTTTTGCCACAACTCTGATACTGCTACTTAAATTTATATTAACAACATTTTTGACTCTTATTTATATCTCAAATGTAATCTGAAATGTCACTTGGTATCCTTAAAAAAAAGGACCTCACGACGATCCTTCCGATTACTAAGGCTTTAGCATTAATTAACTGGGCCGCAAAAATATTTTACTATAATCCCAAGCAGGATTCAGACCAGGATATACGTATATATTAACCTCAGTGACCCAGCAAAATTACTCCAATTTTCATTGATTTAAAACGCGCGGTTGATTCCGTCAAAGTGTCTCATTTAGTATTAAATGATCTAATGGATTTTTACCTTACATCTGGTGTATTTCAAGTAGCAATTTACTTAATCTAATAGAGTTTGAAACTTAAAACTAAGGTCTACTTATCAGCGTTCCTTAGGTTCTGTAGAATGGATTGCACTGAACCTTAACGTGCACACACAAGCTCTACTTTTACACTAAACTAACTCAAAGGGCTTAATCCTCTTTAGTCTTCTTTCTAACCCAGTATTGTCAAGGAGCTGGATAGCCTCGACATTGACATGATGATGAAGTCTTTCTTCATGGCTAATTTCTTGATGGTCTGGTCAACAGTGTCCATTTCCAGATCTCTATGGAGGTCACTATTGCGAATGTACCAAGGGACATCTACTATGTTCCTCAGTGCTTTGTTTAGAAATCTTTGGATGCTTGCTAAGTTGCTTGCTTTGGTGCATCCCCATAGTTTTATATCATGTCTGTAATGTAATGTTTATATCTCTGTGTAAAAGTTTTTGTATGTTTATTTACTTTCTTCTTTTTTTGACGTGCTACAAACTTTTGTAAAGTAAAAGTAGTTAATAAAGATCTATCTATCTATCTATCTACCGTAGGTCCATACAGGCTTAAGTAGACATTGTGGAGTTTTTTCCAATTAGCCAGTACATTTTTCCATATTTCAGTCCAAGTTCTTCTCTTTTCTTTTTAACATGCACTATCCATCGGAGGTTGGCATCTAAGGTAATACCAAAGTATTTTGCTGTGTTTGAATATGGAATCAGGTTATTGTTTATTTTGACTGGAATATGTTTGTAAAGTAAATGTGGAGTGATTTAGTTTCATTAAGTTTAATTTTCCATCTCTTCATCCAGTCACAGATAAGGTGGACAGCTGTTTGCAGCTTGTGGATTGCTTCTTCATTGCCCTTTCCTACTGCTAGAATGGCAGTGTCGTCGGCGAAGGTGGCTATGGTATTGTTTTCTAACTCTGGAATATCAGATGTGTAGACTTCAGCATATATACATATAATTAATCAAGTTTTGTAATGATTTTTCAGAAGAGTCACACTTTTTCAATTTGCAATGTCATGGCCATATCACATCAATGATTCTTTTTGCTTTGAAGTCACATTTCATCTGGAATTTCTACTGTTGGTAATTCTGCCCATCGTTTTTTTTTTGTTTACTAGATATATCCACACTTTTGTCTGCCATTTTTAATAAATATTTTAAATCAAACAGCTCTGTAAAAAAACTGCTTCTTCTACTACCAATACATCTATCTTAAAATGTTTCGAATGACTCGTTTCGGATTCAATATTTATTTATCCAGCTTTAACTGGCGATTACTTAGTGAGCCAAGTGTCGATCTGGGCCCATAACCTATTAAGTGAGACGATTATTAAACTTTTTATTCGTAAATGAATACTTTACGAAATAGGTGACATAAAAATTGCATCAACGTATAATATAAAAATTTATATCAGATATTTTTCGCCCATACAATACAACCTAATTCTTTTATTTTAGCCTACAGTGGAATCCTCTTTCCCGGTAAAGAAGAAGCAGCGTTCAGCAATTTCCGCTTATGGGAATCAACAGGATCAGTAATAACATACGTACTCAGTCCTTATCTTTGCGTCCACATCGAACTCTACCTTCTTCTGGGATTACTTAGTATAGGAGTAATCGGTTATTTTCTAGTTGAATATTTCCAATACAAAAGTAAGAGAAATCCAATTGGTAAAGGAGTAACAAGCGGAAAATTTGAATTAGTCGATAATGCCATTAAATCTGGAGAAGTAGCCGAATAGGTGTATATTTGTGATATAAGACTTTTATATGTGTTTACCAGAAATAAATATTTTTATTCTATTATTGTATTTTATTTTTGAAATCACGAAAAAACCAGTTGTACCAAACCAAGTTCAAAAGTTCAGTTAAATAAAATATCCTAATTGTTGATTAGGTACTCTCTTCTTTCGTCCGTCCGAACAATTTTTTTCAAAAATTCAATTAACATTTAAAATAAAAATCTCGTAGGATATTCTGATATAACAAAAAAGTGAGTGTTGTAATGAACGTGAAATTTTACAAATAAAAACCATTTTGATGCGAAAACCCAACGCTAGCGAAAAGAAAATCAGCACCTCCAGCAGAGCATTCTGGCATAAAATTAAGCGTAGCGTTCCCATCTCCCTGGAAATCGATTTAATTTCTTTCCAGGTTTTGCCCTCACGAATCCCGAAGGATATCAGACTTCAGAATATTATATTTACGTGAGTGTAAGACACGGATCATCATGACACTTCATTACCAGACAAAACTTTGACTAGGAAATATCAATTTCCTTGGAGCTTTTCCGAAGGTTTCATGCCATGCGATTTCTTGATGTGGAAAGGATTTCCTACAACAAAGAGCAATTCCTTTCATTATTTTCATTTCGTTGACATTCCTATTAACTTTAATGTAGAATATTAGAAAATATTTATTTGTATTTATGGAATGATTATACCCAACACAGGAAACATGGCATATAGAGTTCTAATATCTCATCCAATCGCAACAAATTTTATATTTTTAAAGATACTCTTAGTTCTATATTCAACAAATCTCTCCCAAAAACAGAGAAAAATATTGCAAAATTTCTTATTATCTAAGTACATATAACGGACAGCCCAAACCGCTTGAACTAGAAACATGGTATTTGGGGAGTACTTTACATTTGTGATGTAGGAATCATTTTTTCTATATTCAGCTCCTACAGGTGTGAAACTGGGTATTTCCATTTTAGGAATTTCATCCACTAACTTATTTTTATACAATTAAAGACTTAATTGAAGTCCACAATAAGTATTTGTATATTTATTCCATGTTCACTGTTGTTCTACCTCCTCTTTCGTTCTTCTTTTTCCATATTGATTCCTTTAATTGGATTAATTGCTATGTTATTTCTTCTTCCATTTTTTTTGTTAACTGTTTACATTCCGAATCATTTTTAATTCTGCCTCTTCCTTATTACTCATGTTGTGCTATGTGTTTATATTATTTATTTCAATTGATCTCTTCAGGTTTCCTTTCTATTTGTTAACTTTTCAAGGCCATTAGATCCAATTTGTGTTTTATTTCTACATCTTGTTTTCCCTTGCATCGCTTTTAACAAATGCTTACAAATTATAATGTACTCAGTTTTGTCTGTCAATGTCATTAATAATTATAATTTTTAAAAACTTTTTAAAAAAGTTAAGGAAATTAATAAACACATCAGCACCTCTTCTGATAGAGAAGCATTATAAATATTAAGTAAGCGTGTGATCTGAACTCGTATTGAAACATTCTATTTCACCTGTATTAATAATTGTATATATAATGCTTTTCCTTCAAAATCATTTCGTAAACCTCAAATTTCTGGTTACTAAACAAAGTAAATTGTAAAATATTCATTCTATTTGTCTGTTGAGTATAATACTGGGAAGGTGGTTGCCAGCAAAGTTTGTTTCACGCGGTTTGCTCTTGGAGTTGTTGTATGAGCAAGTCAATTAGCTCCAGAGACTGGTTCAAGCAATTAAAATCCAATTCTCTTCCTTATAATTAGTAAAATGCGATTCTGGACGAAATTTGGAAACTAGGAATGGGTCACAATGGAACGGTAGATTTGCCTACAGTTTGTGATAGAAATAACCCGAATGGTATTCGGAACAAAGGTATAAGTTTGTTTGTTGATATAATTAATTAATTGATTTTGAATAGTGTTAGGTTTTCTTTAAATATTAATATTATTTTTTCCATCATTATTGCACTTCAGTGAAAAATACTGACGACCCCACATGCTGCGCATGGAAAAATTTTTATAAAATTTTTAGTTAAATGTCCAGACAGAAATCCAAAATGCTTCGTTCTTACGAAAATGCCGAAAATTGCAGGTATTTCGACGCGGAGAGATGGAAAAAGTTGTGGAAAGCGATGGACAACATTTTAAAGAATAATTATGTAACCATTATCAAATTTCAAAAATTTAAGAAATTTGAAAAATATAATTCTTCCTGTTGAGTAACATATTATAATTAAGTATATTTACAAAGTTTCCCGTCGACAGCATACCGTCCATGGTTTTTATTTTCGTATTCTGTACCTCTTCATTATACCATCTAAGTAATTAAGATCTCAAGCTACGTAACGTAGGCATCGTGGCGCCAAATACCTCGTTCATTAGCCTAATATATTAAATCTATAGACCCTTCCATGTCAGCTTTTTTGAGGATCATAGACAATTAGGAACATAACAAAAACACTGAAGAGGATAACGTGCTTGTACTATAGAAAACTTAATGCACTGATAAAGGAAGCTTGTTAATAACGCTTTTTTCTTTATATATATTTATTAAAAATACAGGGTATTTCAGAAAATATTTTTTAGGTCAAATCTTTTACGCTATTCCAAATAAACAGATTTATTGACCAAAAAATTTCCTTTTGACAAATAAAAGAGCGTAATTCTACAAAAAATAAAGGACAAGTAGGACGCTATTTATAGGGTGATGATTATTCGACAATAAATGAGATTCTGGAAATAGAAAAACAAGGATGAAACAAATAAGGATAGAGTTGTATAATACACTATTACTAATTACTAGATAAAAAGTATTCCATGTGATATACACGTTAGGTAAGTATCAGGATCACCTCTCGTGGGATTAGCTCCTTCATTAGCAGGCGCTTTTGGAAAACACAAAAACTTTTCCAAAACATTTGGACACTGATATTCTTCAACTACACCATTCAACTAATTCGTTAATTTTATTTTTTATACACTCATTTTTACAAAATTTGCAACATTCCACGTAAAAATTGAATAACATAAAGAACCTTTAATTAATTAAAAATTATTATATCATCTACAACCTCTTTTTTAACAATTTTTTATCGATTCCCGGACTAGTAGTCGTTATGGAAATGTGTAAAAGACAACATCACTTACCTGCCAAAAAACCTTTTGAGTACGGCGCGTTTAACGAGTTGATCTGTTAACGGTTAAAAATAGCCAATTCAGCGCTGAAAAATCTATACCTTCCGTTCCACAATCTCTTTTAAATCAGCACTTATTGAGATCGTTCTTTGATACCTATCTGAATAACAAGGACGTACATCCCATTCTGTTTTGGAGGAGGGTAACGAAGATACTAAAAAATTAAAAAAGACTGACCACACTTTCTGGACAATTTTTTGTCCAGAAAATAACGTTTTGCCGGTCAAGACCGGAAAATGGACATTATAGGGACCGGCAAAAGCCTTTTTCTATAACCACTATGCAAAACACGCTTTTCCACACAAATTTTTATACGCAAAGCAGGCCTTTTCTTAATTCCTGTGATATTCGTTGGAAAAGTAATAATTTAAAATGGTAAAAGTACACGCTATGGCACTTTTTCCTACATAAATGTCCAAATTTTATAGTTACAAACAGCAAAGAACCATAATGAATTGATTTTGTTAGGTACATCAACAAAGCTATGACCTGTCACCATTTTTTTGACAATTTCATATTATCATGGATAATTTGTAGGTGTTCAAATATGCCTAAACAAATTGCAGAATATTTAAAATTACCTAACTTTAGCAAATTCAGGAGGAGCGACATGGTGGATGGCGCTCAAATACAGTGGCGGAAGGATATATTGACGATTCGATCTCCAACAAAATTGAAATTGCCAATAAAATAGAAAAATCTTTTATACCTGGGGCTTCTAATTCATATGATATTATTACTAATGAAAAACAAGCATCAACATCTTCGTTGACAAACACTAATATTACATTTAATAAAAACTTACTATCAAAAAAAGATACACCAGGCATAACAATTCAAAATTGTTCAAATTTTACTATTAACTATAAGTTTAACTGATTTTTCTATGTTCAAAAATTCATTTTTTAAATTCTTTCTGTTCAAAGTTTAAATAAAATACCTATATAAGTTACTACTTTTATTTCATTAATAAACGTGGTTGTAGAAAAAGTATTGTGTACAATTCGTACGCAAAGCACTTTTCCCACTCGCTGGATTTGCGCTCGTGGGAAAAGTGGCGCTTTGCGCACTTGTACAAACTACTATTTCCGTTCCGTGTTTTTTTATTTTTCCAATTGCTGTTTGATTTCGTTACTATGGTAACAACGATGCGATTTAGTGTCAAGTGACAGTCCCTTGATTTTTAATTTGTTGTTTATGTCAAACTTGTTTTATGAGTTCGCAAATTTGAAAATGAAATTCCAGAAGAAATTTTGGAAGCAGCAAAATCAAAAGCCCCGTGCCAGAATTCATACGACGCATTTAAAAATTGGTGTTGGGAAAAAAAGTAGAAAATGTAAGTGAAGAAGCCCTTTTGGCATATTTTGCTGAAAACTCCCCAAAAACTGACTTCTTCAACAGGATTCTGTGGGAAAAGCCTAGTTGAATCGCCTTCCAAAACGGGAATCAAAAAATTTCGATAATTTTACGCATCACAATGATACTAATAAAAACTCATTACCTTGTAAATCCTTAGGGGTACGGCTTTGACTGTAACTCTTTTTCAAAACCTATCTCCGAATATTAATTGGAAATCGATGATTTTACAAACGGTTCGTTAAAGTTTTTCAAAAGAAACTTTCCTTTACAAGCGGATATCAGATTTTCATCTGTGCTCACCTTTACTGATTTAAAAAATATCCAAGGTATAGACCAGGAAATTTTCGGAGTGAGTTATCTCATCTCTCGACTTTAATATAATTAAACATCCCTTGAATAAATTACCTAAGTTGGATGAAAGATCAATCAAGGAAAGTTGTCTGTTTCGTTTCAGTGTTTATAAAAAGTGATCAAGCATTTCTCGATAAAGAAATGGCTCTTTGTGAAAATTAATTAAAATTTCTCAGATTTAATTAAAAAAATTGTTTTTAGATGTTTTTTTACCTGCTTTGGATGAAAAATAATTATTAAATTAGATTCGTAGGTAATCAAGTAAAAGACAATTTTTTTATTAAAATAAAATGTGAAAGTATTAAGAAGAAAAACGGTGAATGAAACCTGAAATATAAAATTAAGGAAAAAGGATATTAATAATAAAAACATAAAGATCGAGATGGTATAGCCATATTTATAGAAAAAAAAGAGAAGTCAGTCTTAACTAAAATTACAAATGGACTTATGGAAATTTAAATGGAAACTTTCGACAATATTTCCCGTTATATTATGTGAAAATTCAAAATGGCAGATTTTGTGTTTGATCTCAAATTTCGATTTATTGAAGGAGATACCTTGTATATTTGCATATTTCGATTCCAAGAATCCAAGACTTTCAAAATAAAGAAAATGCTTTGTAGTCCCTAAAACCAATAAAGCAAGTAATTTTTTGAGCAGTCTTTTCTCTATAAAAAATGTCTTTTGTTGTGAATGGCGATTTCCCATTATTTTAAGTTATAGATATGCTTTGTCTTTATTTTAAAATTTTATCATTGACTTACCTTTATCAGTAAACTGTCCAGTGATTTTTTCTAGGCCTGTAAATGATAAAAATGATTTCGATCCTGGTAAATCATTTGACGAAGATGGACCACTAAATGGCTGACAACCCGACCGGATTTGTTACCACTGGACTTTTTAAAAGCATTTTAAAGATTGTGGTTTAAAGGAGACCACAAGCTGTTTATCCTGTGGAGTTAAAATATTATTGATATATATATATATATATATATATATATATATATATATATATATATATATATATATATATATATATATATATATAAATAAAAAAAATAACCCTTTTACCACAATTTCTATATTATAAGAAAATATAAAAAACTCGATTAAATTCCATGCAAGTACATGTTCTTTAATAATTAATGGACGCAAGAAAAAGCGAATTGATGATCATCCCCACTATAATTCTTCATTTTAATGGGGTGAGTTCTGATAAAGGCTCCTAAACGGGCAACAAATTGCTCAAGTTAACCAAATTGCCTCATACTTGACCCAACTGGCCTCCCTTTTCTCGGATATGATTAATCGTTTTGATGTGCATTGTTGTCGGTTTGGAAGCACCCGTAGGAAGAGCGTCTTATGAGAAATCGTCTAGGTGATGTCCGTAGTTTGACTTTATAGCTACAGGGAGACACTACTTAAGGTGCGCTAATTGTAAATTTAAATTTTTTTTAATATGACTCTTCAACTCTATCGTGACACCTGTACGCCTTTAAAGATTATATGACCAGGTAGTATGGTCAAATAAATAATGTAAAAATGTTATAGAGACATCGCTACAAGTAGATTCAGCTAATTATTTTAATTGTAATCAACTCAGATGGCCAGTTTGCATTTTCTACTTTAGCTTTTGATTAATTTGTCTCTCAATCACAAAAGATACAAGAAAAAATACATTTTAGAGACGCTTTAACCTGAATATTAATCTGAAAATTATATGCATGTGTCCTACAGTCCGGAATTTTCATTTTCTGCGTGTCTACCACCATTGCTTATTTTTTTATTGCTTGTAGGAACTGGAAACTGTTCTTATTTTGCTGGTCCCTCGTTTCATTTTATATTTTTCTTAGTTTTTAATATTCTAAGAGTAGACAATCTCTAATTAGCTTTCAACGGAAACATTGTTCTTTGTTTAAAAGATTAAGAGGGCCAACATTCTTCTACATTATAAAATATTTATCATAAATTCATTCAACTTAATGTTCCACAATAGTCTGGTTCACAAGTGCCATTTCCCTCGAAACCTGATCGCCAGCACCGAAAATTATGATTTTGGGCTCATGCGATTCGGAATGGCATCTAGAACGTTCTATCAAAATTCCAAAAGGGGCTGAAAAAAAATGCAAAAGTTATAAACAATTAAGTAAAATAAAAAATAAGGGTTTGGTTTTTTTGAAATATTTCAAAAACTATTTGAGATAATCGAAATTTGAAAAAAGATCCTTAAAGAGCAGGACATTTCCTAAAAAAAAGTCCTACCTCCCGGAACTGTACCAACAACCCTTATAATTTTAATTAAGCGGCGAAAATAACGGTAAAAACGCGTAGTTCAGCTGCCGCGTGAACTAAAAAAATTATTTTAACTGATTAAATATTAATATTAAGGAATAAAAAAATTTGGGTACTAAGTAGACATATCAATAAACAATAATCCGTCAAGAAAAAATATTTATCACAATTTTATTATTAGTTATGCTTTTGTTAATTAGTTAATTTTCACCATTTTAATGTTAACATAAAAACGCTGATTATTTCAGACAAGAAATTTAGAAGCTAATCTTAGAGTTTCGAATAAATCCCCGTTGGAAAAATTCAAAAATTTTGATTTTTCGTTTTTTTATTAACAATCAAAGGCATTAAAAAATTATTTATGTAAATAAAGCCATTAGGAAAATTTTTTTTCCAATCATTGTTAATATTTTGTTTTCTTTTTGATAAAAGCCATATAACAATATTTTTTTTTTATTTTTAACTAACATTATTTAAATAATTGTTATAAACAAATGCATTGTTTATAATATTTTTGAAAACTTTTTCTTTGGAATTTCATCCTTGATGAAAATAATGATGTAAAAAAAAATCGTTCCTTAAAAAAATTTTTTTATTAACAAAAATCGCACTTGTTAATTAACAATTTTTTTTGTTACTAAATATTAATATTAAGGAACGATTTTTTTTAAAAAATCATTATTTATTATGTTCTTTCGTATTATAAAAAAATAATTTTTTTATTAACTTTTCATTTGTTTATTAAAAAAACAATTTGTTATAAACAAATGCAATTTTACGTAATATTTTTTTTTAAATACTAAAAAATATTACAAAAACAACCATATATATTTTTTTATTGAAAAAAAATTTTTATTATTTTTTATTTAACTTTTAAAAATATTGTACTTTTGCACTTGTAGTTTTCTTTCTGTTTTTACTCATTGTTATTAAAATAACTTATAAACTATTAAAGATACGACAAAAACACTTCAAGACTTTTTTGTTCGTTATTAATTATTAAACAAATTGAGCTCTGAAACGAACCTCTAACTCAATTGTTTATTAACTTTTTTTATTGTTATTTATTAAATTCACCCGAATTTTACTTTTTTTTTTTTACTTTTCAATTCAAATATCTTGTAAACTAACTAAAATATCATAAGAACATTTCAAGACTTTTTTGTTCTTCGTTAATAAATTGAGCTTGGAAACCAAGCTCTAACTTTATTATTTAAAAAATTATGAATAATAATATCTAAAATATCTTTTTTTCTATGTTATTTTCTTATTCTAAGGATCTCATTAATTAAAAATAAGTTTTACAAGGTGTATAGTTTATTCAAATTTATTGATTTTACAGTTTTCAACATTTTACAATTATAATTTTTTTATTTTATTATAAAAAATAATAAAAATTTTTTTTCAATAAAAAAATATATATGGTTGTTTTTGTAATATTTTTTAGTATTTAAAAAAAATATTACGTAAAATTGCATTTGTTTATAACAAATTGTTTTTTTAATAAACAAATGAAAAGTTAATAAAAAAATTATTTTTTTTATAATACGAAAGAACATAATAAATAATGATTTTTTAAAAAAAATGGTTCCTTAATATTAATATTAAGTAACAAAAAAATTGTTAATTAACAAGTGCGATTTTTGTTAATAAAAAAATTTTTTTAAGGAACTATTTTTTTTTTAAAATCATTATTTTCATCAAGGATGAAATTCCAAAGAAAAAGTTTTCAAAAATATTATAAACAATGCATTTGTTTATAACAATTATTTAAATAATGTTAATTAAAAATAAAAAAAATTATTGTTATATGGCTTTTATCAATAAGAAAACAAAATATTAACAATGATTGGAAAAAAAATTTCATAATGGCTTTATTTACATAAATAATTTTTTAATGCCTTTGATTGTTAATAAAAAAACGAAAAATTAAAATTTTTGAATTTTTCTGTTTCCGAGGATTCTAAACTCTTTTAAGATTAGCTCAAAAAAATCAAAAAAAATTCTAGATTTCTTGTTTTGAAATAATCAGCGTTTTTATGTTAACATTAAAATGGTGAAAATTATCTAATTAACAAAAGCATAACTAATAAAAAAATTGTGATAAAAATTTTTTGTTGACGGATTATTGTTTATTGATATGTCTACTTAGTACCCAATTTTTTTTATTTCTTAATATTAATACTTAATCAGTTAAAATAAGTTTTTACTGGTACAGTTCAGGGAGGTTAGACTTTTTTTTAGGTAATTTCCTGCTCTTTAAGGATCTTTTTTCAAATTTCGATTATCTCAAATAGTTTTTGAAATATTTCAAAAAAACCAAACCCTTATTTTTTATTTTACTTAATTGTTTATAACTTTTGCATTTTTTTCAGCCCCTTTTGGAATTTTGATAGAACGTTCTAGATGCCATTCCGAATCGAATGAGCCCAAAATCATAATTTTCGGTGGTGGCGATCAGGTTTCGAGGGAAATGGCACTTGTGAACCAGACTACAAAGCCTCCAGGATTGTAAACTGTACACAAATCTTCATCAAAAAAGATTCACGTAATGATTCTTTATATGAAAAATTAATCAACTAATCCAATCACATCCCAGTTATTGTACTTTCTCCTTATACAACAAACAGAAACAGAAGTTACTAACTACGGATGATGTCTAAACAGAATCAAAAAGATACGTGAGCAGATATTGTTTGTGGAAGGAATACAAATAACACAACATCGTCTGCAATAAGTTTGTGCAAGCAATTATACTTCGGAATTTGGGAAAATATAAATCGCCCTCTAGCCAATTTTCGCTAGGGATTAGAAGAAAAATCGGTATAGTCGACGTGCAGGTACAGCTGAGGTATAGCAATGAAAAATATGTGGTAAAAAAATATCTCGATAAATGGACTGAAGGGCTTTTTTTCCGACATCATTTTTTTATGTACATTTTTTTCTAGAAAACTATTTTCGCCAAATTTTGTCGACAAATGAAGCATTTAAAAAATAAACGAACGTTTTGAAGTTTGTAGAGGTAGTTTTAAATTCAAATTTCTCTACAGCTAAAGTTACAGTGAGTAAACCAGTAAGGAATTTTAATTTATTAGATTCGACATCCTAAGAGGTTTCTGTCTTTCGACTTCATCAGTTAGGCTTTTCGAATCCAATAAATAAAATTCCAAACTCGTACAAGTCAATAGCTATATCCGCTATAAGATAACATTTTTAGATGTGCTACCATCTATGGTAAGAAGAGAGTATTGACATTAAATTTTGACTGAATCTAGTCAAGATGTCACTCTCTTCTTTTTTATCCCTTTCAGAGATTAATACAAAGTGAGTAAACCAGTAAGGAATTTTAATTTATTAGATTCGACATCCTAAGACCGGTTTCTGTCTTTCGACTTCATCAGTTAGGCTTTTCGAATCCAATAAATAAAATTCCAAACTCGTACAAGTCAATAGCTATATCCGCTATAAGATAACATTTTTAGATGTGCTACCATCTATGGTAAGAAGAGAGTATTGACATTAAATTTTGACTGAATCTAGTCAAGATGTCACTCTCTTCTTTTTTATCCCTTTCAGAGATTAATACAAAGTGAGTAAACCAGTAAGGAATTTTAATTTATTAGATTCGACATCCTAAGACCGGTTTACTCACTTTGTATTAATCTCTGAAAGGGATAAAAAAGAAGAGAGTGACATCTTGACTAGATTCAGTCAAAATTTAATGTCAATACTCTCTTCTTACCATAGATGGTAGCACATCTAAAAATGTTATCTTATAGCGGATATAGCTATTGACTTGTACGAGTTTGGAATTTTATTTATTGGATTCGAAAAGCCTAACTGATGAAGTCGAAAGACAGAAACCGGTCTTAGGATGTCGAATCTAATAAATTAAAATTCCTTACTGGTTTACTCACTTTGTATTAATCTCTGAAAGGGATAAAAAAGAAGAGAGTGACATCTTGACTAGATTCAGTCAAAATTTAATGTCAATACTCTCTTCTTACCATAGATGGTAGCACATCTAAAAATGTTATCTTATAGCGGATATAGCTATTGACTTGTACGAGTTTGGAATTTTATTTATTGGATTCGAAAAGCCTAACTGATGAAGTCGAAAGACAGAAACCGGTCTTAGGATGTCGAATCTAATAAATTAAAATTCCTTACTGGTTTACTCACTTTGTATTAATCTCTGAAAGGGATAAAAAAGAAGAGAGTGACATCTTGACTAGATTCAGTCAAAATTTAATGTCAATACTCTCTTCTTACCATAGATGGTAGCACATCTAAAAATGTTATCTTATAGCGGATATAGCTATTGACTTGTACGAGTTTGGAATTTTATTTATTGGATTCGAAAAGCCTAACTGATGAAGTCGAAAGACAGAAACCGGTCTTAGGATGTCGAATTTAATAAATTAAAATTCCTTACTGGTTTACTCACTTTGTATTAATCTCTGAAAGGGATAAAAAAGAAGAGAGTGACATCTTGACTAGATTCAGTCAAAATTTAATGTCAATACTCTCTTCTTACCATAGATGGTAGCACATCTAAAAATAAAGTTACAGTGTTAAAAATATACCTTTTTTATTTAGATATACAGGTTGCTTCAGTCTAGTGTAAAAGTCAATAAATTAATAGCTTTAAGACTTACGTATTTGTAAAAATAAACTGTAAACAAAATTCACTTTTGGCTTTCTTATTTTGCCATATTCTTTTGTATTTAATCTTAGCAATGGTCACATTCGAAAAAGTTCATGCATCATGAGCTAAAAATGACATTAGGCCTTCTGAATCACTTTTGGAGTCTTGATCTGTTTCAGTCTTTCTTACTCATTTTTTTACGCCCCTTTTTAATTTTAGAGGTGTATCAGCATTCTTTGTTATTCCATGTGCGATAAACACTCCATTGTTTCAGATTTCAAAAGGTAAAATGAATTGACATCGGTTTTAATAAATTCTTGAACGCGCGATACAAACGTTAACTATGGTGATCTTAAAAATTGACTTTGATGTCTTCTTCGAAACTGAGCAAATCAGAATATACCAACAGCTCATTTTTCTTTTGGTAGATAGTGTTTTATGTTGTTTTTCTCAGCCAATTGTTATGCTAGACATTGTAAATCATTAAGAATTCCAACTTCCGGTTACTTCTGGGACATTATTTATTTATTTATTTATTTAGCGTATGGCACAAGACACATTAAATTTACATCTAAAGAGTTTATATATGCAATTGATCTGGACGTCGCCATCAGGAAATCCTCGGATGTCCCCTTGTAGGCTGTTCTAGGACATTTTTCTGTGATTGATTTTGTTTTCGTTTGTGTCTCTTGTGTGGTCAGGAGAACATTAAATGCCCAATATATATCTCTGACAAATTCAAATTAAAACAGTGTGGCTTTGATTGTTCAACTGACTACATCTCCGTTAATAATGTAACGTAAAAACATTTCTTTTCACAAATGTTATAAAAATACAAGTTCACTCTGAGTGTCTAATAGTGTAACATAAATCATTTTAGAGTTATTTATTGTTGCCAATTAGTGTTGGTTAGTGTTTCAATAATCATATTACCATCCTTACGTTCAAGAGTATGATTAAAGCCAGAAGAAATAAACTCATTATTAACCATTTCTCATCTTTTGATTTCAATTTATTACAAATTTATGGTAAACTCCTGGACTAAAATAAAAACCGTGACAAGACAATCTAATTGAAACAGTTCCAAAGACACGGGAATTGTAAACAATTTGTTTTGGGATATAGGTGTTATTTTTCGATTTCATATTTTTTCCCAATGGTCATATGAATTTTAGTTTTGTATCAACATAATGAAAAATTGAGTGGTATTCTGTATATTTGATATATTCTTATATTTCAATTATTTGGATATACAGGGTGCCCTATGTCACTGTCGTTTAATAAAATAAATTTGTTTCAAAGAGGAATGAAGAGGTTTAACTGATGATTGGTTAGTCTGGAAGTTCTTCTAAAGTATTGTTAACGATTCTAACGTGTCTGAAATTTGAAGCAGCTTTTTATAAAATCGATAAATGTTTGAACTAAGCAGTAGAAAAACTATAATAATGTAAGTCACAAAAACCACAATTTTGTAGAAAAACGTTCAGCAAATATATACAACACATTTAATTTATGACTATTAGAAAATATAACTTTCCAAGTAGACAGTTTGATTTGGTTTTGCCTCAAAAATGAACTATTACACAAAAATCTAAGATAACATTGTAAAAACATATTACTACAGAGCTAAAGGAATGCCAAATATCCGGCGTCCCAATTCCGTTTTATAACAAAACGACTTTTGAAGACTTGATTTTCACAAAGGACACATTAACCTTTAGAAGCCCTCAAGATAACGGCCGCGTTGTTACACAAAGTCCTTTAAGAATGAACAGGCAGGTACTTAAAATTTCCCTTTCAGTCAATTAATTGCTCCAAGTTCGTTTTGTACGAAATTAAAGAGAAGATTGGATGAGTAGTTTACGAAGGAAATGTTTTTAGTTATAAAACACAATCAACAACGTGTCCTGGTTTCATCAGGTTGGTTAAACTTTTTATATGCAGAATGTTTACTGATGCGCTCAGAATTCAGTAAAAGTTTTGAAGCTTTAAACCAAATAACCATATCTAAAACTAACTCATCTTCAAATTTACCCAACTGCAGCTGCAAACTGTAAATATCTAAATAAATTTAATTTTTTAGTTAAGCTGCCAAATCATGCAAAGTTGTTCGCAGAAGTCGATGTATTGATTAAGTAAATTTAAACCACCAATAGAACTTGTTTACTGAATACTAACTTCGTAAACCAACTTGTCTATAAGAGCCATTAATATTAAACATACGAATTGTTTAGTAAACGAGTAGATAAATATTTCCGAAATCTTGGAAAACCCTTGTTGTCTTTTACTTGATATGTTGATAATTAAGTCAGATATCGGGTTTCAGCAAATTTTCCCAACCCTGTGTGAGTTCTGCTATTTAGGTACCAAAGTATAATTTTCTACAGATATGTAAGTCTGGTTTAGTTTTATTGTCTTTTATCATTTTTGTTGCTTTCTTTCGTGTCGAATTTTTATGCTTAAGATTCTCTGTTATTGATCTTCTTTTTTCTAGTTTGTTAGACTTATCCTTCTCACGAATCTTTCCTTTTTTTTCTCTTCTATTACATTTAAAATCCTATTCGTTTATTTATTATTACTTACTTACTCACGAAAAATGAAGATCTACAACACAATAATTAAACTAATATTACTATAAGCAGCAGAAACTGTGAGTATGACAAAGAAAAAGGAAGAAGATCTGAGAATCATGGAAAGAAAAATTATGCGAGCAATATTAGGACCAATTAAAATCACAGAAGACGAATATAGAATTAGAACAAATGAAGAAATTAAACAAGAAATAAAAAAGACGGTAACAAAAATAAAGCAATTCAGAGTTAGATGGTTAAGGCACGTGTAGAGAGCTGGAAGTGGAACATTGGCTCATCCAGTGCTACATGGGTCCCAGAAGGTGGAAGAAGACATGAAAGACCCAGATCAAGATGGCTGAAGGAAATGAAAGAAGATCTACGATGGGCAGGAGTGAATAATTGGCAAGAAAAGGTGTACGATCGGACAAACTGGAGAAACAGTGTAAAGAGAGTTATGTTATTGTATAATAAGAGAATGGGATTGATTATATTCTTGTATTTCTGCATCTTAATATTTAAAATTAGTGAGTTCATCTTGAAACTCATTAAGCTGCGTGAATAGTTATACGGGAAAAACAAAACAAATTTTCTTATTATTTTGTAAAATACTATATTTTCCTTGTAGAAGTGTTATAATTTTACAATTCCACGAAATAATTCTACCAACTAAAAATATACCATACTCAGCGCCAAAAATTTTCCTTTGAATATAATTTAATTCAGAATCTGCTCATATTCCATTATCAACCGTTTTAAGTTATTTATGATGCTATAATCGGAATACCGACTTTCTGTTAGCCGTTAACGTAATTTTACGACCAGTGCGAATAGCTTTTTTATACCCTTTTTTCAACAAATTTTCTCGTGTAAACTTTTGTTGGTAATTTTCTGAACGCTCCGTTGCTTTCAAAATTAGATTTTTATTAACTCACCTAACCCGCTGAATAAAGGCTTAGTTTTTTTAATAAAGGTTCAATTCTATAAACTCAAACCTTCGATTGAGCTAATTTTGGCCCTTTTGTACATATAAGAAAGGCAACTCTTAACTATTATTAGGGTAAACCATAAGTGCTATCAAATGGCAAAGCAGATGATTGCATCTCTCATATGACCCGAACCTGCATTAGCACTGAAACTCTCCTAAAAAATAGAACCCTGGTAAACTGATCCAAAAAAGAGCTACCTCGTTACAAGCAAACAAATTGTAGATGATCCATCAGGTTATCCAGCATCTGTGTTCGGGGACCGGTGGTCAAACTTACAGTCAAATACCTCGATCCATTAAATAATTTATGGTACATCCTGATGATTTAAAATTTTTTTTTAGTTCAATTCATATCAGCCTTGGTTAAATAAATAGAGTAAATAGAAAAACATTATTATAGCCAAATAGCAATAAACAAACTGAAAGATAAAAACTAAATAGACAATGCAGGAAAAAATGTTTATTTCCTGCTCTAGGAACTAATATCCTTTCCAGGGGAATAGTAATAGATCGACGGGAATACCAATTAAAGGTAACAGGCTGACAACAACCGATATGGAATGAGTGGCAGATAAAAGGGAGCAATCCTTGTCAGGCGATTAAAAAGAAGCAGAAAGTTATAATTCAGTAAAAAATCAGACTAGTGATCTTTAATATAATTTTTCAAGGAATGTTATGGCTTTCTTGTGATGGTTTATGAGATTATACAGGGTGTCCCGATGGTAAACGGAAGGTCACAAAGGCGGTTCTAAATAACCCATATATAATGGGTCTCTTGGCTTCCATAACCGAGTTACAGGGTGTTTTATCACTTATGCATAATTATTCATTGGTCCAGAACTTTTGAATCACTTGTCTATCTTTTTCATGTTTGGCATACAGATTACACTTTTTACTAATACTGCACTGAAATATTGAGAGATATGAAAATCCAGGTTCGGCTTTAGGAAAAATTGAAACATATTAAAAATATCAAAACAACACCCTGTATAACACAATTTTAATATTTCCATTTTAGATCTGAATAGTTATTGTTTTTATCCCGCCACCGATTCGAATTGGAAAATTTTGAAACTGAAAGTAAAATTTTCATTTAATTTAGAAAACTCATTTTTTCTTTAAGAATTTTAAAAATTCACTTCACGTCATTTACCTATTTCTTGTTCATTCGGCTTAAAATAATTTTACACTGTACTGGTGTTAAAGAAAAAATGAGTTTCATAATATGTTTTTTCTAAATTAAATGAAAATTTTACTTTCACTTCCAAAATTTTCCAATTTGAATCGGTGGCGGGATAAAAACAGCAACTTGTTTCAATTCAATTTTTTCCCCTCTATTCAAATATAAAATGGAAATATTAAAATTGTGTTATAGAGGGTGTTGTTTTGATATTTTTAATGTTTCAATTTTTCCTAAAGCCGAACCTGGATTTTCATATCTCTCACTATTTCAGTACATTATTCGTGAGAAGTGTAATCTGTATGCAAAAAATGGAAAAGATATACTAAGTGATTCAAAAGTTCTGGACAAATTAATAATTATGCATAATTGATAAAACTCGGTTATGGATCCAAGAGACCCATTATATATAGGGTTGGAACCGCCTTTGTGACCTCTACCTACCTTTAAAATATTTCCGTTTACCAACGGGACACTCTGTATATGTTAGTTTGCCAACATTCCCACGAATATAGAGGCATACCTCTTTTTAATAAATTTACTAAGTTACATGGAAATATTAATAATATGTAAATTCATTTAGGGATAAACTCTTTACATACCTGGCCACTAAGCATTCTACATATATGAGGACTTTTTACACGTCTAAAGTTATTTGTACTTTTTTTAATTTTGATTTCGATAATGTTAATGTTAATGTTTGTATTATTTCTTATACAGGTTTATTTTTAAGTTCTTTGTAAGTTATTCACAAGTCCGATAGATTTTATGTAATACTTTATATATTTTGTATCTAAAATTTTAAGGATATTAATAGATTGTTTATTTTTTACAGAATATTATTTTTAGTTGCGTTTTGTAAATATTTATTGAAGTACAGGATTACTACAAAACTCATATCGTAGTATTTTTCTGGCGGGTGGTAGATCACATCAAATTAATATTTTTTTTAACTTGGAGGAAATAAAAAAAGTCTGATTCGTTGCTGTTATTTACTCAATCATTCATTTCTATCCAAAAGCAATTGTCAGTTTCAAAAAAAATTGAAATAACAAAGCACTTCTTAAAATTACATAATTTAATAGAAAAAATATAATTAAATAGACTAAAAATCACAAAAAAAGAATCCTTAACGATTATATGTACAAATTAAAAATTAGTCATCACACATTTTTTTCTTTAATCTAACAAAGGGTTAGTTCTAAACTTTAATGTCATGATTTTCACGAGAAATAATTTAGCTATAATTATGTGTATATGTTACAGAACATACGATGAAATATACTAAAATTTAAAAAAATAGATGTCAAAAACGATTTTCCAAACTTTCAAAAAACATGTCTCTAATCGGACATTGCTGGCCAAAAGTTAAAAGAAATGTATATTATTTATTAAATAATTTAATAAAAATGAAAACGGCTTTTCAAGCATTTTTTCTAGTGTGCGTTCTATTGAATATGCCAAATGTTATAAACATTTTGTATGGTACTTGGATATCTCACCTAGTATTTACACAGGATGATTAGCAAAAATGTATCATCGTTTTCACGTTACATTTTAGTTCAATCTTGACCCGAAAAATTGACTAAAATTTGCTTTTAGTTTTATTAAAGTTTCACTAAAAACAAATTAATGAGATTTTATTTATAAACAATAGAAATAATTTAATATTGTATTGATTTACAACTGGTTTATATATATATATATAGAAAATAATGTTCCAATGCTTTGGCCCATCCCATATTACTACAGTCACTGAAGATTTTCACCTCCGATTTCGTTGAACCTCCATCGCTTTTCATGAAAATTGGGTGAGTAGTTAGAGGATATCTCAAGAAACAAAAGTGACATGGTGCCAACTTGCGCTTTTACCCTGGGGGTGTAAATTATTTTATTAAAAACATTCCCAGGAATCGATAGAGGTACCAATTCTAAGCAAAATTCGTTATATAAAATTATTAAAATAAATCAATACTTTTTGAGTTATTAAAGATCAAAGATTTTGATTTTTCGTGAAAAAATGCATGTTTTAAAGCGGTTTTTCATAAATAACTCAAAAACTATAAGTTTTTACAAAAAAGTTGTCATTACCAAAGTTGAAGCTAATAAAATATCGAATAAATTCCTTACTTTAAAAACCTTTTAGTATTAATTCAAAGTGAGTTATAGGTAATTGAATGTATATTTTTTTTCGGCGAGTACTCAAATATAAAAATTCAAGCTTAAATAACGGGTAAACGATGCATTTTATCAAATATACTTACTGAACACTTTTGAAAGTACTCAGAAATATGTATCAAATGAGCCCTAGAAGAAGTTAATAGCACCAAAATTAAGCAAGTTATGATGAAAATAAGAGGACTCTTTCGAATTTTTTAGGAAAAAGTGAAAAATAAAACATACGCCATTCCCACAAAAATTAAAATTTATAGTAATCCCTATAAGACTTTCTTTATTTCATCATAAGTAATAACCTCAAAAATTTTGACCGGTTTAGAATGCATATTTTTGAAAAAAAATTTGATTTAAAAAAATTAGAATTTTTCAAATTTTTAACAAAAGGGGTGGATTTCATCCCTAAAATGCAAAAAGCGCAAGTCGAGCAAGTCATTTTTGAAGTTGAGGGTAAAATTTACTCAATCCCAAATTTTCATGGAAATCGATGGAGGTTCACCGAAATCGGAGGTAATAGTTGATTTTCACCTTCATTCACTGTAGTATATCTCAATTCAATCTTTTCTTGATAACAATTTTCGCTAGTGTCAAAAATACTTTTCTCTTGAGCAAAATTTATATTTTTTGACAAACCTCTTATAGACTGAAAAAATATTATATCTGATGACTTTATTTTAGGTTTTAGATCTTTTTATGAACTGTTTTTCCTAAAATAATAATAAAAAAGTTTTCCATATGATTTCAACTGCTATGTTCAAAAATAGACCACAATTTCCGTAAGAAAAATGATTTTTTTATTATTAATTAAAATGCGCAAATGCTTTTCATTCAAAACCTGTTTCAGTATTTTTATTTTATTAATTATCGCAAAACACATGATGACCATTACACTAATAGTTAAATTAATATGAAAAAAAATTATACAGTCGACATGTTGGCATTCTATTTTATGTTTAACATTCATGTTAACATCGATTTAAATATATATCAATATTATTTATTAATATTAGGGCAGGTAGTGCCTTTCAGATTCAGAAATTTTCAAAAAAAAACATTATATTAATATCTTAACATTTATTTAGCTATTCAGCATAGAGATTGTATTTCGCTAGAAAATTTTATAAAGAAAAAAATCTGGATCTGACCGAACACTAAAAAATTCATTCGAGAATATTCGAGGAAGACAATACATAAATATAGTAATCCGTATCTAAGTCTCACCATTTTAGAACTATTAAAATGTTTAACATATCTAAAATAATTGGATCTCATACAAGATGAGTTTTCACTGAGTAAAATATTAGATTTGATCCACTAGTACTGACAACATTTCCTCCAATTACACTAGTACAAAAAAATTGAAAGTGCGAGTACCTACACCAAAGCAATCCTACTCATTTTGAATTTTAAAATTCTGAATTCTAAAAATTTATTTTTCTCTAAAACTGTTAGATTTATCGACGACTAAAAGTAGCTTCATTGTACAAAAATATTTGTAAAATTGTTTTAACATTACCTAAATTTGTCAAAAAGTTTAAGCTTTCTCGATTAGTTTATATAAAATTAGTAAATTTGGTTGCTACCTGTTTACTAGGAGAAAAAGAACAAAAGCTGGAAGAAGAAGCTTTTGCTAAAGAATCAAAGACGAAGAAAGAATTGGAGGAGAAACGAGCAAAAAAAGAAGCAGAGGAAGAACGAAAGCAGGACCTAAAGAAATTAGAAGCTGAGAAGAAAGCTCTTGAGGAAAAGAGGAAAAAGCAAGATGAACGAATTTAAAAACATGGGTTTAAGTATTGCTGAAATTCAAAACGCAAAGAAAAAAGAGCATTAGAAGCTTATACAGAGCAGTTGCAGTTAGTAAATTTGGTTTTACAATCTTCTGCGCAGGTCAGTGAAATTTCCTTTAGATCACATAGATTGTTAAAAAGATATTAACCAAAAACAGTGTCCTGATTTCGAACTTTAAAGTCGAATATTTGAAGTGGTACGAAAAAATTATTATCGTTTCTCGATCTTGAGTGTTTGAAATAAAAATTTCTGATAAAGAGATTTCATCAAATAACTGTTTTAGAGACTTTAGTAAAACGGATTTAAACTTTAATTTCTTTTATAAAAAAGTTGTAACAATCTCATAAACTTTTTTGGATCCATCTGTATATTTTACTACCAACAGTCCAAATTGTTTCTAATACAAAATAAACTAAAAAGTTTTAGATATGTTAAACAGTTTTGTGCAACTCTTTTCGACATTATCACTGATTATATGATTTCGATGTCATCAATCCTGTAATATTTTAAGTCCATAATTATTTTATTGCTTCAACATTAATACTATTGGTCGAATTGCCTAGCTTATAGACTATCGATATTTAAAAAGAAATATTCGAGATAATATGAAAATACTGAAAAGCAATTAAGAGATTCCAACACTACTTCAGATAGAAGAAAAAACAGCAGATTTAATTTAGTGTTGAAGTTTTTGCTTTAAAACTGTTTGTTAAGTGATGTTACGCCTTTTTGGTATCATGAAATTTCTAAATTCATTCTTAATATTAAATACAATTTATATCTTTTAGTTGACGAAACTTAATTGCAGAACTATCTTAATTAATTTTGTGTAGATAAAATTAGTGGGAAGCATTCAATAGTAAATAAATTAGTACATCTTCGTTTTAAGTCGAGCTTTCGAAAATGTTTATTTTATTTATCAAGACAAATAACATGAAATTCAGAAAAAATTACATACAAAAAGAAACATCAATGTTAAAATTTAAAATGACAATTTCTAAAAAATCAGTATACAATTCAAACATACAGAGTGAGATTATAAAATGTATAAGTATGTATAAATATATAAAAAATCAATTCAAGGAGGACGAGTTGAGAAATTTTCTTTGTTTTTTTAATAGATGTGTGTATATTGTACTGCATGAGGTCATTGATATCTGTTCTTTTATTCATTGATTTTTCATTGTTATTTATAAGAACCATTTCAAGAAAGAGACGTTTATTGAGATTTCGTTCATTAATAATATTTGGATCGAAACTGTTAAAAATATTTAAATATTTACCAGGAAACTGTATCGATGAAACTTTAAATATTTTTAATAGTTTTGATCCAAATAATTCAGTTCCATTCCTGGATTTAAAACTAATAAGAACAAACGACAATAAAATCATTACTAGATGGTACAGAAAACTGATTAATAGTAATCGGTTCTTAAATTTTAATTCAAACCATGCTATGAAAATCAAAATAAATTTAATTAATAACCTTAAAAAAAGAGTGGCTAATGTCCCTCATCCATCTTTGAGAGATGAGTGTCTGAAAGAACTTCAAAAGGTTCTTTTAGAAAAATCATATCCCAAATCTTTAGTGAATAAAATTTTATTTAGTACCTCTATTTCTGTTTCAAATTCAATCCACCAACAACTGACTAAATTTCAATTTTTAAATCTTTACCACATATAGATGGTTTGACATCAAAACTCATACATTCGTTCAAAAATGAAGAATATTAAAATAGATAAAACTAATTTTGAAAACTATTTCACAAATACATTCTAAATTGAAAACACCTATACCAGTCAAAAATAAATCAAATATAGTGAACAGTAATACCACAAGTGATTGAATTTTCGCGATAAGTCTGTCGATTCATTTCATAACGAAACTGAGTTGCTTGATAATACCACGAGTCCGCAGGACGAGTAGTCTTTTCTTCAAGCAACTCTGTTGAGTTATGAAATAAGAGATATACTTATGACACAGTACATACAGTAGTGTCACTTAGCGTCGGCACCTTTGATATTGGTGCCTAGCAGTTTCATTTTTTATATTCGCAATGGTATTGACACTATTGACAGTAATGACATTTCTCCCCGCCACGATCCCTAACAATGCTCATATATACAATGCTCGATATATCAATTATTGATATAAATTGCTTGCTAAAATTTAGTTTATGCAAGGTTGAAAACATGGAAAAGTAGTAAAAATTAATTATGCAGTTTTCAATGATGTAAAATTCATTTAATCGGATGCACCCGAGATAAAAAAAAATGTTTGGTGATTTTTACGTATTTTTGTCTCCTGAACACGAATTTGAAGTCAAAAAGAGGAGGTCTCGAATGCTTTTTGAGATGTAGACCCGAAAAGTATGAAAACATTAGAAACGATTATCTTTATTGCCACACTTATATTAACTTCATCTGTACGTTTATTAGTACAAATTTGAACCATTTCTAGTCGAGTTGAGATTTGGCATATATTTTTATATGAACAAAAAATGAGTTTTATGAATATGGGTCGATGCTATTCAAACGTTGATTGATAAAAATTCCTAAAACCAGAATTTGAGACTATTTTATGAAATGTTTATAAGACTTCTAATATATTATACAGTAGATTGGATAAAACTTTTTAAATCCGACAAGGAGTCGCAACTCCTGGCTATGCGCATTGAAAAATTACAACCAGAAATTGGCCGAAGTGGAATTACTGGTGCTTATGAGATAAATTCAATCCAGAGTGGAATTTTATTAGACTATTTCACAAACAAAGTAAAAGGTAAAAAATCTGAAATTCAGTAGAATTAGAGGAAATTAGCAGAAAAAGCAAGAAGTTGATCGGAAACCATTGACATCGAACAATATACATATTGAATTAAATCAGTATTAACATAACGTACTTAAACATTTCTCAATTATAATGATAAATGGTGCAGTTATTATATATAATGCTTTGAGCTTGATTATTTGAACACTCGCTTGTACTTGCAATAGTTGTCTTTACGACACATTCGTTGTGATCAGAACCATTCATTTTTATCATGTTGAAGCTCCAGTCCTTTAATATAACAGATAGTGTCTCGACAGGCGTTGCTCATTTTTAGCGTGGTTATTTATATTTGACGTTTAACTGTCACATACGTAAATCTGAAAACACCGAACTTGATAGGCCAATCAGAGTCAAGAGTCAAGTTTAGTATTATCGATAATCCAAACTTGACTCGATCTCCTGATTGGTTCATTTTACAAGTGCGTGAAATAGTCAGTAGTAATATCACAAGAGCTTCGAAAATAATCGATTATACTTCCGAGTCACGAGACGTATTTTGCGAAACACCGCGAGAGCGGAGCTCGAGTGGTGTTTTAAAGAAATACGTCGAGCGAGGAGGAAGTATAAAATATTACTTTCGTATGCTCGCGTGGTATTCGATACGATTATATAACGAATTATATAATTATTTTTGTTGAAGTTTGCTTATTATAAACGTCAACCGTATTCTTACTATGACAAACTTTTCAAGATGGTAGGATGCGAATATCAAAAACGGTTATACCACGTCGTCAAGGGTATATTCGCTTATCAATACATGGTAACTAAGTAAAAATTGCAACTGCTATTGGCTAAATTTATGATGAGTTGTATAATATCCCAAGACTATGACAAATAGTCGACTATTATTTTCTGCCTAATTCTATCGAGAGTATCTTGTATTTTGAGACAATTTGATGAGACCATATGAACATTTAATAATCTGAATATTCTTTGAATATTAAAGTTCATATGGTCGAATTGAATTGTCTCGAAATGCAAGTTGCTCGAGATGAATTAAAGAAAATAATAGTCTCTATTTGTCATAGTCGAGTGATATTCAGGAAGATTATTTCATGAACCCCACAAAATCATTCGCTAAGATTGTCTCCAAACAGACTCCTTTCTCTTTTTGATATTTTCTGGGATAGATTTGCTTATATTTTCACACTGATTTCCGTAGTGCAACATGAACCAAAACGAGACATTTTCAATTTTAAGTGAATGTTACGTCAAATTTTGACACTTAATAGCAAACAATATACAATCGACTAAAATAGCCGCTGATATTTTTTATTTACCTAAATATCCGATTATATTGCATATCATGTGACTAAATCCATGACTTTTTCATGTGTGAATGAAATAATCTATGAAATCCCATGCAGCAGCTGTGATGAAGTATACATTGGTCAAACAAGTAGAATGCTTAAAGATGGAATAACCCTTCATAAACGTGACTGCAGAAGGAATGTGAGATCTTGTCGCCTTGCTGAACATGTAATAGATAAAGACCATGTGATTGACTATAATAATGGCAAAATTCTCGATAATGAACGAAATCTCAATAAGCGTCTCTTTCTTGAAATGGTTCATATAAATAACAATGAAAAATCAATGAATAAAAGAACAGATATCAATGACCCCAGTACAATATACACATATCTATTTAAAAAACATAAAGAAAATTTCTCAACTCGTCCTCCTTGAATTGATTTTTTATATATTTATTCATACCTACTTATACATTTTATAATCTCACTCTGCATGTTTCAATTGTATACTGATTTTTTAGAAGTTGTCATTTGTCATTTTAAATTTTAACATTGATGTTTCTTTTTGTATGTAATTTTTTCTGAATTTCATGTTATTTGTCTTGATAAAGAAAATAAATATTTTCGAAAGCTCGACTTAAAACGAAGAAATCGTACTAATTTATTTACTATTGACTGCTTCCCACAAATTTTATCTACATAAATTACTATTGAACAGTCACGAAAATATCCACTTATTTAATTAATTTTGTATGGATTTCTTAAAATAAACATGCATTATTCAAATTGTTTAGCAAGGCAGTTTTCCGATGTAAAAGCTGAAAATTGGAAAACAGATTCTGCAACACAAATTTTAATACATCCTGTGTCAACAGTTATTTTCTTTCTATTCAGAATCGCAATAGGAATCTTTTTTGGACAAAAAAGTATTTCTATCAGCTTTAGAAACTTCTACAATGTCAAAGTAGTGCTGAAATTCCACTTTCATAAGCTAGTTTTTTATTTTCAACCGAATTTGTACAACTTTGAGAAAACATTGCTAAATTCTCTAGACATATGATTGTATTTCGCTACAATTTGTCAAAATGAGTTTCGTTATAAATTAGTTTTTATATTTTTTACAGATAATACACATTTAATTACAACATTCAACATTCATTTAGCTAAACATTATGGCTTAAAAATTGGGTGATTAAAATAATTTGTTTTAAAGGAGTCGAAACGTAACAGATCATAAACACAAACCAATTTGTTTATTTATTTATTAAAACAATATTATTTTCCTTCAACTTAATTATTAGAATCATCAACCAGTTCAAGGAAATTCTGCTTTTTGCTCTACGTAAGTACCATGTCATCGAAATAGGTAGGCACTAGTTTTTTTAAATTTTAGAATGTCGCTTGAGTTCTTGTTTCGCGTTTTTTGAATATTTTTATAAGACTTAATCTTGTTTTAATCGTTTATTATTAACTCAAAATTTATTTGAGAGACAAAATAATAATGCAGTAATGCAAATGTTGTTAATACGTGTTGATCTGACTTATTTTTAATACATCTGTCGTTGATCTTCATTTTTTGAAGCTTCCTTGGTACTCTCATTTAATGTACCTTATTATTCTAGGACTTTATATAACATGTGTCCATATGGTAAACACTTTATAATTACCATTTCTTGTTCCCAAATAATCTTCATGGATGTTATTATTAAGTATCGTCTGTGTTTCCTTTATTGGTATTTTTACACTTTCATTCATTTCTGTACTTCTGTCATGTTTTCCTTTCTTACTTACCAATTATTTATTTTTATTTTATTTTTGCATATATATGTTCTTTGTGCTCTTATTTTTTTTTATTTCCTTCAATTATATTTTTATAGAATCATGCATACGTTTAGAAAACTCATTGAAATTTCACCGAATTGTTCGGCAAGCAATTTATGTTATAACTTAAATGCTTTTTGACAATTAATCATTATTAAATTCCAGTAACTTTCAAGAAATTCTCTAGTATAAACACAGAATTAGTAATAAGCTAACAACCCCTATCGTATATAAACTCTGAAGTTTATCTAA
The DNA here is from genome assembly GCA_949320105.2 of Crepidodera aurea. NCBI lineage: Eukaryota > Metazoa > Arthropoda > Insecta > Coleoptera > Chrysomelidae > Crepidodera > Crepidodera aurea. The sequence goes on along the minus strand of OX439472.1, from coordinate 58,146,717 downwards.
GCTCAAAGCAGTTGATTTTATTGAACGGTAAATCAACTCCACCTCAGAATGGGTGTTTGACTACGGATTCGATTATACCGACTTTGGCTTTAATCTCAAATATAAACTGTCCGACAGATCTGATTAGGAAGTAAGAGGTGTTGATACGTTAATGCTGGCTTCTAATCCACAATAAATCGGATTAATACTATTTAAAATTTAATAGATATTTTATATTTTTTAATAGTTATTATAAGTATTTTGATATTTTTAGTCTATCGCCAGAACTATTTATTATAGCAATGAATTTGGTCATAAAGCAGACTTGACAACAGAACTGGTATAATAGTATATTGTGCAACAAGTTGAACTTTCCCCACTCCATATCGCTTTAGTAGAACTTGCCTGGAGAGGTGGAGAAGCAGTCAATTGCAGAGATCATTATTTTAAAGAGGAAGTGGATAATTCTGGGATTAAAACAGGTAGATAACATAGTTACATATTTTTTAAAATAACTGATTTTCAAAAATCCTACTTTTTAGGAAGAGTAGAATATAATCCTCTCTTCAATAAAACGACCGAGGATGGAGAAAAAAAATGGCCGATAGTAAATGGCTGGTCCCCAACACGAAGAACCCTACCTTTTGCCCAGTCCGTCTTATTAAAATTCTAATGGTTAAACATTCATCTACAATAAGAACTGATAGATTATTCTTAACAGTAAACCTATCATGGAACAAAGAACAATCAAGTGGATGGTACAAAAACACTCCAGGGGAAAAACGAACTTTCGAAATGGGCTAAAGAAGCAGCAGAGAAGGCAGGATTAAATACAAAAGAAATAAAAATAACAAACCACTCTATGAATTACCTGTTTTTCAGTTTTCAAATTAATACCTACATATTTATTATGTATGCATATATAATAGGTAGTAAGTTTTGTAAGCTAAGTGTATGCAGAATAATCTGTTACTCATGAAATAGTCTTGTCAAATACCATTCGGGCATCTAATTTTTCCTGTGAAAAAAATTAGATGCCCTTAATTACTTACGAACATTTTACAAGATGGACATCAAATCACTTCAAACAGGTCATTTGAACTTTGCCTCTCTTGTCTTAGATAAGAGTCAAATTATTGTTCTTCTTAACATATAACTGATTGCCTCTACTGATGTTATAGAATTTTTGTTTCTATTGAAATTCTTGCATTATTAATTCTTCTGCACAGTCTGGTATTTCAATGATATCCGATTACTGCCCAATTTGTGTATACGCATGTACTATATTATTTCTAGCAGTACCTACTGGTTAATATTTTTCTGAAGCGTCTTTTTTATTCCGAAGATTTTTAAAATGCAAATGAGAAGCAACAGATTAAAGTGTATTGATTCCGCATAACACTAAAGTTTGAAGCAAATATTTAATCTTTCCAAATGTATACTATAGAGGTGTCGAACCAAACAAATTGTTTCTTGGATTTCGATAGGAATAAAAATAAAACCAATGACGGGGCCACTTTAAAGCTTATTATTATTTTGTCTTAAATTTTTAACTGTGGAGGATGAGCAAATACCATGCTGGTCAAACAAACTTTTGAACTTTTTCCGCTTTGACGGAAAAGGCTCAATGGAAGTTTTATCATTATCACAAACTTGTCATTTTGAAATTTATTTATTTAACCCGTCAGAGGACAACCCCGTCGAGGTTTTGTTTGAGAATTTACCTGAACCTGCAATAATTCATAATAACAGGATGCAAGACATGTTGACATGTTGCTCAACAAACGTTATGGAAAGAGAAAAAGCGATAAAATTAATTTGTTATTTATCAAATTGTTTCAAAGTTAATATTCAACAATGAATTATTATAAATTTAAATTATCATACAATATGTATTTTCTATTGTTTATTATAAAATATGTTGAACACTCTTCGGTTTTTTTTTTGTTTAATACTTAACCTTTTTCTCTATTTTTAAACTAAATTAGACAAATTATACTACCTCTCTCAGAAGTCAAATCTTGATATGTCATAAAATATCATAATTTCTATTTTTAAATTTAAAATAAAATAGTCAATATTAATCATTTCTAGATTAATCTCGTATTATTATTTCCACGAATGAATATTAATGTTAATGTATAAAATGAGTATTTATTTTTATATATATATCGTTGATATAAAATAACTCAAAACGGTAATTTCTATAGAAATATACAAAATGGGAAAGTTGATACAAAATAATTAAAGAAATAAATCAGTTGCGGTATCTCTAAATGACACCTCTAATTAACCAAGTAAATATTTATTTCTATTTTTGTTTTATTTATATTCTTCAAACCAAATTAGTTTGTGTTTATTTAAAATGAATAAATATACTTTAAATATATATAAATTTTTAACGAATAATGATAATTAAATTAAAATATATCCAATTAGAACAATTTTGTTTTTAAGTACATCGGTATTATATTTTAATAAAAAGTGGGCGATACTGATAAAAAACACAATTTTTTAAATTATATTTTAAAAACTTGTATGTCCTCAAATCTATTTAAAATAGTACATCTAGGTCATTTTAAATGCAATATGCCTTTGATATTCCCCCCCCCCCCCAAGTTTGGACACCACTGTCTATAAATTAAAGCTAATGCTTTTTTAAATGGGCCTTTAGTGTGAAACTTTTCCAAATTGAAAATATTCTTGACATACTAATGCTGAATTAAAGGGCGAAGAAAATTATAGTTTTAAATAGACTTTTTAAATAAACTTCTTATTGATGTCTATTTTTATCATTTTAAATATTATAAAGTATTTTTGTGCAAGCTAAAAGTCACTAAAAAATTCATTTTTTACTTTGCCATTGTTTTCCAGAATAATTTGTTATTTTAAATCTCAATAAAAATATTATAAATGAGAGAAGTCAGTGTAGATAGAAAGAAAAATATTTAAAAACAAGAGCAATATGAATTAGAAATGAATCATTTGCTTATAAATTTCTCTCTAAAATTTTCATAATTGGATATATTTAATCGTTTTTTTTATTTTCAAAACACACTTTTTAATGTTGATACAATATCACTTTTTATTACTATAAATTTTTGGCAATTCCATTATTTACAACACTAAAATGAAATTTACGAAATCTTTAAATAGTTTTTACAATCCTAAGTAGGCTATTATTCTAAAAAATCTCCGATACATAAATATACAAAAACAGCACCATAGATTAAGCATAGATCAGAAAAATGTAGATGCCACTATTAAAAATATAGTAAAAGTACAAAAAATGTTTGTGCGATCGATTTCTCTATTTTTATTATTTATATTTCCATTGATTTAAGAAAAATATAGAGAATAGACAATTTTAACACAAGTTTTAAAACAGAAAAATCCTCCATTTTTAAGGTTTGATTTGTTGTTTTAATAATTTTTTTTAAACATTTTAAATTAAAATTTTTATATATGATAAAAAATCTTTACCTTTTTTTAAAATAAAATTAATGCAGATAAAATAAACGGAAGATATAATTTTTATTATTTTTGTATAAGTACAAAGAACGAACTCTAATAAACATTTGTTATTATCACAACATTTCTTGGCCTTACTCGATTACTTTAAAATATTGGCGTAGGCAAAACCAACCAAAGTTTAGTTGATTATTTTTAATCTTAAAACAATTTTTAAACGATTAATACAAAAATTAAAGTAATGTCGTAAAAGTTGTTAAAGAATTAAAATAGTCGCATCTGGAACCATTCTCTAATCTACGATTTAAGTATTTACCTATATAGCACTAGCAACAAACCCACTACCACCTCAAAAACTCGTGGTAGTGAGTCTGCTACTAGTTAAATCTACTCAAAGACTTGAGCCGAACTCGGAGCATCTCCTATCGACGTGCTTCAGGTAAGTCTCCGAATATACACTTCTCGTCCTGTCTTCGTACCTAATCGAAGGTCTCCTGTGGTCTATGTAGTCTAAATTTGACGGAGGCCTTTTGCAAAGACTACAAAAAGCGCACTGTAGAGTATTCTTGAACGCTTCTCGGAAATCACGATTGAAATAGGCGTAAATGATGGGGTTTAAGGTGGAGTTGAAGTAGCCGATCCAGAACATTACTGCTACAACTTCCTTCGGACAATTGTCTCGACACGAATCACAAAGATACACTGTATCGTACCACAAAAAAAATGGTAGCCAGCAGAGGATGAACGTGCCCATAATTATGCCTAAAGTTCTAGCGGCTTTATGTTCACGTTTCATTTTCGAGAGGTTTCTTTCTTTGGTTGGGGTGTGGTGTAGATCCTGGTTAATATCGTGGGCTGTGAGGGTCTTCGAAGAACCTCCAGAGTTGGACAACATATCACCGTTTGTGTTGTTTTGGTGCAACAACAAAGCAGCGCCATGTCTGTTGAACATCTCGCGTTCTTGCCTGTTGGCTTCTCTAAATATAGCTAGATACATGAAGATCATGATTGTACAAGGTATCCAAAAGGATATACTGCTACTGATAACAGCGTATGGTTTATTTACAATGAATTCACAAATGTCTGGATGTATATTTCTAAATTCTTGATTTTCTGGTGTTGTATACCAGCCTTTAAATATTGGAAGAAAGCTTATTATAGCCGGACTGATCCAAGTATTTAAGATCATAAAAGCCACAACGTTTTTAGTCATTGTTAGGGGATATTTTAGGGGTTTCACTATAGCGTAATACCGATCAACACTAATACAACACAGATGCAGGATAGATGAAGTCGAAAAGTAAACATCTAAAGAGTTCCAGACATCGCACATAAAGTACCCGAATTTCCACTCGTCGTAAATTTGTACACTGGCGTTAAACGTCATTGCGAACATCGCCACTAACATATCCGCTAGAGCTAAAGATATTACATAGTAATTAGTTATTATCCGCAATTTTCTGTGCCTCATTACAGATACTATAACCAAAAGGTTTCCGAAAATGGAAGCTATAATGATTGAGCCCATGATTGTTGCCTTCACAGCCAAAACTAAGTCGTCCGTCCATTCTGTATGTTTTATTGCTTTGTCCGTGATGTTGGCCACAGTGGAATTCACGCCGTCCTCCATATTTTTTGGTTTTGTTTTAGTTCAAATTGCTGCAGGTGCACTTCTCTCTAACTATTGCGTAAATCGATCTGAGGGGATACATTGTTCATGTTATTGCGTTTTTGTGGTCGGTATTTAAAATTGATTGAAGTCTCTTCGCTGAACGTGTGTTTCATTTGAGCGATTGGACCAGGCGGAATCTGTAACAACGAGAAATAACGGTTGTTAATGGAAATATATTGATATACTGAAAATAGAGCAATAATAAATTTTGTGCTCGTACCGCAAAATCGTTTTATAAATAAACAAGTAAATTAAAATTCTGCATTGGACTCTTTTACGTTTTTGAAACACTTAAAACAAAGTAGATTAAAAAAACAAAAACTAAAATTAACATAAAAAGTTCGGTAGATGTTCATAAATTCATTGGTGGGGTAGTACATCTTTACAACTCAGTCATAGAATTTTTTAACAAGTGTTGTATGAATCAAGAACGAAGATCCGTCCATTAGATAAAACTTCAATACTAAAATATCCACGGAAAAAATATCCAGTGCTAAATATTCCAATTATATTAAGTAATAACTTGATCTCTATGATTATTAATAATAGTAATAATAATGTACGCCCTTCAATTCACCCCCTTACGAGTGAACACCGGAAGCAGAGCAAAATATTACAAAGCAGATTTAAAAAACTTTCAATTATTTTTTATGCTTTACATAATATCGTTACATCTCCCATTTTTAAGTTTTATCACTTATATGTTTTCGATTAAAATTTATGTTTTTTAAGTTTTTAAATAAATAAGAAATTGTGGCAGTTACTTTAACATTACGAATTTTAAATTTGATTAATACTCCTTCACCATTTTTGATAAATCATATTTACTATGCATTATTTTTAATCCACCAAAAAGCGCGCTCACCAAAATTCTAAAAAAAAATGGGGCACTGACTTTTCTACTTTATGATTGTTGTAAGTTCTAAAAATAAATAAAACACATGATAGTTTACTTTATGAAGAATACAAATATTTGAGTAGAAAAGATGTAGAAATTTCTTATTTCTCATCCCAACCAAATTTGTAGGGAATATGATTCTTAATATTTAAAACATGTTCTTTTTGAGTAAGTTGATAAATTATTATAATAACCTATTTTAAAACATGGCGATAAATATCTGAATTTTCAACCGAACTGAAATTTGCCCAATAGTTTAAATTTTTACGTTTTTTAACATTATTTTTACTCTGAATTGCAATATAAAACACATGATGGGACAAGATGCCGATGTTGTTGTTCGTGACGTTTCCTTAAAATTGTATTCCGTAGAGCAGAATTTTCTAAAAAAAAATTTGTGACTTAGATCCACGGGCAAAACATTAACCAAAGATGTATACCGAAGAGTAGTGTATAGTGTGTATCATCGAACGTTATTTGTCCCAATATCATTAGTTTTTTATGAATTATAACAGAATAAACAATTTTTTTAATGATCCCCATACTTAAAAACCCAATGGGTTCAAATCAGGACCTAGGGGTGGCTAAACTTGAGGAGCTTCTCGGCCCCGACCTCACCTTTCTGAAACATTTTGCTATATACCAAATAAATGAAATGAAATCTTTTTTTGTAATCATTTGTAAGCAATTTTTGTGACATGAAAGAATTAAAATTTAATTAGGAATATTAAAAAAATTGTGATAGTCTTACACTGGAAAAAATGTTTAATTTACAAGGCCAGTTGGATATGAAAGGCGTTAGCCTTCCATCGAAAAATACAACGATTATAATTTTGTGACCTTCATCCAATCGATTTAGTACTTTTCAAGAGACCAGAATAGTACATTGTTTACCTAGTAGTAAAAGCGATACGTTTCAGGACAACAATGCAAATTGTTGGCCGGCCGAGGCGTTCAGCCGAGGCCAACGAGCATTAAGAGTCTGGGAATGTGCTTTTACTACGAGATACACATACTATTTTTTCTGAAATCGCAATCAACATTATCATAAATTAAGAAATTTTTATAAGTGCATAACTATTTTTTATGGCCATCTTATTGCCTATGAAATCGTATCCATGACAATCACTGTTCGTTTATTGTTGTGAGAAAAGTCAGAGATTCACTACTTAGTTCGGTTTAATACCTACTTATTGCTAAAAAATATTTAAAATGGACAGTGATGATGATGTCAAGGTATGTGGGACACCACCAGAGTTAGTAAATGCAGCTGAAAATGTCATCTTAAATTTATTGCCAAATACATCCAAGGCAAAATATGAATACGCTTACAAACGTTTTATGGATTATTGCCGATTTATCTACGAAATATTTGAAATTGCGTGCTTTTCTAAAAGGTCAAGGTCAAGAATGAACAAATTGAAACATTTATTCACCAAGCGCCAGATCGTACATATTTAATGAATAACGTACGTTTAGAATGTAAGAATTTTAAAATTACCTAGACATATATGTAGTGTTTACTTTTTAGGTTGCCTTAATATTTGGTGTTGCCGGTGCATGTCGCCGTGATGAACTAGGTATATCAACTAAATTTGAATGATACAGAAGATTTTAGATAAATTTAGAGGAAGTGACAAAGAGAATGACTTTTCAGGTAGATTTCAGCTTATGTTTAATAATTGTACAAACTGCAACATAACTATAAATATACAAAAATAGTGTTATATATTTAAAATTAAATTAAAATTAAAATTAAATATATTTAATAAATGTTCCTAAGATGAGTTGGTTGTTTGCGTGTATTTCTCTGTATCTGTAAGTATAGAAGGGTGGGTCACCCCACAGAACGTAGGCCACATTTGGCCCATTGTGCGTCCTTCTGAGGTTGAGCCTTCCTTCTAGCTCGTCAGCCAGCCTACTTGTTTAAAGTAGGCGATGACGTTGCCTGAATGTAGCTCCCTCATGTTGGCATGTGTTAGCCACCGCTCGCCGAAAAGAAAATGTCTCATTTGTGAGAGTGTCGGGCATTCGCAAAGAATGTGTTCGACAGTCTCGTCTTCCTGTTCACATCCTCTACACAGTGGAGTGTCAGATAACCCCATCCTGTAGAGGTGTTTTCGTAGATGACAGTGGCCAGTCAGGATACCTGAGGCTGTGCGCAGGTTCTGTCTGTTCATAGTCATGTATTTTTTGGCTGTTTCGCTGTTCGGATACTGTAGAAGTTTCTTGGCTAGCTTGCAGCCTGTTTCGTCGTCCCATCTACCCTTAAACTTGTCAAGGGAGTGTTTCTTCAGTAGGTCAGCCACAGCTGATGCCGATAAGCTTATGAAAGTGCCAGGTCCCAAAAGTTTTTGGGAGGCTGCTTTCTTAGCTAAAGAGTCAGCTGCACGGTTGCCTTTTGATTTTCCATGACCTTTGATCTAAGCTAACGTGACCACGTTGTTTTTGCAACCTGATGTAATGCGTGGTCTATCCAGAGCTAGTAGTGCCTGTCTGCTGTCCGTGAGGATGTAAATATTATTACCAGTAATGTTTCTACTGGTAGTCTCTTTTGCGGCGATTGAGATAGCAGTGAGCTCTGTTTGAGCTACACTGGCATTAGAACCCATTGCCAATTTTATATTGAGATTCAGGGATCTGGAATAAATTCCACAGCCTGACCCCTCATTTGTTTTAGACCCATCGGTGTAGATGCACAAGGCACCTGCTGCAAATGTAGCCTCTTGTACGTTTTTTGTTATTACCCTGTAGGGCCTGTGAAAGGCATATCTTGGTGCAATCGAATCTGTGTTGGCTTGTAGCAGTGGGACCTCTCCAAGGACCTCGTGCCACAAGTTACACCTCGACTGACCAGATCCTACGTCAGGTTGTATACCTGTAGAGCGTAGCCGTGTCATGGTCATCACCACAGCCTCCTTAATAAATATATCAAGGGGGGTGAGACCAAGGATCACCTCCATTGCTCTAGTTGGTGTGGTTCTCATGCCCCCCGTTTTGTTGAGGCATGCTATTCTTTGGATTTGATCCAATTTGCGTACGACTGTCCGCTGGCTAGTTTTAACTCCCCAGGCAATCATCTACACTGATTTTTATTGCTCTCTTTGAGAGCCTGTTATATATCCATCCATTTATTGTGTTGGGGATATTTTTATTAGCTAAGGCATTTGCTATTTTGGGAAAAGTGGTTTTGTCGAACGCACCTTCAATGTCTATGAATACACCCAAGGTGGACTCTTTAGAGTCCAACGATCTTTCGATGTAGCCGGCCACAAGGTGGGGGGCTGAATCGGTAGACTTTCCTGGGATGTACGCATGTTGATTCTCTCCAGCTCTTTGGAATATACCTCAGTGCCAGGGAGGATCTGAGGATTCCTACCAGATGCGGCATTAATGCATCCAGGCCCCACTGAAGTAGGGCTGGATAAATGCCGTCAGTTCCTGGTGATTTAAAAGGGGAGAAGCTCGAGATGGCCCACCTTAATTTGTCCTCATCGACGATCTGGTCTGCTATTCTCCAGTCATCTTCTGTGAGGTTTTGTTGCTTCTCTTCCTCCTAGATTGCCAGATTAGTGGTTCTGGAGTCAGGGAAGTGTGTTGACATTAGCAGTTCAAGACTTTCCTTAAGGTTGGTAGTTCTAGTGCCATCCTCTTTGGTTAGTGTACCGATATGGCGATAGGGGTCTTTAGAGAGAGCTTTTTGGAGTCTAGCTGCTTGAGGAAAAATTTTTTTTGTTGGTTGTTTGCGTGTATTTATTTACTGTCTTAAATTTAGGGACCGATTTTGATGACCTTGTACAGCAAAAATTTTGCCGGACTGTTTTCGATCGTTGCTTAGCAACGGACTAAAATACTAGAATAGCGTATTTTGGGGACTGAAATTGCTCCGAGAAAGTAGGCATTCTTGAGCGATTTAAGAATAGTATATTCTGTAACAAGGTTGGAATGAGAATTCGACACGAGTGGAGGATTCCGAACGCGACCAAATGCTAGCGTGAGGAACCACGAGTGTCGGATTTTTATTCCAACAGAGTAACAGACTGTACTTTCTCCACGGCCACAGAAAGTAGAAATTAAATATAGTAAAACGAAACCTCAATCTCTCAACATTGTGTAGTATTTTTATATTCAAGCTTGGATTTTTGCGGTAGCAAATTTTGAGTTATACCTATTATAGGCATATTTTTTTATTTCTGGAGGAATATTTTCAAATTCTACATCTGAATCCTTCGATTTTCTTCTCCTTTTTAATAAATTAAAAGTTTTTACAGACCAAAATTAAGACCACGTCAACTAATACTGACAGTTAATTTTACATTCATGGCAAACCTTACCCTTTTAAATAATTACGGAACGAAGATTCTGTCTCTAGTGATAGAATTTTCTTTCAATCTCAAGAGCGAGAATGTTTCTTTTCTATTATTATAAGTGGTTTCAGAATAACTACATTCAGTAGTACCTACAGTATCACTTTGATAGCTTAGTCTAGCAGCGGTCTTAGGCCACTACCTTATATCTACAATATTAACATGTATTAATTAGATTTGAACGTTTATTTTCGTATTTTACTATAAAGTGTTTAGGAGAGAAATAGGAAATCAAGTCAGTAAGGATGCAAAAGAAACTTTTTAATTTATACACCAATCCTGTGTCCAGAGGCAAAAACAGCTTCAAAGTTTTATTTATTTTATTACTAACGTATAATAATTCACATGATTCTTAGTCTAATATTATCGAAATCTCGTCCTGTTTTGGCTTTATAACATTTCTCAGAAATTTTGCCTCTAATATTTAATATAATCAATTAGTTTGAAAAAGTCATTCCTAAACATCCTTCAAAAGAACCCATAAAACCAATATCTACAAAACGTGGAACGTAACAAAGTTATTACTTTAAGCTTAGTGACCATCCGATATACCTTTTTATCAAACAACCAATATCGAAGGGGTCCGGTGTGCGAAGCAGGAAAAAGACCTATAAAATGTCGAATTGAGCCGTAAACTAGACATTATTTAGGAGGATCGGTCCCAAGCGCCTCTAAAAGTCTCACTTTAATAATAAATCCGAGAGTTTGTAGGCTTCCTTTTTTCGAATAAATGCTGTATTTGCAATTGTGGTTGAAAATTGATAAGACAACTTACGGTTCGGGTCTGGAAATAGGAATTTGGAAAGGTTGGGTGATGTATAGAATCCGAAATATCTACAACGTCCGCTTTATAGGCCTCATCAAACAAGAAGTCTTATTCACAATAGAGAGAAATTATTTTGAAAATACTTTAAAGCGTGCATGATCGTGCTCTACAATTTATTGCTTGATCTGAATAGCAATGTAGAGGAGCTGAAAGACGATCTCGGTCTTGTCAATAAGAGACAGTTATAAAATGCTTGGAAATAATATTATTCAATATGGCGACCATTTGAGTGCTGACTAAAACTTACAATACCCGATTCTTATAACAAATGTTTCAGATTTCAAATTTTTAATAGAACATATTTAAAAACAAAAAATAAATTGTGAATTGTTATTCTTCTTGGGATAACCGAAAGCAAGCCATGACACCACAGAATAATCGAATACATTTTAAGGGAGTATTAATAATAATAATAATAATAATTTTTATTCAATGCTTCTAAGTACATTCATTACATAGGTATATAAAAAATAATACTAAACATTGTTTGTAATCATAGTGAAATATTAACTGCGTATTTCTATTAGTTTTTTAGTGCCATTCCTTCCTAATAAAATGATATATTTTTTAAATATAAGTTAAATTAAGTCGTTATAATTTTTTCGCGATAGGTAAGTATAAGAACATAAACTAATATTTTTTTCCAGTAACTCAATTCTTGAATTATCATTTTCTCTATGTCTTGTCGTATATGAATGGCTAACTTTGTTTTTATTATTATAAGTATACAGAGTAATTTGATGCATAAACAACTGCCTGAGGTCCTGCATACCAGATTCGAAAAATAACATTTCAGATGGGTAAGTGGGTATTTTATTAAAAATTATTTTTAGAATGCGTTTTTGAATCACATCAAGTTATTTTAGGTAACAAAATGCAGCACCATCCCAACTCAGTATAGCGTTGCGAAGTCTTGATTCAACTAAAGAATAGTACAGTATTTTTAAATGTGTTTGGTCTATACATTTTTTTAAATACTTGAAACGGTATAAAAGTTGTCTTAGTAATTTTGTTATATTTTCAATATGTATATCCCATCTTAAATGTGAGTCTATAGTAACTCCTAAATATTTAAAACTGCTATTTGATTTTAATAATACTTTTTCAGCATTATTTTGTATAATTAAAGACTGATATGTGGGGAGACATCTAGAATTATTTGAAAATGGCATAAAAACGGTTTCTAATAATTTACAGTTAGTAATTTGTGTTTAAACCGATCAAAAATTTTATATAAATCTGATTCTGTATTATTTTTTAAACGGTCCCAATCAGTGTCGCTGTATAAAACGGCAGTGTCATCTGCAAAACTAAATAATTGCCCACTTGAAATTGATGTCAGAATATTATTAATGTATGATGTGAACAAAATTGGTCCTAAAACAGTCCCTTGTGGTAAACCGTCTATCTAAAAGTCTATCATCAACTTCTGATGATGCCAACATAGTTGGCGAAACGCGCGTAGAGTGTGCTAAAATTGTGCTTTGATCGACGATAGTCTTTCAACTTATTTTTTCTTTGCTAAATGCGTTGTCTATCTTTACCACTTGTCTTAACTAAGAGTTTAAAAAGGTCAGCGATCCACCAAGACATAATTAGATTCAACCGACTAAAGCCTAGGAACCCAACTGTCAAAACTTTAACGGACATAACGAGTGGATATCGAGTTGGCAGAGCAAAGTTAGTGCGGCCTGGCACTCCTTACTAGATCGGGGTAATTCACCTCAGGGTTTCAACATGCCCCGTAAAATCTGGATTCGGTTAAACAGGATCCGGACTGGCCGTGGCAGAAGTGGGGGCATTGTTCAAGTGGGGGATGGGCGTAAGTCCAGAATGCGCTTGCGGTGCTGCTTCTCAAACAATGCATCACAGATCAGCCTTGTTCAAGTGGGGGATGGGCGTAAGTCCAGAATGCGATTGCGGTGCTGCTTCTCAAACAATGCATCACATTACCTACGAATGTCCGATAAGGGCATTTTCTGGCGCAACTTTTGACTTTTTGCATGTAACACCTCAGGTCATCCAATGGATTAACCAACTAGATATGGAGTTGTAATAATAGATATAAGTAATTTTGTCTGTTTTTATACATGTGCGCTGTTGTACATTTTATTTTTATGTATTTTTATATGTATGTATGTATACGCCAAAAGCTAAATAAATAAATAAATAACCACTTGTTTTCTATTTGATAAATAGTCAGCAAATAATTTTTTAGGTTCCCCACGAATACCTGCAGCATCTAAAGCCTTTAACATCTGTATATGGCTCACAGTATCGAAGGCTTTGGCAATTTCAAGAAAAACGCATAGTACAGGTTTGTTAATTTCCAAGCATTTAGTTATTTCAGAAACAAGATCTCCTATATCATCATTTGTTGATAAACCTTCTCTAAAACCAAATTGTTTTTCTGATATGATATTACAATCATTAAAAAATTTTGATACTCTGTTTTTTAATGCTTTAATACCTCAGGCAATTGAAGTCCCTCGGGCCAGAGGCCCTCAGGATGAAAACTTATAATTAATTCACTTGATACATAAATTATTATATTATAATCAAAGTTCAAAGCTCATTTTGTGGATCTAATTTAAATAAGTATATGATATAATCTGTTTTTTTATTTACTGAATTTACAATACCTGCAGTGATCCATTGTTTGCGTTTAATGTTTTCTTTTCTTATTTTTTTAGTAAAAGTAATTTTTGTTGTTAATTCCCTCAATAATGTATTTATTCCAAGCTTTCAAATAAAATAAAATTCGATATTTCAATGAATAATAGAGATAAACGGGATGGAATTTTTACGTGGGCCACCTTGTATACACTTCAGGAAACAAGCAAGGAACTTCGTCATACTAATATCTTACATTCAGCTGATGTGAGCATTTTGCCATTTTTTTACAATATTTTGATTTTCTCGAAATTCACTAATGAAATTTTTCATTTCTTTGCATTGAATACCCATTTGTGGGTTTTTTAAAAAGAAGCTCCACTTGCCCCACATTTTGATTTAAATAAAAAGAGGTTAAGAGGTGGAAGAAAATAATTTTTTATGTAGTAGATTTTCATAGTATTAACAAAAATCGACCTGCACGAGCAGTTTTTAGTATTGTTTCGTTGAACTGGGACAACTGGAGTTAGTTTTTTGTTTGACTCTTTTTTAACATAGTCAATTTGGAACCGGGCATTTTTATTCTTAAATACTATACACCATTCTTCATTGTTGTTGATAGCGGTTTACGTTATTTGGTACGCAAAAAACAATCATCCTTAATCTTCACAAAGTTTAAAAAAACCCCATTTAAGAGACCTTAATGTTTCCACAACGCAGTTAAATCCGCATAAACATGTAGTATTTTAGAACGGGATAACGAAATTCCTAAATTCCAAAAGAGTCGCTCTTCCGTGAAAGCATCTTCCGTTTTTACCGGAACTTCGTGCAATTTTACCATTTACACAATAGTCGAGAATTTTTTCCACCAGATATATCCTTTTTATGATAAACGGTTGGATATACCCTTTGTAAATCTAGAGAAAATAATTTTATGTTCCCACTGTACGCTTTATCTATGGTATACAGGGTGTTAATGAATACGTGCTACAGAATTTAGGTAGTTACTTAAACTTTTTTTTAAGGTTAAAGCTCCTTCGCTATTTTTGATAAATCATATTTACTATGCATTTTTTAATCCACCAAAAAGCGCGTTCACCAAAGTTTTAAAAAAAATGGTGCACTGACTTTTCTACAAAGGACACCGGGAGCACCGTCAAATTGTCTGAATTTTTGATATGTGGTAGTACTTGATGTCCTGATCACTATTGTCCTTGGGCCCACAATCCTATCCTATGGCTAGATTTAGATATACAGAGCGTTAAAGTTCAAGATACCGAAATTTTAAAAAATCAAAATATATTTCCCTACAGGGCGATTCATGTTTCCACAGGCCTTTTTGTTCAAAGTATGTATTTTTAACATGCAGAAATAGCCTGAAATATCGATAAAAAAGTCACCGTCAAAGTTTTTGAATATTGGATATAATGCAAGAACTTGACATCCTCGTTCAAAATTGTAATTGGTTAAATTGGATCATTTGGCTTGTTTTCGAGAAATTAAACGATTAAACTGTAAAAATATCAATTTTTAGCAATACCAACTTTTAGTAATAAAAACAAACGAAATATTGTAAACTAAATATTTTTACACACTGCATTAGATTATATTGCACCGTTATATTAATTGGAAGCAGGCTAAAAATTCATAATTACAGGGTGATCTCACTTTAGCTTGTTAGATGACAAAATCAACAAATCTAAAACAGGTTTCAAACAATTAACAATTAATTGTTACCTTTTATTTATTTTTTAATAAGTTAATCTTACAGCTACAGCAGCCACCACAATTTACAAAAATGTGATTTTTGAATAGCTGTAGATAGTAAGTGTGATATATCGTTGAAATCAGCTCATTGGGGAGATTTTAAAAATGTTAAAATACATAGAGCGTTCCAGTAAAAACTTTGATCTGGCAAGGCGTTATGAAACACCCTGTAACATTATAACTAATTTTAAAATGTAAAGCTTACTGCCTACAATTTTTTTAAATAACATTTTTCCGCATCTTTTATTATAACAGATCTACTGAGCTTTGTCACAATAATCAATCACCCTGTATATATACAGGGTAGCTCATTATATTTTTTTTGATACGTTGATAATAAAGAAAAATAAAATAATGGACTTAGAAGCTTTAAACTCATATCGCATACATAGTGGATTGTTTAATTATTTACACTGTATTTTCTTTCAGATTATTCAACTATTTGTTGGATTTAATAAACTACATAGGAAAAAATATAATTTTCATGTGAAGAATCTCTCGTAAAAATTAAGAATCGCTATTAAATAAATGTATAGGGTGGTGTAATAGGAGGTATTTCAAAGCTCGATGGAATAATCGATTTTCCACAATTGCATATGATTCTCCAATAATATCAGTGAAATATTCCTAAAAAGGGGTAACAAGTAAACCAAAACGCTAGGGCTCTAACGCATTGGTGTTGTAGAAACGAGCTTAAAATATGAATTATGGGTTCTATTGGAAAAATAAACCTTTTAATTGTTTGGCAGCTGTTTTAGATTTGTTGATTTTGTCATCTTACAAGCTTAAGTGAGATCACCCTGTAAGCTTGCTTCCAATTAATATAACGGTGCAATATAATCTAATACAGTGTGTAAAAATATTTAGTTTACAATATTTCGTTTATTTTTTATTACTAAAAGTTGCTATTGGAAAAAATTGATATTTTTACAGTTTAATAGTTTAATTTCTCGAAAACAAGCCATATGATCCAATTTAACCTTTACAATTTTGAACGAGGACGTATAGATCTACATTATATCCAATATTCAGAAACTTTGACGGTGACTTTTTTATCGATATTTCAGGCTATTTCTACATGTTAAAAAAACATACTTTGAACAAAAAGGTCTGTGGAAATATGAATCGCCCTGTAAGGAAATATATTTTGATTTTATTTATTACGTATGTATTTTGAATACATAGATCCGCCAGAAACTTTTAAAAATATTTTGCAGGGACTTTTTGGTACACATTTTAAAAGTTCGGGATCTTGAACTTTAACGCACTGTATATCGAAATCTAACCATAGGATAGGATTGGGACGATGGACACTATTGATCAGGTCATTAAGTACTACCACATATCAAAAATTCAGACAATTTGTCGGTGCTCCCGTTTCCATAAGAATGGTGCGGTTTCTTTATGATTGTTGTGAGTTCTAATAATGTAATTAAAGTTTCATTCTATAAATAGCACAGGGTCGAAAGCAGTTCTTATCGTCCCTCCTTATTTGGTGTCATCTAAAAATTTTAGACAGTACACATGACTTTAAAAATACTAGCAGTAAAAGTGGCATTTCTGTAATCGATAAATATTATTATAATGTCACGTGAATCAAAGAAAAAAGTATTTTTCTACGATCGTGCAAAAAGTTACTACTTTTTCCACTATCAGCTGTGTTAAAAGTTTTACTTTGTTGCACTAGTGCAAAAAGTAACTTACTTTGTTACTCTATAATTAGGAGTTCGATCTGAAGAAAACATTTTTTCCTTGTAATTTGAGCATACTTATAAACGTGGTAACTGTAGTTAGGTACGATTAAATATTATTCAAAACATTATTGTTTGACATTAAAAAGAAACATTTTTTACTGTAGTTTTGATTAAGCCAAATCTTGTTACTAACGAAAGCATATTCATAGTTAACTATGGATGGTGTCTGATAGTGGCAGTTTACGCAATTCGTTTCAAGTTGTCAATTTAAAATTTTAATATTTTGTTGTAAGCTGTTAAAAATGTCTGATTCGAATAGTGAAGAGGAATATAGTTATTTAATTCAAACAGCAAATGAAGCCAAAGCAGATTTATTACCCGAAAAATCCACAAAAATTTTATGAAATTTGTTATAAACGCTTTATAGACTGGATTGACACAAAACCTATTAAGAACACTAGTGAAAACGTCCTCCTAGCGTATTTGAAAAAAACATCGGAGATCCTAAAGTCATCGACCTTATGGTTAGAATATTCAATGGTGAAGGCTGACAGTGGCAGTTTATGTAAAAAGTATGAAGTTTGTCCGTCGGTTACCATTGTAAAATTAGGTAACTGCGACATCAAAATTGAAATTAACTCGAAAAAAGTATAGGTATAACTAGTTTAAGGAAATTATTATTAGTTTAAAATTAACTGATATAATATGATAACTGTTCATTTTATTGTTAGAACTATTCCTAAGTTTTTGTAATATCTCTTGTATTTTAAAATACTATTCAATAAAATTTAAATTAAAAACAGATTTAATTCGATCGTAGAAAAAATGTTGTGTGCTACACGTGCAAAAACATATTTGTTTCACTCAGCATGATTGCAGCTCTCGACTTCGTCTCGAGCTGCAAACTTCATGCATCGTACAACAAATATACACTTTTTGCACTAGTTACACGAATAACTATTTTAACACAGAAAAAAAAAGTCTCTTAGTGATGTTATATCCACTTCCTCTTACACTGTAATAACGACGCCAATGGAGGCTCGTGTATTTACTACGATACTCCTTCGGTATCTAGTTAAATCTGTAAACTTAAGTCTTGGAATTCCCGTTCTCCAGCAACCGTGTTCACATCCAATTTCGCAAGGGTAACGTGAGCGGCAATTCTTGGCAGTACATTAGGTCTTACACATTGTATGCAACCCCCAATGCAAATAAAATTCAGGTTGGGTAGAAGTAGCGCATTGCGGTAGTTTGTGGCCAATTTATATGAGGAAAACTGCAGTCGCAAACTTCCACTTAACCGGAGTTTAGCACTGAATATGAAACGGTAACTTATGCTTTTTGATATTCCTTGTTTTAACGGTGTTCCTTCTAACTTTGCTGAAACACGTATGAAACTTCAATCGGTCATGTGAATTTTATACGAAATTTTTAAACTTTTAGACGGACTTACGGAAGAATAACATTAAAATTTGGCGAAGGAACCGAGGTTATTTTTTTAAACGGATTAGGGTTAGTTATTTTTTAAGTCAAACTTTTAGAAGCTTACATAAATAAAAAAGTGCAAATATATATATATATATATATATATATATATATATATATATATATATATATATATATATATATATATCGATACTCAATAAGTGCAAGCACATGTTTTGAAAAATAGTACATATTACATAAATAAATAAGAAATAAATGATAATATGCGATAAAATTAAAATTATAGCTACTATATAATAGAATAAATACATAAAATACATAGGGGGAAAAGCAAACGAGGACAATATAAAATTTCTATGAAGTCAGTATTTCTCGTAAAATATTTTTTATTACTCGTTTAGGTTAGATTTGTTATGTACTGCTAACAGCTCAGATTTTTTTATCGTTTTCTGCACCCATAAAAGTACTTAAGAGCGTAGTTTCAACGATATCACAGTTTTTGAGAGATTTTGGTCTAAATATGCCTCTGGCAACTGGGCTATAATTTTTGTTTAAAACGTGATGTACTCTTACATGCTTATATGAAGCAAGTGAAAATGTTTCTGTCTGATATAAGAGGTTATGTTGTGGTAAGTCAAAAACAGTTTTGTTGATGTCACACTTGATATTTGTATTATAGTAAAATGTGTTTTGGGTCCATGATATTGGCTTAATACCTAACATTAATTTCAAGTACCTTTTTTGCAGTATTTCTAGAGGTTCCCCCCGAGCGATAACAAACTACCTGTTATGATTGTCCACTAGACTGTGATATAATGTTATTTATTAAATTAAATTTATAAATAATCATTCTTAATTTTTTACACATAAAATTTATATTTTTATTCCATTTCAGATATGTATCCATATATGCTCTCCAATATTTAATTGTAGAAGCTTCAAGACTCGTAAATTTCAGTCAATTGTGTAAATCAAAGCAAAGGTATTTAAAGTAAAAGTTTTTGATAAAAAATATACACTAAGTATATAACATAAATTTATATAAAGTGATATTTCTTTTTGAAAAAGCGCAATGATACATTTGAATTTTCACTGTTTTTTAATTTGCGGCATGACAATTAAACGAAACTCCTATTTTAATTCAGCAAGCTGTCCAACATTACTGCTTCTAGAAAAATTTCTTTAAATCGAGAAATTATTACGATTTATTATGATGTTACTTTTATATACGATTAGTGAAAATAAAACTATATAAAAATTATGATTTGCAAAATTTTCTCCACCATTGCCTATACAAATATCCAGCCTTCTAGTAGATAATACAGCAGCTTCTATTTCTATACGAGAAATATTATTAATGCTATTTTCCTACGCCCCACCTTTAAAGTACCCTGTATTTTACCGGTTTATAGTGCTTAAAACGGCTGTTTATGGTTAGAATGAAAAAGTAAAAAAGCGTTAAAAAAGTGCCATAACGAGTGCGGAAAGTGACACTTTTCACACGAGTGGGAAATATTGTCGCACGGGGCGTAAGCCGAGTGCGACAATCCCACGAGTGTGAAAAATCACTTTCGCACAAGTTATGTACACTATTTTTCCTACGACCACGTTATAATTTTACCAAATATGTCTGTTTGTATTTAGTTTATATTATAAATAATGCTGTTTTATTTACAATTACTTTTGTAGTAGAATAAATACAAATATTGATAATTAACATTTATTTGAAAACAAAACAATAACTATGAACTTGTAGAACAGAACAGAAAAGTAACTTTCCGCACACGTGTGGAATGTACCACTTTCCGTCGGTGTACAGAGTGCGATACCTGTAACTTTCTTATGTGGTCGTAGGAAAACTTTATTTCACGCTTTCCATAAGCTAATACAGTTGATTGGTGCAATATCAAGTCACCTTTGACTTTGACAACACATGAACTTTAACTGATTTGACGTTAACGAGTTTGAAATATGTACTCCCGAAGGAATCATAGAAAGGGCAATTGTGGCTACATTAAATTTGCTGCCGGAGAAATCCAAAGAAAATTATCTAAAAGAATATGACACTTTTATGAAATGGCGGAACCAGAATAGTATTCATAGCTTTACAGAGTGATTACTATTAGCTTTTTTGAAGAAAGCTCTAGAAAATTCGACTCTTCTACATTATTCACAATTTAAATGAAGCTTTATATCCATGAATCAAACAGAAAAAAACGTTACTGGATCAAAAATTTACATTAGTCAACCAACCAATTGCGTTTT